>JBBGZY010002631.1:0-152410 GCA_037952925.1 Lithobates clamitans
CTCACTGAGTGAGTATCTACTCCTTATGTTCAGATTGTTTTGTATCTCGTTATTGATAAATGTTATATACTCAGATATACTTCTCCACAAATCTTTTTCTATTATTGTATAAACGATACATTTTATGGCCTCACTCTGTACACACAAATTGTATACATTCATTATTTCCTAAATGATACATTTTATCCCCTCGTTAGCCTCATCTCTGGCCTCCTTTACATACAAGTATCCCTTGCGGGACTTTATAGACTTATTGGTTTGAGATTTTCCGCCTAATGTACTTTTATGAGTTGCACAAATGAAAGCCATTTATCTTTGCACGCAACATACTTTATACCTCGTGAGGTTTATGGAATCTCTGCAAGGACACATTTTGTAGGAATCCCCGAAGAATGCGCATGTAACCCGACGAAACGCGTCGGCAGACAACTCCAGATAGGCAATGATGACATCTGGACCGATCCCTATGGCTCGGCAATCCACACCCTTCCACTCCACGCTACCACATGAGTTTACAATAACATGAACAGATCAGAACTAGACAGTAGATGGGCTGCAGTAACCCCTAGCAACCTGTTCTCGCTCTACTGCAATCAGAAGAACTGTCCGTGAAAACTCGATTGGCTGTTATGGGATTCTAGACTCCATTTTTAATAAACCCCTCTGTGGACATGGATGTCTTACTCTGATCGGGATTACATGTCGGCACTTTCATGTTAGTAAAGTGCGGTAACCCCTAGCAACCAGATTTCGCTCTATTGCCATTGGTCGAACCAATAATGAATCTTGATTGGTTGCTAGGGGTTACAGGCAAAGCAAAAGGTGATAAGCTTTGTGCAGATTGCCATCCCCCCCCCCAGTAAACTTGGTTGCTATGGGTTACTCCACTGCTTTTATGTATAATAAGCGTAGGCGTGCACAGGGGGTGTGCCGAGTGTGCCTGGGCACACCCTAATAAACTCGTGCACCAGGGTGACTGATAAAGCAGTACAGCCGGCCCTCCTGTACTGGGCCCGGGTCAGATTGGTTCAAAAGGGGGGCCCGGGCACCTGCCGAGCAGGAGGACCGCCTGTAATGCCTTATTGCAGACACCGATCGTCTTGTACCTCCCCTTGCAACACTACCAGCTTCTCCTCATCTTCCTCCCTCCAGATGCGCTGCAGGGGGATCAGGGGGAAGGGGTTGGTAAATATGTCATTTACTGCCCCCATTCCTTTTCTGAATGAACACAGTGAAATTACCAATCACTCCTGTGTCCATTCATCGCTGAAGCATAGTAAACTGTGTTTACTATGCTTCAGTTTGTGAATGAATAGGAAGCCTGTAAGCTCTATCTATCTACTGCTGGCTTCTCCTCATCTACCTACATGCTGGGACATGCAGTTCTACAGCAACCCGATCAGTTTGTCTTCTTCTGTGGACATGGAAGTTTAACATATATTAGTCTTATTTGTCAGCAGATTGATGGTAGCAAAGTGCAGTAACCCCTAGCAACCAGATCTCACTCTACTGCAACTGGGAGAACTGAAGTGGTTGCTATGGGTTACCACACTCCACTGCTTAATAGGCAGGACCATGATGGCAGCAGAAACCCCTAGCAACCAGATCAGGCTCTATTGCAGTTGGGAGACCTGATGATGGATCTTGATAGGTTGCTATGGGTTACTGCACCACACTGCTGTCCTTTTCAATAGGCAGAGGCCATAAGGGCAGCAGAAACCCCTAGCAACCAGATCAGGCTCTAATTGCAGTTGGGAGACCTGATGATGGATCTTGATAGGTTTGCTATGGGTTACTGAACCACACTGCTGTCGTGCTTAATAGGCAGGGGCCATAAGGGCAGCTTGGTTGCTACAGGTTACCAGACTCAGGTTTAATTGGTAAAGCACAATTTAATTGGTAAATGCAGGGTCCTGTGAATATACTCAACAGGGCATGCTGAGACATGTAGTTCTACAACAGCTTAGGTGTTTTGGCTGCCTCTGGACACAGGGAAGTTTGCTATATACATAATACTTACAGATCAGGGACAGGATGGCCGCAAAGGGCAGTAACCCCTAGCAACCAGATCTCACTCTATTGCAATAGGGAGAACTGATGATGGATTATGATAGGTTGCTAAGGGTTACTGCACCCCCACTGCTGTCATGTTTAATAAGTAGCGACCTGATGGCAGCAGTAACTCCTAGCAACCAGATCTCTGTTGCAGTCCGGAGAAGTGATGATGACTCTTGAAAGGTTGCTATAGGCTACTGCACCCCACCGCTTTAATGTTTAATATGCAGGGCCATGATGGCAGCAGTGACCTGTAGCAACCAGGTCTTGCTCAATTGCAGTTGGGAGACCCGACGATGGATCTTGATAGGTTGTTATGGGTTACTGCACCCCACTGCTGTCATGTTTAATAAATCGAGTCATAAGGGCAGCAGTAACCCTTAACAACCAGATCTCTATTGCAGTCGGGAGACCTGATGATGGATCTTGAATGGTTGCTATGGGTCAATGCACTTGCACCCGACAAGTAGGAGCCAAAAGGGCAGCAGTAACCCTAGCAACCAGATCTCTACTGCCTTGATGATGGATCTTGATAGATTGCTGTGGGTTACTGCACCCCACTGCTTTAATATGCAGGGCTGTGATGGCAGCAGTATCCTGTAGCAACCAGGTCTTGCTCTATTGCAATTGGGAGACCTGACGATGGATCTTGATAGGTTGCTATGGGTTACTGCACCCCACTACTTTAATGTTTAATAAGCAAGACCATGATGGCAGCAGTAACCCCTAGCAACCAGATCTCTATTGCTGTCAGGAGAAGTGATGATGGATCTTGATAAATTGATATGGGTTACTGCACCCCATTGCTTTAATATGCAGGGCAATGATGGCAGCAGTTACCTGTAGCAACCAGGTCTTGCTCTATTCCAATTTTGAGACCTGACAATGGATCTTGATAGGTAGCTATGGGTTACAAAAGGGCAGCAGTAACCTTAGCAACCAGATCTCTATTGCAGTCAGGAGGCCAGATGAAAGATCTCGATTGGTTGCTGTGGGTTACTGCACCCACTGCTGTCATGTTTAATAAGTAGGAGCCAAAAGGGCAGGGGTAACCCTTAGCAACCAGATCTCTGTTGCAGTTGGGAGACCTGACGATGGACCTTGAATAGGTCGCTATGGGTTACTACACCACACTGCCATCATGTTTAATAAGCCGAGTCATAAGGGCAGCAGTAACCCTTAGCAACCCGATCTCTGTTGCAGTTGGGAGACCTAATGAAGGATCTCCATTGCCATCAGGAGAAGTGATGATGGATCTTGATCAATTGATATGGGTTACTGCACCCCACTGCTTTAATAGGCAGGGCCACGATGGCAGCAGTTACCTGTAGCAACCAGTTCTCGCTCTATTGCACTTGGGAGACCCGGTGATTGATCTCGGTGGGGTGTTGGTGCTTGCTTTGAATTTGTCACCAACCTATATCGCCACCCTCGACATGGATCTTGATGGGTTGCTATGGGTTACTGCACCCCCCCCCCCCCCACACACTGTTTTAATATCTGTTAAGCAAGACCATGATGGCAGCAGTAATCCCACAGCAAGCACTACTGCAGTCGCGAAAAAACGAGCGAAAGCAATGAACCTTGCTTGGTTGCTACGGGTTACCGGCAAAGGTGACAAGCTTGGTGCAGATTGCCACCCCCCCCCCCCCAATAACCTGCAGTGCATTCCCTATGAATTAGCAGAGTGTGCTCACCATCCCTGCTCCCCTGCACTGCAATATTGAGGCAGCAAGCACCCCAAACCCCCCACCACCCCCAGGGATGCACACCGCATTGACTCTCTAGGAACCAACCAGACCCCCCCCCACCCAAGCGAACGTTCTCTGCAAAGGTCCCCCCTCCCAGAGGAGAAACCAAACATTGAAAGTCCCCCTATTGTCAGGACACAAAAGGCTCAATAATGCATTTTATGGGGGGGGGGGGCAAGAATTACAAAGCTTCAGACCCCCCTGACCCCCCCCATTACCTCCCCCCCCCCCCCCAGCTCCTTTGCCTACCTTGCGTCAGGGTCCCGGTCACCAAATGGTAAAAATAGCGAGCAACTTTACTCAGCTGCCTCTTGCACCTCCTGTGACATCGACTCATCTTGGTTCCCGGTGGAAGAGCACCACGAGGACGGTCGCCGGCACGCCGTGTAATTATCTGCCGGGGGGGGGGCTGGAAGAAGCAGACCCTTCCCCTCGGAAACGCTGGCGAAGAAGCGACTCTTGTTACCGAGAGGCGGAGAGGACAAGCGAGTCGCGGCTCTCCAGGAATTAGTTAGAAAGCAGCCGAGGGCATCTTCTCTCCACGAAGGGAAAAAAAAAAAAAAAAAAGGTTCACACCTAAAGACGCGTCCTCCTGCCGGCGGCGAGATCACTTAGACGTGGAATCTATTATCTTCTTCCTTCCTTTTTTTTTTATCTTTTCTTTTTTTTTTTTTTTTTTTATAAGTTACAAAATAAATAAATAAAAAAAATTTAAAAAAAGGCTTTAAAAAAATCCAACAGCGTGAGAAAAAAAAATTAAATATTAAAAAAAAAAAAAAATCAAAGCGATTATTATTACGTTCGGCAGCTATTTTCAGCGGCACACGTTACAACTTCCATGTGATGAGCTCCTCCTGACTCACATAAGAAGCTGCGAGCTCGGGGGAAACGCCAGCGTATGTCACCGCTGCCGGGTGCAGGGATACTGGAGGTGAATGCGGTTGGCATGACAACCCCAGACTCTATGGAGCCCGGGCAACCAATCGCGAGTGCCTTGCAGGATGCCGGAATCGGAAAGAAAGAAAAAAAAAAAAAGGGAAGAGGGTGCCGCTAATGTTTTTTTTTTTTTTAAATGGAAGAAGGGAAAAGTTTTTTTTTTTTTTGGAAAGATCCGAGCTGCCGATTGGTGCAAAAGGGGCCAGAAATAAAACATTATTATTATTATTATTATTATTATTATTATTATTATTATTGTACAGGATTTATAGATATAAAAGGGAGACAATACAATTATAATCAGGGCTTTTTTTCTCAAACAATAGGTGCTGGAACTCAACCACGACCCCCCCAAAACCCCTCCACTCCACTCACACCCTCCAAATCACATCAAATAGAGGGTGGGGTCAGTCAAATTTCACGAACAGTAGGAGGGTCCTAAAGGGGCATTAAATACCAAGATTGCATTACACACAGAGTGCAGAGTTCAGGGGGGTTACACACAGAGTGCAGAGTTCGGGGGGGGGGGTTACACACAGAGTGCAGAGTTTAGGGGGGTTACACACAGAGTGCAGAGTTCAGGGGGGTTACACACAGAGTGCAGAGTTCAGGGGGGTTACACACAGAGTGCAGAGTTCAGGGGGGTTACACACAGAGTGCAGAGTTCAGGGGGGTTACACACAGAGTGCAGAGTTCAGGGGGGTTACACACAGAGTGCAGAGTTCAGGGGAGTTACACACAGAGTGCAGAGTTCAGGGGGAGTTACACACAGAGTGCAGAGTTCAGGGGGGTTACACACAGAGTGCAGAGTTCAGGGGGGGGGGGGTTACACACAGAGTGCAGAGTTCAGGGGGGTTACACACAGAGTGCAGAGTTCAGGGGGAGTTACACACAGAGTGCAGAGTTCAGGGGGGTTACACACAGAGTGCAGAGTTCAGGGGGGGTTACGTGCAGAGTTCAGGGGGGTTACACACAGTGTGCAGAGTTCAGGGGGGTGTTACAGAGTGCAGAGTTCAGGGGGGTTACACGCAGAGTGCAGAGTTCAGGGGAGTTACACACAGAGTGCAGAGTTCAGGGGAGTTACACACAGAGTGCAGAGTTCAGGGGAGTTACACACAGAGTGCAGAGTTCAGGGGAGTTACACACAGAGTGCAGAGTTCAGGGGGGTTACACACAGAGTGCAGAGTTCAGGGGGGTTACACACAGAGTGCAGAGTTCAGGGGGGGTTACGTGCAGAGTTCAGGGGGGTTACACACAGAGTGCAGAGTTGGGGGGGTTACACACAGAGTGCAGAGTTCAGGGGAGTTACACACAGAGTGCAGAGTTCACAGGGGTTACACACAGAGTGCAGAGTTCAGGGGGGTTACACACAGAGTGCAGAGTTCAGGGGGGTTACACACAGAGTGCAGAGTTCAGGGGGGGTTACACGCAGAGTGCAGAGTTCAGGGGAGTTACACACAGAGTGCAGAGTTCAGGGGGGGTTACACACAGAGTGCAGAGTTCAGGGGGGGTTACGTGCAGAGTTCAGGGGGGTTACACACAGAGTGCAGAGTTGGGGGGGGGTTACACACAGAGTGCAGAGTTCAGGGGGGGTTACACACAGAGTGCAGAGTTCAGGGGGATTTACACACAGAGTGCAGAGTTCAGGGGGATTTACACGCAGAGTGCAGAGTTCACAGGGGTTACACACAGAGTGTAGAGTTCAGGGGGATTTACACACAGAGTGTAGAGGTTCAGGGGAGTTACACACAGAGTGCAGAGTTCAGGGGGGGGGGTTACACACAGAGTGCAATGTTCAGGGGGGTTACACACAGAGTGCAATGTTCAGGGGAGTTACACACAGAGTGCAATGTTCAGGGGGAGTTACACACAGAGTGCAGAGTTCAGGGAAGTTACACACAGAGTGCAGAGTTCACGGGGGTTACACACAGAGTGCAGAGTTCAGGGGGGTTACACACAGAGTGCAGAGTTCAGGGGAGTTACACACAGAGTGCAGAGTTCACAGGGGGTTACACACAGAGTGCAGAGTTCAGGGGGGGTTACACACAGAGTGCAGAGTTCAGGGGGGTTACACACAGAGTGTAGAGTTCAGGGGGAGTTACACACAGAGTGCAGAGTTCAGGGGGGTTACACACAGAGTGCAGAGTTCAGGGGGAGTTACACACAGAGTGCAGAGTTCAGGGGGGTTACACACAGAGTGCAGAGTTCAGGGGGGGTTACACACAGAGTGCAGAGTTCAGGGGGGGGGTTACACACAGAGTGCAAAGTTCGGGGGGGGGGGTTACACACAGAGTGCAGAGTTCAGGGGGGGGTACACACAGAGTGCAGAGTTCAGGGGGGGGGTTACACACAGAGTGCAGAGTTCAGGGGGGTTACACACAGAGTGCAGAGTTCGGGGGGTTACACACAGAGTGCAGAGTTCAGGGGGGTTACACACAGAGTGCAGAGTTCAGGGGGGGGGTTAGACACAGAGTGCAGAGCTCAGGGAGGTTACACACAGAGTGCAGAGTTCAGGGGGGGTTACATACAGAACAGAGTAAAGAGTTCAGGGGGGGTACACACAGAGTGCAGAGTTCATGGGGGGTTACACACAGAGTGCAGAGTTCAGGGGGGTTACACACAGAGTGCAGAGTTCAGGGGGGGGGGGGTTACACACAGAGTGCAGAGTTCAGGGGGGTTACACACAGAGTGCAGAGTTCAGGGGGAGTTACACACAGAGTGCAGAGTTCAGGGGGGTTACACACAGAGTGCAGAGTTCAGGGGGGGTTACGTGCAGAGTTCAGGGGGGTTACACACAGTGTGCAGAGTTCAGGGGGGTGTTACAGAGTGCAGAGTTCAGGGGGGTTACACGCAGAGTGCAGAGTTCAGGGGAGTTACACACAGAGTGCAGAGTTCAGGGGAGTTACACACAGAGTGCAGAGTTCAGGGGAGTTACACACAGAGTGCAGAGTTCAGGGGAGTTACACACAGAGTGCAGAGTTCAGGGGGGTTACACACAGAGTGCAGAGTTCAGGGGGGTTACACACAGAGTGCAGAGTTCAGGGGGGGTTACGTGCAGAGTTCAGGGGGGTTACACACAGAGTGCAGAGTTGGGGGGGTTACACACAGAGTGCAGAGTTCAGGGGAGTTACACACAGAGTGCAGAGTTCACAGGGGTTACACACAGAGTGCAGAGTTCAGGGGGGTTACACACAGAGTGCAGAGTTCAGGGGGGTTACACACAGAGTGCAGAGTTCAGGGGGGGTTACACGCAGAGTGCAGAGTTCAGGGGAGTTACACACAGAGTGCAGAGTTCAGGGGGGTTACACACAGAGTGCAGAGTTCAGGGGGGGTTACGTGCAGAGTTCAGGGGGGTTACACACAGAGTGCAGAGTTGGGGGGGGGTTACACACAGAGTGCAGAGTTCAGGGGGGGTTACACACAGAGTGCAGAGTTCAGGGGGATTTACACACAGAGTGCAGAGTTCAGGGGGATTTACACGCAGAGTGCAGAGTTCACAGGGGTTACACACAGAGTGTAGAGTTCAGGGGGATTTACACACAGAGTGTAGAGTTCAGGGGAGTTACACACAGAGTGCAGAGTTCAGGGGGGGGGGTTACACACAGAGTGCAATGTTCAGGGGGGTTACACACAGAGTGCAATGTTCAGGGGAGTTACACACAGAGTGCAATGTTCAGGGGAGTTACACACAGAGTGCAGAGTTCAGGGGAGTTACACACAGAGTGCAGAGTTCACGGGGGTTACACACAGAGTGCAGAGTTCAGGGGGGTTACACACAGAGTGCAGAGTTCAGGGGAGTTACACACAGAGTGCAGAGTTCACAGGGGGTTACACACAGAGTGCAGAGTTCAGGGGGGGTTACACACAGAGTGCAGAGTTCAGGGGGGTTACACACAGAGTGTAGAGTTCAGGGGGAGTTACACACAGAGTGCAGAGTTCAGGGGGGTTACACACAGAGTGCAGAGTTCAGGGGGAGTTACACACAGAGTGCAGAGTTCAGGGGGGTTACACACAGAGTGCAGAGTTCAGGGGGGGTTACACACAGAGTGCAGAGTTCAGGGGGGGGGTTACACACAGAGTGCAAAGTTCGGGGGGGGGGTTACACACAGAGTGCAGAGTTCAGGGGGGGGTACACACAGAGTGCAGAGTTCAGGGGGGGGGTTACACACAGAGTGCAGAGTTCAGGGGGGTTACACACAGAGTGCAGAGTTCGGGGGGTTACACACAGAGTGCAGAGTTCAGGGGGGTTACACACAGAGTGCAGAGTTCAGGGGGGGGGTTAGACACAGAGTGCAGAGCTCAGGGGGGTTACACACAGAGTGCAGAGTTCAGGGGGGTTACACACAGAGTGCAGAGTTCAGGGGGGGTTACATACAGAGTAAAGAGTTCAGGGGGGGTACACACAGAGTGCAGAGTTCAGGGGGGGTTATACACAGAGTGCAGAGTTCAGGGGGGTTACACACAGAGTGCAGAGCTGTCACTTGTAAACACAGAAACCGGACTTCTGTGTTTACAAGAGATTGTGGGGAGCAGCCGCACCCCCCCCCCCCCCCCCAAGGGTCTGAGCCAGAGGTAGTGGAACTGAGTTCCACCAAGTTCCCCCTGAAAAAAAAAGCCCTGGTTATAATACAATAAAATACAAGAGGATTAAGAGGGCCCTGCTCAGAAGAGCTTACAATCTAATAGGGTGGGGCAGGTGGTTCAAAAGGTTGTGACTGTGGGGAAGGAGCTGATGGAAGTGGTGGGAAATTAGTTGGAGACGTGATAGGCTTCCCTGAAGAGATGTGTTTTCGGGGATCGCCTGAAGGTAGCAAGGAGTAGGGGATAGCCGGGCTGGTGGGGGTAGAGGGTTCCAGAGAATGGGAGAGGCTCTGGAGAAATCCTGGAGAGGAGCATGAGAGGAGGAGACGAGAGAGCTTGAGAGTAGGAGCTCTTGAGGAGAGCGGAGAGGACGATTTGGGTGATATTTGGAGACAAGATTGGTGATGTAGCTGGGGGCATGGCATGGCTTCGGACAGGCTTTGTTAAAGCTCCTGTCACTAAGTAAAATGGTTAGCTTACCCTCCTGTTTACACCTTGCTTTTGCTTTGGCCTTGCTGCAAAAATTATACCCCGTCTCGCTGAAGGGCTTTTTTCCACTTGCTTCGGCTTTAACAGACATTAAAGCGCCTACCGCTTCAACAAGCTTTTATGATGCATTTTTGAAGCTTCGGTGGTGCTTCAGTAAAGCTTTGGTGAGGCTTTAGTGATGCTTCCGTGATGCTCTTTCGAAGCTTCTTTGAAGCTTGACAGATCCCCTGTGTGTGTGTGTGTGGATATCTCATACCTGCAATTTCTCCAAAACAAAGCGAAGGTAAGGCTGAATCAAAGCCTCTCCAAAGCTGCAGGTGCTTCAAGGGAGCTTTGTCGTGGACTTCTATGGAGGCTTTGAAGGTGCTTTGAAGCACCACTGAAGCACACCTCCCAACATTTCGAGATGGGCACCTACTAACAAACATATGTAGGCACAGGACACGCCCCCCGTCACACCCCCTAAGAGGAGAATTAACCAAAAAAAAAAAGGTTAATTAAATCTACTAGTGCTTTTTTACCGGCTTCTAAAATTTACAAATGCAGCGATTTAGAAATTGGATGAAAGGTTTAGCACTGGGAAACACTTTTCGAAAGATAAAAAGTGCATTTCATATAAAACTACAGTGGAACCCTGGTTAACGAGAAATGCGGTTAACAAGCGTTTTGAAAGACGAGCAACTTTTTTTTTTTAGATTCTGACTCGGTTTGTTGTCTTGCAAAACGAGCAGAATTCAAGCTAATGGGATGTGCAGTACCGCATTTGGCCAGAGGTGCGGTGGGCGCCGGTGACACTTGGAACGGTTCGGAGCTGTTTGTAGCCGTTCGGAAATACTCGGAACCACTCGGAAATACGCGGTTCCCGAGTTCAGCCGAGCTGTCCCCGAGTATTTCCGAGGCTCTCCGGCGCCCCCACCCCCCACATCTGGTCACATGAGGTATTGCATGCAATAGAAGTTAAAGCGGGACGAATTATCTATGCGAGTGCTTTGGATTACAAGCATTCTCCTGGAACGGATTATGCTCGTAATCCAAGGTTCCACTGCATATGGATCAGACCAAAATGAGGGACAAATGAGGAGGAAAGAGGGACAGAGGGACATTGCACCAAATCAGGGACAGTCACTCAATATCAGGGGCAGTTAGGAGCTATGCTAAAGCTACATTTTTGAAGCAAAACCTAAGCAAAGATGAAGCAAGGTGTAAACAGGACTGTAAGCTTTAATTATTTTGACAGGAGCTTTGAATGCCTTTAGCCCTTAGGGACGGCCTCCTTCCCTCTGTCCTGCCCAGACCCCGATCTCCCCTCCTCGAGCCGGGGAGTGCTGGATGCTGGATGGTGAGCCATGGGTCCGTCGGTCTTCCCCTTGCTTCTCCCCTGGCCGCACGTCTCCTCCCCCCTCCTCCCCCTTGGCCAATAACACCACTTCTCTTTTTCAGCCAATCAAGAAACGGGTCTCACCACCCGCTTCCTGATTGGCTGGGAGGAGAATCAGTGTAAGAATGGGTGGCCTCGGTGCGTAGTGCTCTGCGCCCCGAGCCCACCCTTTTTTGAAGCCTATTAGAGCCTCTGGTTCTAATCATGTGCTTCGACCCTCCTCCCCACCATTGGAATCCATATGTCCGGTGCCCTGTATGTAGATTGGGGGGGCGGATGCATTGAGAGGGGGAGCATCGCCCGTGCACCCCTAATGGACGGGCCGCCACTGGATTTCAGCGCTGTCACACTTTGAATGACAATTGCGTGGTCACGCTACACTGTACCCAAACTACATTTTTATAATTTTTTTTAACACAAATAGGGCTTTCTTTTGGTGGTATTTAATCACCACTGGGGTTTTAATTTTTTGCTAAATAAACAAAAAAAAAAAAGACTGCAAGTTTTGAAAAAAAACGTGTTTTATTAAGAATAATAATAATAATAATATACTTTTTCTTTAATTTGTTTTAATTTCCTTAATTATTGTTTAATATTATGAACTATAAATTCTCAATATTATTTTGTCAATATCGGGATCTGCATTAATTTCCATTGATTAGGTGATTAATATTTAAGTGCTCATGAGAAAAGCGGGGATCTTATTGTTTCGTCAATATAGCGCTCTGCATTACAAGGTCAGGAAACATAAATGGCGAGTCAGCTTCCGTCAGCGGTTTGGGAAAATATTCATATATATAAAATATATATAAATTAATTCAACTTTCAGAAACTTATCAGTACTTTAGAAGAGTTCAGTAAAAACATTTTCCTTAAGGTGAGGGTATTAGCCAGTATTGGATATCTAATGCAGAATAAACTCCCCCCCCCCCCCCAGGTTAACTTGGGATGCCTTTAAGGCTTGGACTCGAGGTGTCTATATCTCCAGCATTGCAGCTGCCCGTAAGGCGTCTGCACAATCCCTAGATGAGTTGGAGAAGGAGGTGAGTCGGAAGGAGGCTGCTCATGTCGACAATCCTAGTCCTAGTACTTATGGGGCCCGGCAATATGTTCTTAAACAAGTATCTTTTCTTCGGGTGGACATGACTCAGAAGTCTATGCTAACTACGGCGCAGAGAATTTTTGAACATGGAAATAGGAATGGTAGGCTTTTGGCGGGGCTAGCTAAGGGCCAGTTTGCTACGACACGTATCAGTGGGTGGAATTTTGCGGTCGCCCATTAGCATCAATGACCATTTCTTTCACTACTACCGACTTTTATATTCTTCTCGTGTGGCCTATACTACCTCGGATCTATGCTCCTACCTTGGCAGAATTTCCTTTCCTACTCTTGACTCGGAGACTAGTTTGGACCTTGACCTAGACATAAGCCTGGAGGATGTCCAGTTAGCCATTACTCAACTTAAACCTGGCAGGACCCCGGGAGTGGATGGCCTACCCTTTGAATTTTACTCCCAACAGCTTGAGTTACTTGCTCCTAGACTTACATCCTTGTTTACACGTGTTTTTTTTTTCACTGGGGGCTTTTGCCAATTCCATTTCAGAGGCGGTGGTGGTGCTGGTGCCCAAGCCGGGCAAAAACCCCCGAGGAATGTTCCTCATATCGACCAATATCTTTGTTGAATGTGGATGCGAAGATTCTAGCAAAGATCTTGACGAATCGTCTTTCTAAGGTTCTTGAAGACATCATTCATGTTGACCAGACTGGCCATCCTTATTCGAGAATCCAGGTTGGTTAAGGGTTGCGGGTGGGGTCCCTTGAGGAAAAAATATCTCTTTATGCGGACGGCGCTCTCCTCTACTTTCAGGATGCCGATGCTTCCCTTGATGCAGCATTGGACCTGTTCAATTAATTTGGGAATTTCTCAGGGATTCGTATTAATTGGGACAAGTCCATGTTATTCCCTCTAGATCTCCAGACACAGAGTGATGCCTCGGTCACTCAGCTGATGTGGGTGAACCAATTTTGGTATTTGGGCATCCAGGTTTAGAGAGACCCGACAAGTTTTTCTGAGCTCAATGTGCTCCCCCTGCTCGCTCAGCTTCAGGAGTGGTGTGCTTCATAGAATTTTCTGCCCTTAGATCTCATGGGTCGTATTAAACTTTTTAAAATGATTTTTCTTCCCAAATTTCTCTATGTTTTTCGTCATTGCCCAACCTGGATTCCCAATTCCTTTTTTAAAGACATAGACCGATGTATGGGGACTTTTATTTGGGGGGGGGGGGGGGGAGCCCTCCCTAGACTGGCTAGGTTGACCTTCACTCGGGTTGGTGTGGTGGATTGGCGCTACCTGATCTCCGGGTCTTTTTCTGGGGGCAGCTGTCCTGGTCACTGTTCGGTGGTGGTATATGCTTTCCCGCGCTAATGCAGCGGTGTGCCTTCAGGCTGCTATTTTGGGCTCTCTCCAGGAACTGGGGAATCTGGTCTACCGGGGTCCCAGGGCCTATCCTGACCTGCCATGTCCTACTAAGACGGCTCTTAGGGTATGGGTGGCAGATAGGCACAGATTTCGTAAACCTAATAGAGGGTCTCCTTATAATCCATTGTGGGGAAACCCAAATCTCCCACGTTTATGTTCCATCCCTAAACCTCAGCTTTGGGCCAGACATGGGGTTAAGACTCTACGAGATATCTTCGGGACAGGTACGCTTTTAACTTTTGCAGAACTTAGGGCCAAATACAACCTACCTGCTTAGATGCTTTTTAGCTATTTTCAGCTATGCCATGCGGTACGAGCCCAGTTCCCCGGCCAAGGTATCCAAGATGATGACCAACGGCCTAAATGTACTAAGTTACCTATTTTCTACTTGTTTTACTATGCTAAAAGAGAGATCATTATCGAAGTTGTAGAGTACTCGCCTTCCGAATGTGCGATTCCCCAGTCTCCCCCTCATATCGCTCATTGGTTTCTCCCCCCGACCTCCACAGCACTGAGCAGCGGGGGCAACCACTGACCACAATAAGGGGTGGACGACACAGGAGACTGAAACTCCAAGAAGTGTCCCCCTCATATCGCTCAGTGATTTCTCCCCCTGACCTCCACAGCACTGAGCAGCGGGAGCAACCACTGACCACAACAGGGGGGGAGGACACAGGAGACTGACACTCCAAGAAGTGTGCCCCCTCATATCGCTCAGTGATTTCTCCCCCTGACCTCCACAGCACTGAGCAGCGGGAGCAACCACTGACCACAACAGGGGGGGGAGGACACAGGAGACTGACACTCCAAGAAGTGTGCCCCCTATGTCGATCAGTGATTTCTCCCCCTGACCTCCACAGCACTGAGCAGCGGGAGCAACCACTGACCACAACAGGGGGGGGAGGACACAGGAGACTGACACTCCAAGACGTGTGCCCCCCATGTCGATCAGTGGTTTCTTCCCCTGACCTCCACAGCACTGAGCAGCGGGAGCAACCACTGACCACAACGGGGGGGGGGGACACAGGAGACTGACACTCCAAGAAGATGTCCCCCTCATATCACTCAGTGGTTTCTTCCCCTGACCTCCACAGCACTGAGCAGCGGGAGCAACCACTGACCACACTGGGTGTGGGGGGTGGGGTCGACACAGGAGACTGAAGCTCCAAGAAGTGTCCCCCTCATATTGCTCAGTGGTTTCTCCCCCCGACCTCCACAGCACTGAGCAGCGGGAGCAACCACTGACCACAACAGGGGGGGGGGACACACAGACCTCATCTGGAAAAAAAAAAATTAGGCGTCGTCTATTGAGATTTTTAGGTACTGTAGTTTGTCGCCATCCCACGAGCGTGCGCAATTTTAAAGCGTGACATGTTAGGTATCTATTTACTCGGCATAACATCATCTTTCACATTACACAAAAAAAAAATGGGCTAACTTTACTGTTTAGTTTTTTTTTTAATTCATGAAAGTGTCTTTTTTTCCCCCAAAAAAATGTGTTTGAAAGACCGCTGCTCAAATACCGTGTGACATAAAATATTGCAACGATCGCTATTTTATTCTCTAGGGTCTCTGCTAAAAAAAATATATATAATGTTTGGGGGTTCTAAATAATTTTCTAGCAAAAAACAAAAAAAAAACAAATTGTTGTAAGCAACAAATGTCAGAAATAGGCTTAGGCATGAAAGGGTTAAATTAAGGACGCCCCGAAAGAGATCGCAAAACGCTGTGCAATTGCCAGAATCGCATCGCATGGGTGTGAACACATCATTCAGGTGCAGAAAAAAAAGGGTCCTGCGCCATTTTGGTGCGGATGCGATGCAATTTGAGCCTTACAAAAAAATGCATGGTCTAAATCGCACCGCACAGACATCGCATGTGATGTTCACAGGCATGCGGCGCGATTCCTGTGCGAATCAGACTAGTGTGGACCCAGGCTTAGAGTTCATTCACATGGGCGGTCGGGGGAGGCGGTAAAACCAGATGGCTGAGCCACAGTTTTACTGAGCACCTGAACAGCGATATGCTCAGTGCTGTACACTTGCCGTGGCCGCAGTGCTGCGGCTTCCTGAGCAGCTCGTGAGGAGGTCTCTGTACTAATGAAGCGATGATAGTACAGCGATCTCCCCACTGTGCTATCATGTTCTGACTTCTTGACCTCTGTACTTCCCCCTGTGTGTTTTATTGATCTATTGGGTTGTTGATTATAGATCCATTATTCCTATTAGAAAAGAAATCAATCATTTACCGAAGCATGTATGGTCACGGTGGGTCTGTCGGGCTGGGTGAAAAATGATCGATCATTTTGCATCAATTGGAAATGGACACATTTGGGAGACAGGAAGTGCTTGAATAGGGGCCTTCGTGGCAGGATCATCATGCCCTATGTAATGGTTTTGCACAAAGCAGCCCCCCGATCCTACCTCTTCTCAGGTCCCCCCCGCCGTCGCTCCTGGCCCCTCCCTCCTGTCGAGTGCCCCCTCCTCCATCGTAAGCACCTTGCTGCCGGGGGCCACCCATGCAGGCTCGCTCCTGAGCCACTGCTCTGCGTGTCCGTTCAGGCACAGAGTGCGGCTCGGCCCCTCTCCTCTCTTTTCTCATTGGCTCACTGCCAAGACCTCCTGGCGCTTTAAGGGATTTCAGGTGCCGAGAGGCGGGGCAAAGTTTATGATCATGTGAGCGCCGTGATTGGCTGTCATGGCGGTCACATAATCGGAAAGCTCCCAAACTCACAGGAGCCACCGGTAACTGTGCCAGGAGCACGCAGCACGCGCGCTTTCGGCACAGCCGTGTCTGTAAATTGGTACGCAAATATGAGGCCTCTTGGCACTGGGGGGGGGGGAGGGGGGCAATAAAAGCAAGCGGTTGACATGCAGTTTTACAGATTCTTGTCCGCCCACCTAAACACAGAAATGCAGCTGCTGCAGTGATACTTTATTTCATGGCCGTGGCAAAAATGAAATGGCGCGTTGCATGTGGGGGAAGGTACCACCTCCAAGTGAATGGGTCTGCGCTGCAGCCGCCATGTGCAATTCACACAGTTGTGGCGTGGTAGGTTGGCATTTTGAGGTCTACAACAGACAGTGAGGAGGTGAAGTATCACGAATGACCGCAGATCCAAAAGCAAAAGCTCTGCGGATCGCTTTTCACAGGGGTGGCGATAAAAGCTGCTCGTCTGAATGAGCCCCAAATCTATTTTTCAGTCTGTTTGGCGCCATACACTTATCTTTAATCACTATTTTTTTTGATTACTCTGTTACAAAATTTCTTACCTTCCAGCAGGGCTGGCCCTACCGTGTGTCCCAGTGGGTCCATTGGACCCGGGCAGCAAATTGAACCCACGGCCACCTCTCCTTCTCTTCTATATACCCAGCAGTTTTGTGTGTCATGATGACAACTGCCCCCCAGCCGCTCCGCCTGCCCCTATACTACCCTAGCCTGTCTATATACTACCCTAGCCTGTCTATATACTACCCTATCCTGTCTATATACTACCCTAGCCTGTCTATATACTACCCTATCCTGTCTATATACTACCCTAGCCTGTCTATATACTACCCTAGCCTGTCTATATACTACCCTAGGCTGTGTATATACTACCCTAGCCGACCCCTATACTGCCCTAGCCTGTCTATATACTACCCTAGCCTGCCCCTACACTGCCCTAGCCTGTCTATATACTACCCTATCCTGTCTATATACTACCCTAGCCTGTCTATATACTACCCTATCCTGTCTATATACTACCCTAGCCTGTCTATATACTACCCTAGCCTGTCTATATACTACCCTAGGCTGTGTATATACTACCCTAGCCGACCCCTATACTGCCCTAGCCTGTCTATATACTACCCTAGCCTGCCCCTACACTGCCCTAGCCTGTCTATATACTACCCTAGCCTGCCCCTACACTGCCATAGCCTGCCCCTATACTGCCCTAGCCTGTCCATATACTGCCCTAGACTGTCTATTTACTACCCTAGCCTGTCTATTTACTACCCTAGCCTGTCTATATACTACCCTAGCCTGCCCCTATACTGCCATAGCCTGCCCCTATACTGCCCTAGCCTGTCCATATACTGCCCTAGACTGTCTATTTACTACCCTAGCCTGTCTATTTACTACCCTAGCCTGTCTATATACTACCCTAGCCTGCCCCTATACTGCCCTAGCCTGCCCCTATACTACCCTAGCCTGTCTATTTACTACCCTAGCCTGTCTATTTACTACCCTAGCCTGCCTATATACTACCCTAGCCTGTCTATATACTACCCTAGCCTGCCTATATACTACCCTAGCTTGTCTATTTACTACCCTAGCCTGCCTATATACTACCCTAGCCTGTCTATATACTACCGTAGCCCGCCCCTATACTGCCCTAGCCTGTCTATATACTACCCTAGCCTGTCCATATACTACCCTAGCCTGTCCATATACTACCCTAGCCTGCCCATATACTACCCTAACCTGTCTATATACTTCTCTAGCCTGCCCATTTACTACCCTAGCTTGTCTATATACTACCCTAGCCGGCCCCTATATTACCCTAGCCTGTCTATATACTACCCTAGCCTGTCTATATACTACCCTAGCCCACCCCTATACTGCTCTAGCCTGTCTATATACCACTCTAGCCTTTCCATATACTACCCTAGCCTGTCGATATACCACCCTAGCCTGACCCTATACTACCCTAGCCTGTCGATATACTACCCTAGCCTGTCTATATACTACCCTAGCCTGTCTATATACTACCCTAGCCTGTCTATATACTACCCCAGCCTGTCTACATACTACCCTAGTCTGTCTATATACTACCCTAGCCTGTCTATATACTTCCCTAGCCCGCCCCTTAGATTTGAGCATAATGGTATGCCATATAATTTTGCATATAGACAAGGTGCTGTTGCATGTAAATCTGACTTCCTGATAAGTTTAATTTTAGTTTTAATTATCATGATATAAAATAATAGATGTGGGGGCCTTTTGGTGGGCGTGTTTTTTTATACTTGGACCCAGGCAGCACAATGTCCTGGGCCGGGCCCTGCCTTCCGGCAACAGCACTTCCTGCCGCAGGCTGACAACGCCAAGCCACAGCTTTGCAATAAGCAGCAGCGCTGTCAGCCTGCCGTGCCGGCTCCTTCACTCCACCATTGGGCTTCCCCTCTGATAGACCTCATTATAGACACATCAATTCCAATATAAGAAGCAGCGCCTGCGCATTAAACCTTGCAGTCATACGTGCTCCCCGCATCGTCCGTGTTACTTTCTATGGAGGAGACGTATAAAGATGAGCTGGACCGTCCGCCTCGCACAGGACGGCTCCTTCTACACGCAGAATATTGTATTATGAGGATGCAGAAGGTGGCTGGAGTGTGACTTCAATGAATCTTGTGTATGAAATATGCATGTGGAGGGACTGCATTAAACCCGCACCGAGCCGAGTGAGGTCAAAGAACTCGGCGATCGTTAGAGACATGGCGTTAGATGTGCAGAGAGCAGGGATTCCGAGAACGCCCGCTGTGCCCATTATGAGGGGTTAATTTTGTCTATTGAAAAATCTTACAAACAACTTATATACAATAAAACCATAATAAATAAATAAAACATATTTACAAAATAATTGAATACGACTATACAAAACAAAAAAACAAGAACATAATAAATGATGCAAACCAAATTGCGCACATCCCTAGGGGAGAGCCAGGCTAAGAAACATCACCGTCACCATGCATGGAGCCTTTTATCAAAAATATATTTGATCTTGGAAATCTAGGGGAGTGAATCAAGAATACAAAGAAAAGCCGCACACCCCAAGATCAACAGGCAGCAGCTACAGAGTCCTGATATTCCTCCACGCCCTTATCCAGGCCTCCTGCTGCCACCTGCCTTTCTCAAGACCCCGAATCTTCCCAACCTCACCCAGAATGTCCTGCACCACCACTTCCACAGGGAGGATTTTACTCCGTAGGGATACCTGACACTGTGCACTCCACGTGAAATAACGGACTACTAGACTAACTAAAAAAAGTGTTTCCAAATCATAATCCCGACGAGTCTGGAAGGCCCCATACACCCATTCTGCATAACTCATATGGGGGAGGAAGGGTATACTCAGAGCCCTCCCAACCCTCTTGTACACCTCTATATTAAAAGGGCACTGAAGTAGAAAGTGATTCATGGACTCCACCACTCCTCCACACTCCACTGTCGGCAGCCCCGATCACTCATGGAAAGAAACTTCAAGTTGCCCTTAACATACAGTTTTCCATGAAAGGCAAGCCAAGCCTGATCCCTAAACTTCAATGGGATTCTCTCCAAATGAATCAATCGCAAACCCACCCCCAAAACCAGGCTTGGGCAATCCCTCAAGGCCAGTGGCTCGCAAAAAGCAGAGCTCATGATCCGCTTCTCAAGAAGTTTCCTTGGAAGAGATCTGACTTCTCCTGCTGTTGCTTGCCACTGCCGAAGCATTTTCAAACACGGGGCAACATAAGCCGGGAGCTTATCATGCTTGACCCTCAGGCTTTTCACTGGCCCACCATTCTCCCAGTCTCGCAGAAAGGGCCTAAACCAGGACTGGAAAATACCACTCCACCCAGGCGGTCTCTCTGCCAACATGTTACCAAGATTGTACTTCACAAACATCAGAGAGAAAAAGACTACAGGGTTGACCATCCCTAGACCACCCTCCCGCCTAGGAAGGTAAGTCACATTCCTTTTGACAAGGTTTATTCTGTTCCCCCATAACAGCTGGAAGAAACAACTATAGACCCTGGTATAGAGAGAAACTGGCAAAACGCAAACAAAACTGACATACAGAAAAATCGGAATCAGGTAAGTCTTGATCAGATCAACCTTTTCCCTCAAGGAAAGCTGCCAACCTTTCCAGCTTGCCACCTTGGCATCGGCATTCTCCAGCCTGTTCACCCAATTTGCATGACCATAGTCACCTGGGCCCAATTCAATGCCTAGAACTCAAATTTTTTTGTTGGGGCTCCGGGAAGTCATCCGGGAGAACAAAGCTCTCACCTTCCACGCCCATCCAGAAAGCTTCACACTTGTCCTGGTTGACCTTTGAACCCGATGCCTCTGTATACTGCCTTATTACTGAGACCACCTCCTGCGCCATCAGCAGCATTGGCCACAACCTTCAAAGGAGGGTCACCAGCGATGCCCAAAAGGTACCCCACACAATGGTCCACTCTCTAGCCTTCTAATGAAGGGGTCGATTGCAAGCACATATAGCAGAGGACTCAATGGACACCCCTGACGCACATCCGAGCCGACCGCAAAGGGCTGCCCGACCCAACCATTAACCAGAGGAAAGCTTTCAGCCCCTTCGTACAAAATCTTGAGCCAATCAATGAAACCCCCCTCCAGGCCATATTTGTCAAGAAGGAGCCACAAGTACTCATGATTAACCCGATCAAAGGCCTTAGCCTGATCCAATGTCAGCAAAAAAATTTACCCCAACCAGCAGCCCTACAACGCTCCAAGGCCTCCCGGACAGCTAACACCGCTGAGAAAGTGCTTCTACCTTGGACCGAACAGTGCTGGTGGCGGGATAACAAACTGCCTGCAACTGGTGATAATCGCCAGAAGAAAATCTTTGTCAGTATCTTTCTATCGACATTAAGAAGGCTAATGGGGCGCCAATTCTCAATCATCGAAGGATCTTTACCCTTTGACAGAAGGATCACTGCAGATTGCCTCATGGAGGGAGGGAGAGAACCCTCATTCAAACAGCCATTAAAAACCTCCGCAAGGTAGGGAGCCAGGATCGTCTTAAAACATTTATAGAACTCGGCTGTCAGACCATCTGGCCCTGGCGTTTTCTTGATGGCTAGTTTATCAATAGCCTGGATTACCTCATCTGCAGTGATTTCATCTGTCAAATTCATCAAAGGAACATTACTTTCCAGTCCTGGTGTAGAGTCCAAAAAACCCAACATCCTTGTCCGATCAAGGTTCCTTCCTCCCAGGAGATCAGCATAGTATGACCTGACAACCTCCAGGATCCCTGACCTAGACTTCGTCAGAGAGCCCGTACTGTCCCTCAGGCCATTGACCGTCTTAACTGCTACGCTCTGTTTACAGTTCTGGTAAGGGTCAGGCGAATGGTATTTCCCGTAATCCCTCTCCTGAACCAAAGAGGCGTGCCGGTCATATTGATGTCTCCTAAGGAGGAGCTTCACCTCAGAGATCGTCCCTGAATCTCCTCCATTCGAAACAAGGCGGTCAAGTTTCCTCCGCAAACGCTGGTAGGTGATATACTTATCTTGCTGCTTCTTTCTTCCTATGGCCTTGAGGGCCAAACTTGATCTCCAGATACCCCTCCCCCTAGGTGGCATGTCTGAGGCATTCAGAGTCACAGATAGAATACAGTGATCGGAAAACTCCACTGCCCGACACACAGGTGCCGAAAAAGCAGAGTCTCCCTTTAAAAAAAACAACCTATCTATCCTCCTCTGACTATCACCTCGCTGAAAAGTGAACCCCGTGCTGTCTAACTATCACATTGAGAAAATTATTATGAGGGGTTCCCACCATCCCTGTGCCGAGTTCCCGGGTCTGTACACCCGCTGTGCCCATTATGAGGGGTTGCCACCATCCCTGTGCTGAGTTCCCAGGTCTGTACACCCGCTGTGCCCATTATGAGGGGTTGCCACCATCCCTGTGCTGAGTTCCCGGGTCTGTACACCAGCTGTGCCCACTATGAGGGGCTCCCACCATCCCTGTGCTAAGTTCCCGGGTCTGTACACCCGCTGTGCCCATTATGAGGGGTTGCCACCATCCCTGTGCTGAGTTCCCGGGTCTGTACACCCGCTGTGCCCACTATGAGGGGCTCCCACCATCTCTGTGCTGAGTTCCCGGGTCTGTATACCCGCTGTGCCCATTATGAGGGGTTCCCACCATCCCTGTGGTGAGTTCCCGGGTCTGTACACCCGCTGTGCCCATTATGAGGGGTTCCCACCATCCCTGTGCTGAGTTCCCGGGTCTGTACACCCGCTGTGCCCATTATGAGGGGTTCCCACCATCCCTGTGCTGAGTTCCCAGGTCTGTACACCCGCTGTGCCCATTATGAGGGGTTCCCACCATCCCTGTGCTGAGTTCCCAGGTCTGTACACCCGCTGTGCCCATTATGAGGGGTTCCCACCATCCCTGTGCTGAGTTTCTGGGTCAATAATAATAATAATAATAGAAATCTCGTCCTGGTTGTTGGATGTATCACACTGATCTGCACCAGGTGACCTGGAGAGGCGAGGGATCAGCGTCCGGAAATGTGGGTCACAATGATTAATTTGCTGCCGGCTTTGCCCTGGAAGGTCCCGGGGTCACCAGGGAAAAATGATCCAGAAATAAAAGACACCTTCCAGCTAATGGAAAAGTTTTTTTTTTTTAAATATATGTCATCGATGATGAAGCGCATTTCCTATGGCATTAAAGAGTCATGAGGACACAGAATTCCCTTGTAAATCCTCATATTCATCTTTCCCGTGCTGTAATTTCAGCAGAGGGCGCTATTCATCCTGTGAGACCGCATGTACATTTGTTCTGTGCACGTGGGGCCACAAAACAAATGTTTTTGGGCTATTTTATTTCCAAATCGAATGTTCTTCATGGTGTGAGTCAGGAAAATACCACATTATGGCCACAAGATGGTGCTGACGATCATAGGAAATACAGTAACTATGTATTTATCATGATTGTTGGCTCCATTTAGTGGCCATAATGTTGTAATGTTTAATGTTAAAAAAAGACATTTATATATATATATATATATTTATATATAGATATATATATAACATTTAACATTTAACCATCCTTGTACTGAGTTCCCGGCTCTGTACACCTGCTGTGCCCATTATGAGGGGTTCCCACCATCCCTGTGCTGAATTCCCACGTCTGTACAATCAACAATCCTGCAGTGCAAGGAGCATGCTGACAGGAGGAGAGAGCTGAGTGACAGAGAGAAGAGCTCCTCTGTCTGCTGCTTCTCCTTTCACTGTCCAGTCACAGGTTGGGGGGGGGGAGACACTGAACTGCGGCAGTTAGAAATCAGGTCTCCTGTCCTTCGAGCTCAAGGAGCCAGTCAGTAATGCTGCAGTGAAAGAAGCAGAGAGCAGAGTGACAGGGAGCTAATCCATCTGCTGCTTCTCCATTCACTGCCCAATCACAGGTTGGTGGAGGGAAACGCTGAACTGCAGCAGTCGAAATGAAGGTCTCCTGCCCTCCTAGTTCAAGGAGATGGTCAACCCGGGCTGCAGTGTGACAAGAAGCTCATCAGTCTGCTGCTTCTCCTTTCACTGTCCAGTCACAGGCTGGGGGGGAGGGAACACTGCAGCAGTTAAAAATCGGGTCTCCTGCCCTGCTAGCTCAAGGAGCCAGTCATTAATGCTGCAGTACAAGGAGAATGTTGACAGGAGGAGAGAGTGGAGTGACAGAGAAAAGAGCTCATTAGTCTACTGCTTCCCTTTCACTGTCCAGTCACAGGCTGGGGGGGAGGGAACACTGCAGCAGTTAAAAATCGGGGTCTCCTGCCCTGCTAGCTCAAGGAGCCAGTCAGTAATGCTGCAGTGCAAGGAGTATGCTGACAGGAGGAGAGAGTGGAGTGACAGAGAAAAGAGCTCATTCGTCTACTGCTTCTCCTTTCACTGTCCAGTCACAGGCTGGGGGGGGAGGGAACACTGCAGCAGTTAAAAATCGGGGTCTCCTGCCCTGCTAGCTCAAGGAGCCAGTCATTAATGCTGCAGTACAAGGAGAATGTTGACAGGAGGAGAGAGTGGAGTGACAGAGAAAAGAGCTCATCCATCTGCTGCTTCTCCTTTCACTGTCCAGTCATGGACTCATACACAAGACCTGTAAGAATAATTGAAAAGTCAGGTCTCCTGCCCTGCTAGCACAAGCAGCCGGTAAGTAATGCTGCAGTGCAAGGAGCATGCTGAAAGGAGGAGAGGGCAAGGAGAGCATCAGTCTGCTGCTTCTCCTTTCGCTGTCCAGTCACAGGACGGGCTGTACTGTGTGGCGGAGCTGTGTAAATCTCAGGACCGGATGGACAGACATAGAAATCCTTTTCTGCGTGTTCAGCGGAGTTCTCTCCACCTCGCATGAACTCGGCGCACATCACAGCGGAGGCGGCTCGGGTCCTGCGTGTTCGCATTCTCCTTACAGCCAACTGGTGGTAACTCTATAGCGGCCAATCAGCGGGGCGCCTCGTGTTTCCCGTCTTCTCCTCGCACAGTAATGAATCGCCTGGACTTCGCTCGCCACCCAGTTTAGCGGTTCAACTCAAATAGAAAAGGAGATTAGAGGAAGGGGGGCAGATTAATAGCCTGGCTCTGGCGGCGTATTGACCGCTGTAATAAGAAGCGGGCGGATGTGGGGGGAGGGGAGGGGAATCGGCTTCTCATTTATTAGGAGTTATTGTCCTGCAGGCGCAGCGCTGATCTTATTAGGAAAAACGTTTGTAACGCCGTTTGTTTCCATAGGAGGGCGAAATTACCTTCGGATATACGGCGGAAAAATACCGGAATGATTCGGAAATGCTGGAAATAGACTTTCACTGCACACTGTGAGCTTCTCACAACGTGCATTAGAAGCTGCAGCGAGGAAGATAGAGCCCCGCATCATCTAGCCCTTTCCTCCTCCGGCCTGACGCTCCCTGGCCCCGCCCCTTTTATTCACTCCCCGCATCATCTAGCCCTTTCCTCCTCCAGCCTGACGCTCCCCGGCCCCGCCCCTTTTATTCACTGGGTTTCATGTTCTTCCAATCACGGAGGCTCAGCTTTACGCGTGGGCGGACTGCCTGCAAAGGACCGCCCACTCCAGACGGATTTTCAGCCATCAAGGTCGTTTGAAAATTTGCATAGCTCCTCCCAAGAGTCGGCCACGGAGGCTTGGTTTTATATGGGGGTGGAGTTAATGCAAAGGACCGCCCACTCCAGACTGCTCTTCACCCATTAAGGCGTTTGGATATTTGCATAGTTCCTCCCAAGAACTGGCCTCGGAGGCTTGGCTTTAAATGGGGGGCGGAGTTCATGCAAAGGACTGCCCACTCCAGACTGCTTTTCACCCATCAAGGCGTTTGGATATTTGCATAGCTCCTCCCAACAGCCTGTCGACATTTTGCATCAGGGCTGAGGGCTCTTGGGAGGAGTAGTGAGGCCGGGTGCTGTGATGGATTCGGGAAGCCCCCCCACCAGCCATGATCTGCCTGCATTGCATAGAGAAGCACAGAGACCCAGTGATATAATGAGCTATATTATTGTGTCCTCCTCCCCAGCCCCTGATTGGCAGAATTCATACCTCTGTCCCACCATCTATTATTTGGACGACTAATGAAGGAATGACCCAGATTTGGACCCTTTTATCACTTCTCTTTGGTCGCCACCAATCAGCAAGTGAGCTTGGTCCGATTGGGGGGGGGGGGGAGGAGCACAGAAGGCCATTGGAAGGATTTCCCGCCACACTATGACATCACTACCCTTATAAGGAAGTACTATGGCCATAAACGGATTTACTATAATGCACATCCTATAGGCAACAGGAGGTTTATATTCTCTATATAATAACATTTTGGCAAATCAGACTGAGGACATCTAGTGGCAGAAAGAAGTAGTGCAGGGGAAATTCCTGTTATTGAAGGTGAATATTCCAACAAAAGCTTTTATTCTCTGCATAATAATTCTTTAGTATAGTAGGCTGGGGACATCTAGTGGCAGAAAAAAAGTAGTGCAGGGGAAATCTCTGGATTGAAGGTAAATATTGCAGCAAAAGCTTTTATTCTCTGCATAATAATTCTTTAGTATAGCAGACATCTAGTGGCAGAAGGAAGTAGTGCATGGGGACCCCTCTGGATTGAAGGTGACTATTGCTGGAAAAGCTTTTATTCTCTGCATAATAACATTTTAACAAATCAGACAGGAGGTTTATATTCTCTATATAATAACATTTTAACAAATCAGACTGAGGACATCTAGTGGCAGAAGGAAGTAGTGCAGGGGAACTCTTTGGATTGAAGGTAAATATTTCAGCAAAAGGTTTTATTCTCTGTATAATAATACTTTAGCAAATCAGTAGAAATAATCCTCTTTGCAGGTTTTTTTTATTTTATACACAATATCCACAATTCTAAGCCAGGTTGAGACCTGTAAAAAAAGGGGCGTGTCCTCTGTCAAAGAGGGGGCTCCAAGAAGAGGAGGTGCTACCTAAAGGACCACAAATTGAAAATCCGCCCCTGATTGGGGCTTATTTGAAATAGACCCCCCCCCCCCGGAGTAATTTTAAAGGAGATGGGGAATCCCACCCTATGATCTCCGACACCCTTACGATGTTGGCTATCAGTTGGACTCCACTCATTGCTGATTGCAGGTGGACTGAGGGGGTGGGGGAGGGGCCCCCACTTCTAAAAAGAGTAGAGTTTCGGCTGAGGCTGTATCCTGAGGCTGTACCCTGAGGCTGTCTCCTAGCCCTGCGCTGTTTATGAAGGTGCTGCAATGTCATATTTAGTGTCACACATAGACACTAGACAGATCTACCAAGCCATCTACAATTAATTTCTCCCGAATTCTGCCGAGTGTAGAGTCCTCCTCCCCAATCGGAGAGGGATTAAGGCAGAATGGGGCCCGAGGCGAGGTAGCAGCCTTGACCACCTCCATCCCTTCGATTGACGTTGATAAGGATTGCAGTCGGCACAGAGAAGCCCATTTACATGGCCTGTATTGGCCCCAATAGGAACCAATGGCTTAAGTACCCCACCCTTCCCCCTTCCCCCAGGTAGGAGCACCCCCCCCCCCCCCGGGTTTACTGCAGCAGCATGAATATCATATGATGGGCCCCCTCTCGGACATCTAGCAGGGCCGTGGTTGCCTTGTGGATGATCTGGATACCTCTTAGTTCAGACATATACTAGAGCATAAGCACCATTATCTCCTCCAGTATCCAAATCCCTTTCCTCTGATAGTATATTGCTGGAGGAGTGCGCCCCCTCCTGGTGACTGGAGGAAAAATCAGAACATTTATGGGTCACACCACAATTTCTGCACCCAAAATACGTTTCTGCGTTGCATTCTGATGCGTTACAGAATGTCGTCCCCCCCCCCACTTTGTTTTCTTCATTTCAATTGAGGACATGTGTGTTCCGGTGCATTTTTTTAAAATTTATTTTTTATTTAAAGTTTTTTTCCCCCATATACCATAGAATTTAAAGTGGATGTAAAGCCAATGTCATCCTTTCTAAACTCCTGCCATAGGGGTTATCTATAAGGATATTCACGCCTCCTGCATGTATCTTTACCTGTCCAATGTCTCCCCTCTGTCTGTTATGAGACCCGAAAAACTGCAGATTCTGTGGGCGGGGTCTGTTGTCTGGAGCTCGGTGGGAGGAGTCGTGATGTCAGTAGACTCCCCGCCCACCTCGACACTCCCCTTGTCAATATGCATTTTCTCCTGTGTATTTCTAACACTGAACTTCTGCTATGATCTCCAACATCCAATGAAAAGACAGGAAAGTAACCACATGACTTCAGCATGACGAATCATGCCGAGGTGTGGAACAGCCAATCCTTGCAGAGCTGCTGAAGAAAGGAGTGGGGGAGGGAATTAAAAAATAATGCCTGTGTCTTAGGCTGTCACTCACAGCAAGGGGGAGGAGCTGACAAAGTTTTTCACAGTTTATCGAAGTTTTATCTCACTGAACAATAAAAGAGGATTGCTCAGAGATGGATTAACTCTGTGTGACATGACCGGGCTCAAATGATAGGAAATCTTATACTCTACATTATGACATCAAAAAAAAAAAAAAAAAAAACTTTCAGGTTTACATCCACTTTAAGAAACAGTTTATCGCAGACAATTAAATCCAAACCTTTCCCCTCCCCCCCCTCCCCCTCCCATCAATTGAGGACATGTGCGTTCCAGTGCGTTTTTAACCCCTTCAATGCCGGGAACTTTTACACAGTCGACCGCCCCACCCCCCCCACCTGCCCAGGCCAATTTTCAGATTTCAGCACTGACGCGCTTCGAGTGACAATTACATGGTCATGCAACACTGTACCCATATGGCATTTTTATCATTTTATTCACACAAATTCGAGCTTTCTTTCGGTGTTATTGGCGGTCCTTTGCATGAACTCCGCCCCCATATAAAGCCCACCACTAGGGTTTTTTTCTTTTTTGCTAAACAAACAAAAAAAGAATGCAAATTTTGTAAAAAAACAAAAAAAAATGTCTTATTATTATTATTATTATTAATAATAATAATAATAATAATAATAATATATTTTTATTTCATTATTATTTAATATTATGAATTATTAATGTCATTTATTTATTTAATTACCTGTTTTTTTTTTGTTTTGTTTTTTGCTATATAAACAAAGAAAAGGCAAAAAGTTTGAAAAAAACATGTTTTCTGTATTTCTCTTATAACATTTTGCAAATAAATAATCTTTCTTTATAAATTTAGGTCAAAATGTATTCAGCTCCATTCCTTTGGTGAAAATACCCCAAATCAGTGTATATTATTTAGTCTGTAGGAAAGTTATAGAGTTTACAAACTATGGGATATATATATATATATATATATATATATATATATATATATATATATATATATATATATATATATATATATATATATATATATATATATATAGTAAGAAGTATGATGAGTTTTTTGAAGTTGTAATTTTCTTCTTTTTTTGTCGTTTTTTATTTATTTATTTTTTTGGAAAATGAAGAAAAAAAATATATTTACAGAACACAGTAGTATGACGTGACAGCACAGTCCTGACAAAGAATGTCAGCAGTGACCAGATAGCATTGGAAATAACATTCTTCGTCATAAATCAAACTATATATATATATATACATTCTGTCACTTTCTATTTTGTTCTGTTTTACCCAATTTTTTTTCTATTCTATTCTTTTATTTTCTATTCCTTTATTTTCCGTTCTATTTTTTTCTTTTCTTTTATATTGTATTCTGTTTTGTTTTACTCTATTATATTCTATTATTGTGTATTCTATTTCTTTATTTTCTATTTTATTCTCTTCGGGGATTTCAAATTTGATTCGAAAAACGATTTGAATTCGGATTTGTCTAAAATTTCGTTTCTATTCGTTAAATGTGTTACTATTGTAATTCAGAAATTCGGATACATCTACCAATTTCCACATAACAAAAAAAAAAAAAAAAATTGTCCAGATTTCGATTTGCAACAAAACGAACTGCCCATGTCTAGATTTAGATACAAGTTGAAGACAAACTCCAGCTCACACTTAATAATCATGTACAGTTTTTTTTTTTTTTGTGTTCCTTTTGGGATAAAAGGTTTTACATGAATTAATAAGAACCAGGGGCGGACTGACCATTCGGGCACTTGGGCACTGCCCGAGGGACCCATGCCCTAAGTGGCCCCATCAGGGTTGCCAGCCTCAATAAAACCAGGGACAGTATGTAAAAATCAGTTTTTTTTTTTTAAAAATCCCAAGAATATAGCTGCCCTGCCTCTCCAGTACCTTTTCAGTGTGTGTATGTGTATTCTGTGTGTGTATACTGTGTGTGTATATTGTGTATGTGTGTGTGTATACTGTGTGTGTATATTGTGTATGTGTGTGTGTATACTGTGTGTGTATATTGGGTGTCTGTTCGTGTATACTGTGTGTGTGTGTGTATACTGTATGTCTGTGTGTGTATACTGTATGTGTGTGTGTGTGTGTGTATACTGTGTGTGTATATTGGGTGTCTGTTCGTCTATACTGTATGTGTGTGTATACTGTATGTCTGTGTGTGTATACTGTATGTGTGTGTGTGTGTGTGTATACTGTATGTCTGTGTGTGTATACTGTATGTGTGTGTGTGTGTATACTGTGTGTCTGTTCGTGTATACTGTATGTGTGTGTATACTGTATGTGTGTGTATACTGTATGTGTGTGTGTGTGTATACTGTGTATTCTGTGTGTGTATATTGGGTGTCTGTGTGTGTATACTGTATGTCTGTTCGTGTATACTGTATGTGTGTGTGTGTGTGTATACTGTGTGGCCCCATAATCTATTGCCTGGGGGCCCCATAATCTCCTATTGCCCGGGGGCCCCATGAGTTGTCAGTCCGCCCCTGATAAGAACTGATCATTGTAAGCACCCCTGTCAGTGTCAAATGGTTTGTCTCATCTCTGTAAACTGATTGATTCTGCTGGGAGAGCTTGCAAAATACATCAGACTTGCTGGCTGGATCACCAGATGAAAAGAGAAGAAAGAAAGCCTAATGCGGCAGTGACATCTGATAATTGGTGAGCTGCAATATAATAAATGTGTCCTTCGGGGTTTAATACAACTTTAACCCTTTCCTACTCCAATTCCAAAAAATTAAAAAAAAAAAGTTTTGCCTTTTAAACTTTAAATCCACTGGAATTCTTCTAATACATAACTAATTAGCTTTCGAGTTATAATTTCTTCCTGTATCTTGTAAATTATTTTTGTTTGAAAAGAGGAATCTGAAAGCTAAGAAAATACTTGGCTGTATGGGAGGGATTCCTTTCCTGTATGATATGTTCTGTTGTCATTCACTTTTAGAACCTTGTAGTAGATTTGTCATACAGTCATACAATCATAGAATCATACAATCATAGAATCATAGAATCATACAGTCATACAATCATACAGTCATACAATCATACAGTCATACAATCATACAATCGTACAATCATACAGGTAATTAGAGGACATGCTGAGTGTAACAGATACATTGTTGCAAGAAATATGTTTTTTTTCCCTTCACTGTAGTTCAGGTTTGTTGGTAAATACAAAAGCGCCATCTAGTGTTCCCACTGCAGAATGCATCCTTGTGTAGCAAACTCATATTAAACTGCATCTAAACCCAAATGCAAAAATGTATAATATACTGCAGGCGACCAGTTCTTACAGTGCCTTGAAAAAGTATTCACACCCCGTGAAATTTTCCACATTTTGTCACATTACAACAAAAAACGAAAACTTATTTTGTTGGGATTTTATGTGATAGACCAACACGAAGGGGCACATAATTGTGAAGTGGAAGGAAAATGATAAATGGTTTTCAACAATTGTTACAAATAAATATATGAAAAGTGTGTGTGTGTGTGGGGGGGGGGGGGGGACATTTGTATTCATAGTTACATAGTTACATAGTTAGTAAGGTTGAATAAAGACACCAGTCCATCCAGTTCAACCTGAGTGAGTGTGTGTCTACAACCCTGACCCTTGTCCCTAACCCTGAGCATCGCACACTCACATCAATCCCTACCCTCAATCCAAGGTCCCCATTCATATACTAGGGCCAATTTTGGACAGAAGCCAATTAACCTACCAGCATGTCTTTGGAGTGTGGGAGGAAACCGGAGTACCCGGAGGAAACCCACGCAGGCACAGGGAGAACATGCAAACTCCAGGCAGGTAGTGTCATGGTTGGGATACGAACCAGCGACCCTTTTTTACTGCTAGGTGAGAGTGCTAACCACTGCACCACTGTGCCCCCTTTACTCTGATACCCCTAACTAAAATCTGCCTTCAGAAGTCAGCCAATTAGTAAATAGAGTCCACCTGTGTGTAATTTAATCTCAGTATAAATACAGCTGTTCTGTGAAGCCCTCTGAGGTTTGTTAGAGAACCTTAGTGAACAAACAGCATCATGAAGGCCAATGAACACACCAGACAGGTCAGGGATGAAGTTGTGGAGAAGTATAAAGCAGGGTTAGGTTATAAATAAATCTCCCAAGCTTTGAAGATCTCACGGAGCTCTGTTCAATCCATCATCGGAAAATGGAAAGAGTATGGCACAACTGCAAACCTACCAAGACATGGTCGTCCACCTAAACTGACCAGCCGGGCAAGGAGAACATTCATCAGAGAAGAGCCAAGAGGTCCATGGTAACTCTGGAGGAGCTGCAGAGATCCACAGCTCAGGGGGGAGAATCTGTCCACAGGACAACTATTAGTCGTGTTCTCCACAAATCTACCCTTTATGGAAGAGTGACAAGAAGAAAGACATTGGAGAAAGAAAGTCATAAGAAGTCCGGTTTGCAGTTTGTGAGAAGCCATGTGGAGGACACAGCAAACATGTGGAAGAAGGTGATCTGGTCACATGAGACCAAAATTGAAATTTTTGGCCTAAAAGCAAAACGCTATGTGTGGTGGAAAACTAACACTGCACATCACCCTGAACACACCATCCCCACTGTGAAACATGGTGGTGGCAGCATCATGTGGTGGGAATGCTTTTCTTCAGCAGGGACAGGGAAGCTGGTCAGAGTGGATGGGAAGATGGATGGAGCCAAATACAGGGAAATCTTAGAAGAAAACCTATTGGAGTCTGCAAAAGACTTGAGACCGGGGCAGAGGTTCACCTTCCAGCAGGACAACGACCCGAAACATCCAGCCAGAGCTACAATGGAATGGTTTAGATCAAAGCATATTCATGTGTTAGAATGGCCCAGTCACAGTCCAGACCTAAATCACATTGAGAATCTGTGGCAAGACCTGAAAATTGCTGTTCACAGACGCTCTCCATCCAATCTGACAGAGCTTGAGATATTCTGCAAAGAAGAAGAAGAATGGGCAGAAATGTCCCTCTCTAGATGTGCAAAGCTGGTAGAGACATCCCCAAAAAGACTTGCAGATGTAATTGCAGAGAAAGGGGGTTCTACAAAGTATTGACTCCGGGGGGCGCCATACAAATGCCCCTTCCCACACTTTTCACATATTTATTTGTAAAAAGCGTTGAAAACCATTTATCATTTTCCTTCCACTTCACAATTATGTGCCACTTTGTGTTGGTCTATCACATAAAACCCCAATAAAATACATTTATGTTTTTGGTTGTAACATGACAAAATGTGGAAAATTTCAAGGGGTATGAATACTTTTTCAAGGCACTGTAGATGCAGTGGCTGTATTCGTTTTCTTTTTTTTTTTCATGCTTTTCCCCTTTATTTTCCCCTTGCCTTCATGTCTGCACCCTATTCTAATGTATCTATGAATCTCTGAATTAAATAGTAACTAATTTTTTTTGAGATCCGTTTAATTCCATTTTGTATATTCGCATTCAAAATTTTCAGAACGATTTGAATTCTGTGTGAAGAATAGCTGGTTGTTAAGTAAAGGGCCGGGAAGCCGGCCGCTGCGTCCTTAACCCCCTCAGAACCGGCCACTTTCACCCCCTTCCTGCCCAGGCCATTTTTCAGCGCTATCACACTTTGAATGACAATTGCGCGGTCATGCTACGCTGTACTCAAATGAAATTTTTATCATTTTTTTCCCCACAAACAGAGCTTTCTTTTGGTGGTATTTGATCACCTCTGTGGTTTTTATTTTTTGCGCTATAAACGAAAGAAGAGCGACGAGTTTGAAAAAACACAATATTTTTTACTTTTTGCTATAATAAATATCCAATTTTTTTTTTAAAACATTTTTTTCCTCAGTTTAGGCCGATATGTATTCTTCTGCATATTTTTGGTAAAAAACAAATCACAATAAGCGTATATTGATCGGTTTGCGCAAAAGTTATAGCGTCTACAAAATAGGGGATAGATTTATAGCATTTTTATTATTATTATTTTTTTTTTTACTAGCAATGGCGGCGATCTGCGATTTTTTTTATCATGACTGCGATAATGCGGCGGACTCATCGGACACTTTTGACACATTTTTGGGACCATTCACATATATACAGCGATCCGTGCTATGAAAAAGCATTGATTACTGTGTAAATGTGACTGGCAGGGAAGGGGTTAACACTAGGGGGCGATCCAGGGGTTAAATGTGTGTCCTAGGGAGTGATTCTAACTGTGGGGGGAGGGGACTGACTGGGGGGAGGTGACCAATCGGTGTCCCTATGTACAAGGCACACGCCATTGGTCTCCTCTCCTCTGACAGGATGTGGATCTGTGTGTTTTTTTAAATGGCATGGGGTCCCCCCAAAATCCATACAGGACCCTTATCCAAACATGCAGCCTAGAAGGCCAGTAAAGGGGGGGGGATGAGCGACTGGGGACAAGGTGCTTTGGGGTGGGGGGCGCATGTTGACGGCATGTGACTTGGTATGGTTCAGGAGGGGAGGGGTGCCCTCGCTTGACCCCCTCCCTTTCCTGACTTGCCGGGCTGCATGCTCAGATAAGGGTCTGGTATGGATTTTTTGGGGGACCCTATGCCATTTAAAAAAAAAAAATTGCCATAAAAAATCCATACCAGACCTGAAGGTCGATCGTTTTTCAACCGATCCGAAATTCTAATTGCTCTGAAATATTGGAATTTGTTAGCAGATTAATAAATTACATGAAACTTAACGAAAGCGAAACTAAATGAATTCCCAAACCAAACAAAACAGATTCCATAACGAAACAAAATTAGTAACGTAGCGAATCTATCCGAAAAGAAACAAAACACATTTTTCCGTTCTGCGCACGTCTACTGTTCTGTACAAACTATAGTTCCAGAATATAGTGTCAGAGAGCGACATCTAGTGGTTAAATTATAATCTGCACTTCTGAATTCATAATAACCTCTGGTCCCATTGTTCAAGCGAGATGCGCAAGAATGTACAGTGCTTTGCAAAAGTATTCACCCCCCTTGGCATTTTTCATGTTTTGTTGCCTCACAACCTGGAATTAACATGGATTGTTTGAGGATTTGCATCATTTAATTTACAGAACATGCCCACAACTTTGAAGATTTTTTTTTTTTTTTTGTGAAGCAAAGAACAAATAGGACAAAATAACAGAAAAAGTCAATGTGCATAACTATTCGCCCCCCAAAGTCAATACTTTGTAGAGCCACCTTTTGCGGCTATCACAGCTCCAAGTCGCTTTGGATAAGTCTCTATGATCTTGCCACATCTTACCACTGGGATTTTTGCCAATTCCTCCTTGCAGAACTGCTCCAGCTCCTTCAAGTTGGATGGTTTGCGCTTGTGAACAGCAATATTTAAGTCTGACCACAGATTTTCTATTGGATTGAGGTCTGGGCTTTGACTAGGCCATTCCAACACATTTCCATGTTTCCCCTTAAACCACTCAAGTGTTGCTTTAGCAGTGTGTTTGGGGTCATTGTCCTCCTGAAGGTGAACCTCCATCCTAGCCTCAAATCACACACAGAGTGCTACAGGTTTTGCTCAAGAATATCCCTGTATTTAGCACCATCCATCTTTCCCTCAACTCTGACCAGTTTCCCAGTCCCGACTGCTGAAAAACATCCCCACAGCATGATTCTGCCACCACCGTGTTTCACAGTGGGGATGGTGTTCTTTGGGTGATGTGATGTGTTGGGTTTGCGCCAGACAAAGCGTTTTCTTTGATGGCCAAAAAGGTCAATTTTAGTCTCCTCAGACCAGAGCACCTTCCTCCATACATTTTGGGAGTCTCCCACATGCCTTTTCACAAACTCAGAACGTGCCATTTTGTTTTTTGCTGAAAGTAATGGCTTTCTTCTGGCCAACTCTATGGAGCGTACGGCTTATTGTCGCCCTATGTACAGATACTCCAGTCTCTACTGTGGAACTCTGCAGCCCCTCCAGGGTTACCTTAGGTCTCTGTGCTCCTCTCTGATTAATGTCCTCCTTGCCCGCTCCGTGAGTTTTGGTGTGCGGCCGTCTCTTGGCAGGTTTGCTGTTGTGCCATGTTCTTTCCATTTGGTTATGATAGATTTGATGGTGCTCCTAGGGATCAAGATGACTTGTACTTCTCAACAACATTGTCCCTTACTTGTTTGGAGAGTTCCTTGGTCTTCATGGCAGTGTTTGGTTAGTGGTGCCTCTTGCTTAGGTGTTGCAGCCTCTGGGGCCTTTCAGAAAGATGTGTCTATGTAATGACAGGTCATGTGACACTTAGATTGCACACAGGTGGACATCATTTCACTAATTATGTTGCACAAATCTTGTCGGAAATTCCGATCGCCAAGAACGCGGTGACGTACAACACGTACGACGAGCCGAGAAAAATGAAGTTCAATAGCCAAGCGCGGCTCTTCTGCTTGATTCCGAGCATGCGTGGAACTTTTGTGCGTCGGAATTGTGCACACACGATCGGAATTTACACCAACGGATTTTGATGTCGGAAAAATTTGAGAGCCAGATCTCAAATTTTGTGCGACGGAAATGCCGATGGAAAATGTCCGATGGAGCCCACACACACGGTCGGAATTTCCGACAACAAGCTTCGATCGCACATTTGCCGTCGGAAAGTCGGACCGCGTGTACGCGCCATTATGCTCCAAAATGAAGTAGAATGATTTGCTACGTTTTACAGAGAAATCATCCAAAAAAAAAAAAAGCAGCCAAGAGGTCCATGGTAACTCTGGAGGAGCTGCAGAGATCCACAGCTCAGGTGGGAGAATCTGTCCACAGGACAACTATTAGTCGTGTTCTCCACAAATCTGCCCTTTATGGAAGAGTGACAAGAAGAAAGACATTGGTGAAAGAAAGTCATAAGAAGTCCTGTTTGTAGTTTGTGAGAAGCCATGTGGAGGACACAGCAAACATGTGGAAGAAGGTGATCTGGTCAGACCAAAATTCAACTTTATGGCCTAAAAGCAAATCACTGGGGGGTTGATTTACTAAAGATACCAAAAAGACTGGGCACTTTGTAAAGTGCAGCTGCTCCAGAGTTTAGTAAATGAGGTTTACTTTGCAAAAAAATACCCAATCACATGCAAGGACAATTAAAAAAAAAAAGCATTTTTGCTTGCACATGATTGGATGATGGAAGTCAGCAGAGTTTCAGGTTATATACTAAGCTCTGGAGCAACTGCCCTTGCAAAGTGCACAGTCTGTTTGCCTTTAGTAAGTCAACCGCAGTGTTTATAAACGTTGATCAGTCGGGAGATAGAGAGATACAAAGTGACAATGGGGGTTGATTTACTAAAGGCAAATAGTCTGTGGGCTGCGAGTGCAGTTGCTCCAGATCTGGGGGGAACATGCAAAGCAAGGAAAAAAAAAAAAAAAAACTGCATTTTTGCTTGCACATGATTGGATGATAGAAATCAGCAGAGCTTCCCTTCATTTCAGAGCTTTCCCTCCGATCCAGAGCAACTGCACTTACAGGACACAGCCTTTAGTAAATCAACCTCATTGTTTATAAACATTTTTCAGACAGAAGATAGAGAGATACAAAGTAACATTGATCAGATGGAAGATGGAGAGATACAAAGTAACATTGTTTATAAACATTGATCAGACGGGAGATAGAGAGATACAAAGTAACATTGATCAGATGGAAGATGGTGAGATATAAAGTAACATTGTTTATAAACATTGATCAGATGGGAGATAGAAAGATACCAAGTAGCATTGTTTATAAACATTGTTCAGACGGGAGATAGAGAGATACAAAGTAACATTGTTTATAAACATTGATCAGACGGGAGATAGAAAGATACCAAGTAGCATTGTTTATAAACATTGTTCAGACGGGAGATAGAGAGATACAAAGTAACATTGTTCAGATGGAAGATGGAGAGATATAAAGTAGCATTGTTTATAAACATTGATCAGAGAGGAGACAGAGATACAAAGTGAATGTTTTTTGAATGCTTTATAAAATAGTCCCCTTTAGATGTCTTGCAATGAAAGTTGAACGGCGATACTGTTTGGCCACTAGATGGCACTGCAGGATTAGAATTATTATTATTATACATCATTTTGTTACATTCTTTTTTATGTCACCTGTTATAATTCCGCTACTAAAAAGTAACAGCGACCGACTGGCCCAATCCGATTGTATTATTTGCTTTAAAGCTGCAAAAAATAAGGTGGAAGGAAATACATTTCAAAGCCTGAAGTTCTGCTGACTCCATACTGCTAGTGAACCGCACTGCTGACACTCCAAGAGTAGGGATGAGCCGAACACCCCCCGGTTCGGTTCGCACCAGAACCCGCGAACGGACCGCAAGTTCGCACGAACGTTAGAACCCCATTGACGTCTATGGGACTCGAACGTTCGAAATCAAAAGTGCTCATTTTAAAGGCTAATTTGCATGGTATTGTCCTAAAAAGGGTTTGGGGACCCGGGTCCTACCCCAGGGGACATGTATCAATGCAAAAAAAACTTTTAAAAACGGCCGTTTTTTCGGGAGCAGTGATTTTAATGATGCTTAAAGTAAAAAAAAAAAAGTGAAATATTCCTTTAAATATCGTACCTGGGGGGTGTCTATAGTATGCCTGTAAAGTGACGCGTGTTTCCCATGTTTAGAACAGTCCCTGCACCAAATGTCATTTTTAAAGGAAAAAATCTCATTTAAAACTGCTTGCGGGTTTAATGTCATGTCGGGTCATGGCAATATGGATGAAAATCAGTGAGACAAACGGCATGGGTACCCCCCAGTCCATTACCAGGCCCTTTGGGTCTTGTATGGATATTAAGGGGAACCCCGCACCCAAATTAAAATAAGGAAAGGTCCCTATATACTCTGAACAGCAGTATACAGGCGGTGCAAACAAGACAGGGACTGTAGGTTTGTTGTTAAGTAGAATCTGTTTGTAATTTTGAACATTTTTAATGTGTTTAGCTCCAGCCAAAAAATCTTTTCTAAGCTTTTTGGAAAACATAGGGAAGGGTTATCACCCCTGTGACATTTGTTTTGCGTCTTTCCTCCTCTTCAGAAGATTTCACCTCACTTTTTTGTCCCAATGAAAAATGTTTTTTGAAAATTTGGGTTTTTTTGTGGAACAAGGATTGGAAAGCATCAGTGGAAAGGAAAAATTGTTTTCCCATATTAACTCTTACAGGAGAGAATTTCCCTTCCTTAGGGGTAGATTTCATCTCACTTCCTGTTGTCTCCTTCCGTTTGCAAGTAGGAGTCGTTTGTAAGTTAGATGTTTGAAAGTAGGGTCCTGCCCTATATACTCAGCAGAAATTTGGGCCTTAGGTGTTGCTGTGGCCAAAACACTGTAAGCCCTCACAGGGCCCTGCTGTGAAATATTAGATCAAGAATTGTAATTACATGCCCCTGTTGAACAGGAGCTGAAAAATTAGGCCTTAGGCACTGGTGCTGGTGCCACAACACTGCAACCCCTCACAGACACTCTAGTTGAAACGCAGGAACAAGCCCAGCTGCAAAGTATTGCATCAAAAATTGTAATTACACGCCCCTGTTAGACAGGGGCTGAAAAATTGGGTCTTAGGCACTGGTGCTGGTGCCACAACACTGCAACCCCTCACAGACACTCTAGTTGAAACGCAGGAACAAGCCCTGCTGCAAAGTATTGCATCAAAAATTGTAATTACACGCCCCTGTTAGACAGGGGCTGAAAAATTGGGTCTTAGGCACTGGTGCTGGTGCCACAACACTGCAACCCCTCACAGACACTCTAGTTGGAATGCAGGAACAAGCCCTGCTGCAAAGTATTGCATCAAAAATTGTAATTACACGCCCCTGTTAGACAGGGGCAGAAAAATTGGGTCTTAGGCACTGGTGCTGGTGCCACAACACTGCAACCCCTCACAGACACTCTAGTTGGAATGCAGGAACGAGCCCTGCTGCAAAGTATTACATCAAAAATTGTAATTACACGCCCCTGTTAAACAGGGGCTGAAAAATTGTGCCTTAGGCACTGGTGGTGGCGCCCAGAACCAAAAATGTTCTTACAAGCTATCAGCGTGATGATTGAGGAGGAAGAGGATAATTACTCAGGGATAGTCACTCAGCATCAGCATAGGCAGTCTTTGAAGGGATCTGAGATTTCAAAAAAAATTATTCGGTTACATCTGCATCAGGTGCTTGGTAGCTGGTGGTGATCCAAGACTGATTCATTTTTATGAAGGTCAGCCGATCGACCGAGTCGGTGGACAGACGCACCCTGTGATCGGTTACCACGCCTCCAGCAGCACTGAATGTGCGTTCCGAAAGAACGCTGGATGCAGGACAGGCCAGTAGCTCAATTGCATACTGTGCAAGCTCTGGCCAGTGATCCATCCTCAAGACCCAGTAACCCAGAGGATTTTCGGTGGGAAAGGTGTCCAAGTCTGATCTTGCCCCTAGGTATTCCTGCACCATGTAAAACAGACGCTGGCGATGGTTGCTGGAACCGATCATACCTTGGGGCTGCGGACCAAAAAATTGTCTGAACGCATCGGTCAGACGGCCACCTTCTCCACCGCTCCTTCTTTGACTGACCGAAGCCTCAGCAACACGTTGTCCAGAAACAGGAGTTTGTAACCTCCCAGTCTCTGGGAACGCGTTGCACAGACCTTTCTGCAAGGCCTCCCGAAGATGTTTCATCCTCTGCTCCCTCTGCGATGGCAAGATAAGGTCCGCAACCTTACCCTTGTAACGTGGATCAAGGAGGGTTGCCAGCCAGTATTGGTCCTTCTCCTTGATACCACGAATACGAGGATCCTTACGCAGGCTTTGCAGGATCAGGGAGGCCATGCAGCGTAGGTTTGCTGAGGCATTCGGTCCGGAGTCCTCTGGGTCACTAAGGACAACAACGTCCGCAGCCACCTCCTCCCAGCCACGTACAAGTCCATGTGTTCCTTGGGACTGATCCCTTAAAGACTGCTGATGCTGAGTGCCAGGCTCCACCTCCATACTGACACAATCTTCCTCCTCCTCCTCCTCCTCCTCCTCGTCCTCTTCCTGTGTGATCGGCGGGCACGCAGGAACACTGTCTGGATAAAGGGGGCCTTGAGAGCTAAGGAAGTCCTCCTCTTCCTGCCTCTGTTCTGCCTCAAGTGCCCTGTCCATTATCCCACGCAGCGTGTGCTCCAACAGGTGGACAAGGGGGACAGTGTCACTGATGCATGCACTGTCAGTGCTCACCATCCTCGTGGCCTCCTCGAATGGTGACAGGACAGTGCATGCATCCCTGATCATGGCCCACTGGCGTGGGGAAAAAAAACCAAGGTCCCCTGACCCTGTCCTGGTGCCATAGTCGCACAGGTACTCATTGATGGCCCTCTGCTGCGTGTGCAGCCGCTGCAGCATGGCCAACGTCGAGTTCCACCTGGTGGGCATGTCACAGATTAGGCGGTTCTTGGGCAGGTTAAACTCCTTTTGGAGGTCCGTCAGCCGAGCACTGGCATTATATGACCGGCGGAAATGCACACAGACTTTCCTGGCCTGCCTCAGGACATCCTGTAAGCCCGGGTACCTGCCCAAGAACCGCTGCACCACCAAGTTAAGGACGTGAGCCAAACAGGGCACATGGGTCAGTTGTCCCTGTCGGAGGGCAGAGAGGAGGTTGGTGCCATTGTCGCAAACCACCATTCCTGCCTTAAGTTGGCGTGGCGTCAACCACCTCTGAACCTGCCCCTGCAGAGCTGACAGAACCTCTGCCCCAGTGTGGCTCCTGTCCCCCAAGCACACCAGCTCAAGCACCGCATGGCATCTTTTGGCCTGCGTACTTGCGTAGCCCCTTGAACGCCTACGGAGCACCGCTGGTTCCGAGGAAGAGGCCATGGAGGAAGAAGAAGAGGAGGGGGTGGAGGAGAGAGGTGTGTCACAATCAGCATTTTGGAGGCGTGGTGGCGGAACAACCTCCAACACTACTGCACCTTGTCCTGCATCCTTCCCAGCTGCCAGCAGAGTCACCCAATGCGCCGTGAAACTTAAGTAACGTCCCTGTCCATGCCTGCTGGACCATGAGTCAGCGGTAATATGCACCTTACCGCTGACCGCCCTGTCCAGCGAGGCATGGACATTGCCTTCCACATGCCGGTAGAGAGCCGGAATCGCCTTCCGTGAGAAAAAGTGGCGTTTGGGTACCTGCCACTGAGGAACCGCACATTCCACAAACTCACGGAAGGGGGCAGAGTCTACCAACTGAAAAGGCAGCAGTTGAAGTGCTAGCAATTTTGCCAAGCTAGCATTCAACCGCTGGGCATGTGGATGGCTGGGAGCAAACTTCTTTCGGCGGTGCAGCAGCTGGGGCAGGGAAATTTGCCTGGTACAATCTGACGTCGGTGTACCAAAAGCAGATTGCCCATAAGTACTTGGCTGTGACACACCTAATTCTACACCTTCATTCCTCTCACTGCAGGTCGCAGAGAGGACTGAAGGTCTAGTGGGGTTGGAAATCTCAGCTGATGAGGAGCAAGGAGAGATCGTCTTTGTTCTTTGGTGTGGGTCTTTTAGATACGCTTGCCAACGAACTGCATGGCAGGTCAACATATGTCTGGTCAAGCATGTGGTACCCAAGCGGGAGATGTTTTGGCCACGCGAGATACGCTTGAGACATATATTGCAAATAGCAGCGGTGCGATCTGATGCACTCGTCTCAAAAAAGGCCCACACCAAAGAACTTTTTGAATAACGCGCAGAGACTGCAGCGCCCTGCACATGTGGAGCTTTGGGGTGTGATGCAGTCAATGTGCTGCCCTTAGGCTGGCCCCTGGAGGGCATCCTGCCTAGTTGGTGATGTGCCACCTCCTCCTCCTCCTCCTCCTCCTCCTCCTCCTCCTCCTCTCTCCTATCAGGCACCCACGTTGAGTCAGTGACCTCATCATCCCCTCCCTCCTCATCACTGGAGCAAACCTGGCAGTATGCTGCAGCAGGGGGAGCATGACTGCCAGATTGCTGTCCTTCTTGGGCACCCCCTCTGTCCGTGCTCATGTTACTGCCTTCATTGAGCTCAGTATCATCATCAGAGCCTTCCAAACGCTGGGCATCCTCCTGGAGCATGTACCCAACACTGTGGTCAAACAGTTCGAGGGAATCCTCAGGAGGACATGGTGGGGCTAGGGAAGGAGTCACTGATGACATTGAGCTGAGGGAAGAGGCCGCTGCTTTGCCAGACAAAGCACCCTGGGCATGGGTGAGAGAGGATGAGGAGGATGAGGACGGCTTGGTCATCCACTCGACCAAGTCTTCCGCATGTTGCGGCTCAACACGGCCAGCTGCCGAAAAAAAGGCCAAGCGTGTCCCATGGCCACGTGCTGATGAGGATGCACCGTCTCCACGACCAGCACTAGACACAGAGCCTGCTTGCCCTCTCTTATTGGCTTGTGACTGTCTGCCTCTCCTTCTTGGCCTTCCAGACATACTAATGGCCTGTAGCTGCACTAAGCTGGGATAGAACACCTGTAATTTTCTTCAGGTAGCTTTATATACTGTAACCAGACAAGCCTGCCTGTCAGTAGGAAGATAACAGGAACGGATCTAGCTGAACACTGTGAGCAGGACGTACTGCACTAAATGTATATAGCAGGAACGGATCTAGCTGAACACTGTGAGCAGCACGCACTGCACTGAATGTAAATAGCAGGAACGGATCTAGCTGAACACTGTGAGCAGGACGCACTGTACTGAATGTAAATAGCAGGAACGGATCTAGCTGAACACTGTGAGCAGGACACACTGCACTGAATGTAAATAACAGGAACGGATCTAGCTGAACACTGTGAGCAGGACACACTGTACTAAATGTAAATAGTCTAGCTGCCTGACCGTGGTACTAATAGGATCAAAAAGAACACCTGTAATTTTCTTCAGGTAGCTTTATATACTGTAACCAGACAAGCCTGCCTGTCAGTAGGAAGATAACAGGAACGGATCTAGCTGAACACTGTGAGCAGGACGTACTGCACTAAATGTATATAGCAGGAACGGATCTAGCTGAACACTGTGAGCAGCACGCACTGCACTGAATGTAAATAGCAGGAACGGATCTAGCTGAACACTGTGAGCAGGACGCACTGTACTGAATGTAAATAGCAGGAACGGATCTAGCTGAACACTGTGAGCAGGACACACTGCACTGAATGTAAATAACAGGAACGGATCTAGCTGAACACTGTGAGCAGGACACACTGTACTAAATGTAAATAGTCTAGCTGCCTGACCGTGGTACTAATAGGATCAAAAAGAACACCTGTAATTTTCTTCAGGTAGCTTTATATACTGTAACCAGACAAGCCTGCCTGTCAGTAGGAAGATAACAGGAACGGATCTAGCTGAACACTGTGAGCAGGACGTACTGCACTAAATGTATATAGCAGGAACGGATCTAGCTGAACACTGTGAGCAGCACGCACTGTACTGAATGTAAATAGCAGGAACGGATCTAGCTGAACACTGTGAGCAGGACACACTGCACTGAATGTAAATAACAGGAACGGATCTAGCTGAACACTGTGAGCAGGACACACTGTACTAAATGTAAATAGTCTAGCTGCCTGACCGTGGTACTAATAGGATCAAAAAGAACACCTGTAATTTTCTTCAGGTAGCTTTATATACTGTAACCAGACAAGCCTGCCTGTCAGTAGGAAGATAACAGGAACGGATCTAGCTGAACACTGTGAGCAGGACGCACTGCACTGAATGTAAATAGCAGGAACGGATCTAGCTGAACACTGTGAGCAGCACGCACTGCACTGAATGTAAATAGCAGGAACGGATCTAGCTGAACACTGTGAGCAGGACGCACTGCACTGAATGTAAATAGCAGGAACGGATCTAGCTGAACACTGTGAGCAGGACGCACTGCACTGAATGTAAATAGCAGGAACGGATCTAGCTGAACACTGTGAGCAGCACGCACTGCACTGAATGTAAATAGCAGGAACGGATCTAGCTGAACACTGTGAGCAGGAAGCACTGTACTGAATGTAAATAGCAGGAACGGATCTAGCTGAACACTGTGAGCAGGACACACTGCACTGAATGTAAATAGTCTAGATAGAAGATAACAGGAACGGATCTAGCTAAACTGAATACAGTGTATATATATATATGCAACACCTGGGATGCATATATATACACAATACACTGTAAGTGCAGCTAACTGACTGACTGTTCTGCCTAATCTATCTAACTCAAATCAAACACTGTCTCTCTGTCTATCTCTTTCAACGCCGGAACACACACTACACAGGGCCGCCGTGCAGGCGGCCTTATATAGTGTGGGGCGTGTACTAAATCCCCTGAGCCATAATTGGCCAAAGCCTCCTTGGCTTTGGCCAATTACGGCTCTCTGTTCAGGCGGCGCTGTGATTGGCCAAGCATGCGGGTCATAGTGCATGCTTGGCCAATCATCAGCCAGCAATGCACTGCGATGCCGCAGTGAATTATGGGCCGTGACGCGCCACACGAATTTGGCGCGAACGGCCCATATCGTTCGCAATTCGACGGACGGTCGAACAGCCGATGTTCGAGTCGAACATGGGTTCGACTCGAACACGAAGCTCATCCCTATCCAAGAGCTTCCTGTATGTATCCCCCCCTGTCAGTTTACAGATCTTCCCACTGCAAGACTGATTTTAACTTGCATCTGTTGCACGGACAGGTTGTTGTTGTTCATTTTGAGATAATGAGGGATGAGTGAAAATTTCCTTTTCAATCTGCAGCCGCTGTCATTTTCGTTAAAATGCAATATGGCCACCTGGAGGCGCTCTGTACACAGATGGTATACAGACCCCAACCCCCCCCCACCCCATCCCCCCCCCCCACACACACACACACACAGAAATGTCATTTTTGGTGAGACGCTGCCAAATGCAAAATCATATTAAAGGGATGCAGACCCGGCCACTTTCCTCATTAGAGTCCTGCAGGTGCAGCAGCTGATTGATAATTATAAAGTGGACGCAGAGAAACAAATGGCAACTTCTATATATAACAAAAGGTAGGGATGTACAGAGATCACCCTAGAGAAGGGGGGAGGGGGGGTCCTCAACAAAAGTGGAGGTACTCTATAACACGGCTCTTTTTTCCCTCATAGAATAGGTCCAGGTACCTCCCCCTTCTGAGTCTCCGCCCCTTTTAGAGAATACAGAGCCAAGTGTTATTTTTTGGTACTAAGTATTTTGTCTGGAATTTGCTAATGAAAAGCAGTAAAATAGGTCACCTGCAACCTGCAACCATAGATCCCCCAGCAACAATAGATCCCTTTGTCTAGCAACAATATACCCCTCCCAGCAACAATAGATCCCTTTGTCTAGCAACAATATACCCCTCCCAGCAACAATAGACCCCCCCCAGCAACAATAGATCCCCTAGCAACAATAGATCCCTCCCAGCAACAATAGACTCCTCCCAGCAACAATAGACCCCCCAGCAACAATAGATCCCCTAGCAGCAATAGACCCCCCCAGCAACAATAGATCCCCCCCAGCAACAATAGATCCCCTAGCAGCAATAGACCCCTCCCAGCAACAATATACCTCCCCAACAACAACAGACCCCCCCAACAACAGATCCCCCACAGCAAAAAAAGATCCCTCCCAGCAACAATAAAAACTCCCAGCAGCAATAGATCACCCAGCAACAATAGACCCCCTCAACAACAGATGTCTCCCAACAACAATAGACCCCTCTAAGCAACAATAGAAACTCCCAGCAAATACTAGACCCCCACAAGAAAATACTCTCAGCAACAATAATGTAGATCCCCCAGCAACAATAGATCCCCCCAGAAACAATAGATCCCTCCCAGCAACAATAGATCCCTTACAAGAAAATACCCTCAGCAACAATACACCTCCCCCATCAACAACTGATCACACAGCAACAATAGACCCTCTCCCCTCGCAACAATAGATCCCTCACAGCAAAAAAAAAAAGCTCTCTCCCAGCAACAATAAATCCATCCCAGCAACAGTAGAAACCCCCGTCAAAAATAGACTCCCACAAGAAAATACTCTCAGCAACAATACTGTAGATCCCCCCCCCCCAGCAACAATAGACCCCCTACAAGAAAATCCCCTCAGCAACAATACTATAGATCCACCCCAGGAAAAACAGACCCCCACCAGACCAATAGATCTCCCAATAGTAAGCATCAATAGACCCCTCCCTCGACTGTAGATCTCTCCCATCAACAACTGACGATCTCAGCAACATAAACCCCCCCTGAGCAACAATAGATCTCCCAGCAGCCAACATGAATAGACCCTCCAGCACCTTCTCAGCATTACATACATTCCATGCTGGAGGTGCCGGGACTGTCGTCCCCCCCCCCCCCCCCCACTGATAAAAGCCCCGCTCTATAACACATTGAGCACAAGAAACATTCCCCGGTAAACGATTTGTTCAAATTCTTACCCCAGCACTTGCAGTTTACAACGTTTAATGCAGCTGCCTCCTGCTCTCTCATTGCCGCTTCCCTGAACTTCTGGTTTTCCCAGTAAAGAGTTAACAATCTCAGACCAGTCTGTTACTTAGAGAAAAGCGGTGGGGGGGGGGTTTACTGCTTTGATGAGTGTGTTAACCCCTTCAATACCAGGCACTTTCACCCCCCCTTCCTGCCCAGGGCGCCAATTTTCACCTTTCAGCGCTGTCACACTTTGAATGACAATTGGGCGGTCATGTGACACTGTACACATATGAGAATTTTATAATTTTTTTTCACACAAATAGGGCTTTCTTTTGGTGATATTTAATCACTACTGGGGGTTTTTATATTTATTTTTGCTAAACAAATGAAAAAAAGACCGAAAATTAAAAAAAAAAAAGTTTTTCTTAGCTTCCATGAGAAAATTTTGCAAATAAGTAATTTTTCTTCATCACTGATAGGTGGCACTGATGGACACTGATAGTTGGCATTGATGGACACTGATGGGCACTGATAGGTGGCACTGATAGGTGTAACTGATAGGCACTGATAGGTGGCACTGATAGGTGTAACTGATAGGCACTGATAGGTGGCACTGATGGGCACTGATTGGCCCTTTACCAGGATCTGTGATCAGCTGTGTCGGAAGGAGTGCGCCCGATGCTCTCCCCGGGGGGCACACCTCTGGGAGGACAACCATAGACGCCCTCCCAGAACCGGGCGACCGTACTGTACCCATCTTTTGGCTATAGCACAGTCAGGAACTGGTTAAAAAAAATTTGTTACAGTAGATAAAATGTATAAATTTAGATTTTTTTTTGTTTTCTGCCACTAGATGCCTTCATTTGGATGACCAGCCTCATTCAATCCACTTCTCCTGAGCCCAGGTCATCCCGGACCCACCCCCCAGCCTGTGAATGGGCCATGAAAGGAGAAGTAGCATAACGATGAGCTCATCTCTCGATCACTCTGCTCTCTCTTCTCCCATCAGCAATGTTTCTTGTCAGATCGTTATCTAATATTATGGCCCCTGTGCTGCTTCTTCCTCTCACACTCCAGCCCTGCTGTACCGGCTGATACCAGGTACATACAATGCTTGCATTAAAAAAAAACACACATTTAAGGATGGAATAATGATTACATGCATTGATTTGTCTTTTATTTCTGCCCGACGTTCAGCTTCAAATATTTATAGTGTTCCAACCATAGTTGCGCCAACCAGGAAGCTACAAAATATCTCTGGCAGTGAGAGGGTTACTGTTCTGATGTTCAATTTTTTTTTTTTTTTTTTTGCCATCCTGTGACATTGTTTGTCTTTTCCACTGAAAGCAAACTTGTCACAGGAATTCTCAATCCGGTCAGCAGGGGGCGCCATTGTACCAAATAAGAAAGGGCTTGTCACAAGGAAATCTCAATCTGGTCAGCAGGGGGCGCCATTGTACCAACTACAACAGCACTGGAGGCCACTCAATGACAAAGTACATATGTTAGTTTATTGCCAACGGAATATTAATGTTTATTTACAATCTAGTCCAGGGTTGTCCTGCTGGTTTTGTACCCATTTTGATTTAAAGCGTCAGTATATTTCCATGGTAAGTGCGATCATCCCAAGTGGTATTTATTACATCTCACTAGAGATCGGAAACACTCCCCCCGACAATTCCGTCATCTGCCTTTTTCTCTCCCGAAAGTGGGCACCATCTTTGTTCAGGCATCACCACCACCCATCATCATCTACTTCTCGCACTGAGGTGCCGGCCTCGGGTATGTTCACACGTGTCTGACACACATCAGACCCTGCTGCAGCCTCTCAAACTGTGACTTGTTACAAAGCTATAATGTTGCAGCCTGATCATTGGGAGAGGGGAGACTGAGGAAATGCTTCCTCCTGCCTGCCCATAATGCAGTATTTTTTCCAGAAATACCTCCATCTAGTGGCCATAATACAGTATTTATTTTCCAGAAATACCTCCATCTAGTGGCCATAATACAGTATTTATTTTCCAGAAATATCTCCATCTAGTGGCCATAATGCTGTATTTTTCCTGAAATACCCCAATCTAGTGGCCCTTATACTATATTTTCCAGAAAAACCCTTATCTAGTGGCCATAATACAGTTTTTTTTTCCAGAAATATCTCCACCTAGTGGCCATAATGCAATATTTTTACCCAAAATACCTCCATCTAGTTGTCCTAATACTGTATTTTTCACGAAATACCTCCATCTAGTGGCCATAATGCAGTATTTTTTTTTCCAGAAACATCTCCATCTAGTGGCCATAATGCTGTATTTTTCCTGAACTACTTCCATTCAGTGGCCATAATACAGTCCCCCCCCCCCCCCAGAAATACCCCCATCTAGTGGCGATAATGCAATATTTTTCCTCAAATATCTCCATTCAGTGGCTATAATACAGTATTTTCTTTTCCAGAAATATCTCCATCTAGTGGCCATAATACAGTATTTTTTCCAGAAATACCTCCAGCTAGTGGTCAAAATGCAGTATTTTTCCTGAAATACCCTAATCTAGTGGCACTTATGCTATATTTTTCCTGAAATACCTCCATTTAGTGGCCATAATACAGATTTTTGTTTCTGAAATACCTCCATCTAGTGGCCATAATGCAGTATTTTTCCTGAACTACCCCCATTCAGTGGCCGTAATAGTTTTCCCCCCTAGAAATACCTCCATCTAGTGGCGATAATGCAGTATTTTTCCTCAAATACCTCCATTCAGTGGCCATAATACAGTATTTTTTTCCCAGAAATATCTCCATCTAGGGGCCATAATGCAGTATTTTTTTTCTTGTACTATCGCCATCTAGTGGCCATAATGGAGTATTTTTTTCCAGAAATACCTCCATCTAGTGCCCATAATATAGTAATTTTTCCTGAAATACCTCCATCTAGTGGCCCTAATACTGTATTTTACCCATAATATCTCCATCTATTGGCCATAATACAGTTTTTTTCCCCCCAGAAATATCTCCATCTAGTGGCGGTAATGCAGTATTTTTCATATACCTTCATTCAGTGGCCATAATACAGTATTTTTTTCCAGAAATACTTCCATCTAGTGGCCATAATACAGATTTTTTTCCCCAGAAATATCTCCATCTAGTGGCCATAATACAGTATTTCTTTTTTTTTTTTTTCCTGTACTATCTCCATCTAGTGGCCATAATACAGTATTTTTTTTTCCAGAAATACCTCCATCTAGTGGCCATAATACAGTATTTTTTTCCAGAAATACTTCCATCTAGTGGCCATAATGCAGTATTTTTCCTCAAATACCTCCAATTTAGTGGCCATAATACAGTATTTTTTTTCCCCTCAGAAATATCGCCATCTAGTGGCCATAATGCAATACCTCCATCTAGTGGACATAATACAGTACTTTTTCTAGTGGCCATACCGCATTATGGCCACTAGATGGAGCTGAAATCATAGGAAATCAATGCATTTGCAAAAATATGTCCAGAATTTATCAAGTTTTGGTGAATGCTTTTCACATTCATCTAACAATTGTTTTTTTTTTGTTTTTTAACAGACCCCATAGAGTTAAAGGAAAATAAAGTTAAAGCAAAAAATTTGATTAAAAATAACTTAATGCACGCCCGCTTGGTGTGAATGAGCCCCCCTTTGTAAGTATTTTACTTGTCTCCTTGTAAAGATTGTTTTTTTTTTTTCCGTAACGCGTCCCAACAGCATCTACGACACCGGGTACAGAAATAGAGCGCATCTTAGTGACGAGCGCGCCCAGGGAAAAGATAATGTCATAACAGCAGTTTAAAACTCTTCAAACTGCAAGAGAGCTTAGTGACGGGTTTCCATGGTTACAGAAAGACACTGCGACACCGCGACTCACCCCCCCCCCCCCCCAAAAAAAAAGTAAAAAAAGGAGATGCATCTGATAGGAAAATTACAAGGTACAGCAGATGTTAATTGATGAACCGCCGGTAACCTGGTGATGGAGACGCCAATCTCACCGGCCTGGATTTTTATTAAATAATTAGCAGCTGGTCAAATCCTTACAGATGAGCGATCGCGTGACGGGACCGACAGAGCGCGGGTTTTTTTTTTTTTTTGGTGATTTCCACGTCAATTTTGGCCAATAAGTAAATCGTTAGAGTGTATCTCCAACTGAACGCTGATATTTTGTGTGGGTGCCCGGGGATGGGACGGGTGATAGTCTAGTACAGTGATGGAGAACCTTGGCACCCCAGATGTTTTGGAACTACATTTCCCATGATGCTCAACTACACTGCGGAGTGGATGAGCATCATGGGAAATGTAGTTCCAAAACATCTGGGGTGCCAAAGTTTGCCATCTAGTCTGGTCTAGTAGGAAGTTGAGCATATGTAGATTCCATGATAGGGCCTGACCAACCAAACGTCAAGTCGCCGCTCATGCAGAGGAAGAGCGGTGGTTGCCAGAGAGCAGAACGGAGCTACCGCTAAGACGGAGGGACGTTTTCAGAGGTCAAGGAGAACGAACAGCCGGTCATAACCCAACAAGGATGTTTAACCCATCGCTGCTGGCGTGGTCTTGCTTCCGAGGCGCCGCTTATGGAGTTACAGAGATCAGACGTTTCCTGTAGTTCTTGACCACCTATGCACACACTGCAGTGGGGCTTTTGGCCCACTCCTCCATACAGACCTTCTCCGGATCCTTCAGGTTTTCGGGGCTGTCGCTGGGCAATACGGACTTTCAGCTCCCTCCAATGATTTTCTACTGGGTTCAGGTCTGGAGACTGACCGGGCCACTCCAGGACCTTGAGATGCTTCTTACTGAGCCACTCCTTAGTTGCCCCGGCTGTGTGTTTATGGTCACTGTCATGCTGGAAGACCCAGCCACGACCCATCTTCAATGCTCTTACTGAGGGAAGGAGGTTGTTGGCCAAGATCTCGCGATACGTGGCCCCGTCCATCCTCCCCTCAATACGGTGCAGCCGTCCTGTCCCTTTTGCAGAAAAGCAGCCCCAAAGAACAATGTTTCCACCTCCATGTTTCACAGTTGGGATGGTGTTCTTGGGGTTGTACTCATCCTTCTTCTTCCTCCAAACACGGCGAGTGGAGTTTAGACCAAAAAGCTCTATTTTTGTCTCATCAGACCACATCACCTTCTCCCATTCCTCCTCTGGATCATCCAGATGGTCATTGGCAAACTTCAGACAGGCCTGGACATGCGCTGGCTTGAGCAGGGGACCTTGCGTGCGCTGCGGGATTTTAATCCATGATGGCATAGTGTGTTACTAATGGTTTTCTTTGAGCCTGTGGTCCCTGCTCTCTTCAGGTCATTGACCAGGTCCAGTCGTGTAGTTCTGGGCTGATCCCTCACCTTCCTCATGATCATTGATGCCCCACGAGGTGAGACCTTGCATGGAGCCCCAGACCGAGGGAGATTGACCGTCACCTTGAACTTCTTCCATTTTCTAATAATTGCGCCAACAGTTGTTGCCTTCTCACCAAGCTGCTTGCCTATTGTCCTGTAGCCCATCCCAGCCTTGTGGAGGTCTACAATTGTATCCCTTGGAGTCTGCTTCATTGAGTGTGTGGACAGGTGTCTTTTATACAGGTAATGAGTTCAAACAGGTGCAGTTAATACAGGTAATGAGTGGAGAACAGGAGGGCCTCTTAAAGAAAAAATAACAGGTCTGTGAGAGCCGGAATTCTTACTGGTTGGCAGGTGATCAAATACTCTATGCATGAACAGTTTGTTGAATGAATGTAAAATTGCGTCTTCTATCACAGAACCAAAGCTCTGCTCAAGACTTGCCTCTCTTGTACATGGATATCCTGGGTGCTGGCCATCATAGTCCATCTTCACTCTCCCTTGAGAATATGAAAGAATCTCAGCTGCCCTCCACTTAGCTACTCTTGCAGTATTTTTTAACAATCAATGAACTGACTGCATACTGTGATGTCTCATTCAAAAGCCAACGTTCCTCAACGCGTTTCACCGCTTGCTCACTAGGATAGGGAAAGACTTCCCCACACGATAAGATTTCAAAAAGCTGCGTCTGCTTATCCACAAGAGAAAAATCAAAATGTGTTGTCCTCCTCTCTACACACATATACAGCAGCCCCAACGTCGATCTAGGGGTTTCTGGCAGGGTGTCGGCTGGGCTCAGCCCTTCCTTCTCTGAGCTGGCGGCTCAGCTGTCGGCTAATTGCCAGCTCCTATCTCTCTCTACAGTTACTCAGCTGTTTATGATATCCTGCTTGTCAGTCCTGCCTACTTAAGCCATCCAGTTAAGATGATCTCTGTCTTCACCTTGGTCAACATTGCAGAGACTATCTCCTGTGTTCCTGTTAAAGACTTGCTTGGCTGACATTCCTTCTGGTTCCAGATCCTGCTTGCTGTTCTACTACGCTCATCTCTGGCTCCCTGGCGTTTTGGCTTGTCTGACTATTCGTTCCGGTTCCTGAACTCTGGCTATGTTTTGACTTTGTTTACTCTGTTTACCTTTTTTTATTATTATTAATCAAGTGTGATTTAACTGTACTTCTGTCTCGGTCTGATTCATGGTTTCTGACACAGGGAAACCAGGGACACATCGAGAAATAATTCCAAGGACACTATTTCAAAACGGTTCCTGAACAGAAGAAACGTTCGGCACGTGAATAAGCCCTCGGGGGGTTCATTATGTCGGAGTTAAAACCTGCTTGTTAAATGTGAGTATCCCAAAATATACCTTTTCGGGTAATAAAAATAAATAAAAAAAATTTAGAAAACGTCTTCAAATGTTTTATTGTCGAAGAGGAAAACTATCTCGTGTTCGCATCGATGTGAGAAAATATTTTCCTTGATGCCGATCCCCGGGAGAGCGCGGTTCCTCTCCTCAGTCAAGGTCTGCTTAATAACCTATTTGCTCCAGAGCAGGCAGGTGTCAGTAACTTCATTTTAGCTACAATCCCCGGACGGCCGTCCTGTAATTGCTGTGCACTCATAACAGATTATCTCAGCATCGCGACAGACACCGAGACGGGAGGACACACAATTAAAGCAGGCTCACGTCCGCTAAAAATCATTACTATCTAGAAAACCTATTAATTTCACGGCGGGGCTTTCATCACTTTAATATCTTAAAGCACCAACATTATATATATATATATATATATATATCTCCTTAAATGTAGTTCTTCTTGGCTGTATCCAGCTAGAGCTCAACTGATAGATCTGTCTTTGGTTGGTCTTCCCTAAAACCAGGATGATGGTCTTCTTGTGCCTGCAACCAGGTGCCCCTGCTAATAGAGAACGGAGAGGCAATAACGATATAATATGAATATTTATGTTCTTCTCTGGCCAACCATGGGAGAGTTTTTTGCCATTTATACTGTTACTGTTTTACGGCATGGAAACCACCATTATTTTGATGGAGGTAGCGTCCATTGTTACCGTGTAGTGCTTTTTAAAAAGTTCTTCCTTTTTTTTAAAGGACGTGATCACACATAGGGCCCATTCATAAAGTAACCCTTTTCTTTTTTTGTAGTCACCCTGCCATAAGCAGGAGCTTCCCCTTAAATGTAGTTCTTCTTGGCTGTATCCAGCTAGAGCTCAACTGATAGATCTGTCTTTGGTAGGTCTTCCCTAAAACCAGGATGATGGTCTTCTTGTGCCTGCAACCAGGTGCTCTTGCTGATAGAGAAGGAAGAGTCAATAGGTATAGAATATGAATATTTATGTCCTTCTCTGGCCAACCATGGGAGGGTTTATTGCCATTTATACTGTTACTGTTTTACGGCATGGAAACCAAGGAGACAAAATTGAGGAGCTGGACCTGGAGATTTTTCTTCAATCAAATGTAAGTTGATAGTGGTTCAGGTCGAATGGATCTAAACCCTCAAGAGACACAAAGTGGAGAGATGACCCCACAGAAGTAGGACCACTCTACTAGAGGAGATTAGGTGAATTGAAGGCACCAAACGATCAATTAAAAGTCCATATGTCCTTTATTCTTAATAGCAAAGTCACAATCAGTAGAAATTATTTTCAAATGCGTTTTCGGGGGCCAACACATCCCCCCCTTTAATGTGTATAAATCATATATGATTCATGTATATGTGTATTCTAGCCTTGATGAATGGGGATGCTTTGGCCTCCCGGGGGGAACGGCTGAGCCAGTGATGCTGTCCTAGGCCTGCTACCCAGGGATGGCCTACACATGCTTGAAAGACTAGACCTGGGTTTACGTCTGAAGCTTGCCCTGCCCGGAAGAAGGAAAGACACTCCAGGGATGGACTAACGGGGAGAAGCTCTGCTGCTGGAGATGTTCTGGAGAGCTGTATGAAACTAAAGTCTCTGTGAAACTGAAGACTAGCAGCTCATCTAGGAGATGAATAAAGCCATCTTCTCACCAGCCCAGGTTCTGTGAGATACAGAATTTTGGTCATGAGTGAGTGAATTAGGGAATCTCTGTTGCGATATGGGTATCTGGAACCCAACCTCTCTCTCCTTTCATTGAAATGGTCCTGACGTCTGGCATCAGGAGGGGGGGCTGAGGTGGGCTGGAGCCCCGAGTGGGTCCCCAAAAAGCCCCGGGTCTCAGGCATGCACAGTTCTGTTATTAGCCCCGAGCACCTCCGCTGAGCAGGGACCGATCTGACCCCGAGCGCGGCCGAATGACATAGCAGGTCCCGCCTTTTGGAGCCTACAGCTCCTATGATGGACGCCCCACTGGTCCAATGCCGGGACCGCGGGATGTGTGATGTCCACCATAGGCGCTGCAGGCTCCAGAAGGCGGGAATTAGAATGTGTGAGAAGATCCCCACTAGGCGCTCGAGCAGGCGGCTCTCCTCTACTGTCCTGTCCTGGAGTGCCCGCTGTCTACTCTACTGTGATGGGTGCTCCGCACACTACGGCTGAGCTGCAGCAGGAGATCACGTCACCTGAAGTCTGGTCAGGTAGGTCAGTGTGTGTCAGTGTGGGTCAGTATGGGCCAGTGTGGGTCAGTGTGTGTCAGTGTGGGTCAGTGTGGGTCAGGTAGGTCAGTGTGTGTCAGGTAGGTCAGTGTGGGTCAGTGTATGTCAGGTAGGTCAGTGTGGGTCAGGTAGGTCAGTGTGTGTTGTGTAGGTCAGTGTGTGTCAGGTAGGTCAGTGTGTGTCGCGTGGGTCAGGTAGGTCAGTGTGTGTCAGGTTGGTCGGTGTGTGTTAGGTAGGTCAGTGTGTGTCAGTGTGGGTCAGTGTATGTCAGGTAGGTCAGTGTGTGTCAGTGTGGGTCAGTGTGTGTCAGTGTGGGTCAGTGTGGGTCAGGTAGGTCAGTGTGTGTCATGTAGGTCAGTGTGGGTCAGTGTATGTCAGGTAGGTCAGTGTGGGTCAGGTAGGTCAGTGTGTGTCATGTAGGTCAGTGTGGGTCAGTGTATGTCAGGTAGGTCAGTGTGGGTCAGGTAGGTCAGTGTGTGTTGTGTATGTCAGGTAGGTCAGTGTGGGTCAGGTAGGTCAGTGTGTGTCAGGTAGGTTGGTGTGTGTCAGGTAGGTCAGTGTGTGTCAGGTAGGTCAGTGTGGGTCTGTGTATGTCAGGTAGGTCAGTGTGTGTCAGGTAGGTCAGTGTGTGTCAGTGTATGTCAGGTAGGTCAGTGTATGTCAGGTAGGACAGTGTGGGTCAGTGTAGGTCAGGTAGGTCAGTGTGGGTCAATGTATGTCAGGTAGGTCAGTGTGGGTCAGGTAGGTCAGTGTGTGTCATGTATGTCAGGTAGGTCAGTGTATGTCATGTATGTCAGGTAGGTCAGTGTATGTCAGGTAGCTCAGTGTGTGTCAGGTAGGACAGTGTATGTCAGGTAGGTGAGTGTAATGGTCAGTGCGCGTCAGGTAGGTCAGGTAGGTGAGTGTACACTCAGTGCGCGTCAGGTAGGTCAGTGCACGTCAGGTAGGTAACACCCCCACCCCCCCTAGTGCCGGGCTCGGACTTCGGGCTGAAGCCCCTGGTCTTTTTGCCACCTAGCAACGCCCCTGGTCCTGACTAAACTCGTTGACCACCATTAAAGTGACTGGTACCCAATGTTTCGCACCCCAGCACCACATGCTAAGATATAGGGAAATGCGCAGGGAACCTCTTGGAGTGCCCACTACCCTCCAGGGGGTAAGGGGGTGCTATATTTACAAAAATTTGCACCCCCTTAAAAAAAAAAAATCTTTTGTGGCTAAAGGGTATGGTCGATAAAGAGGGCATTAAAAGTAGGGTGGCCTCACTGGTCCCATCAGGCTCAGGCTATAGCAATTATTTTTTTCTTTGTGATTTGGCCCTTTTACGTTCTCAAGGCTCTTATGAAGAATTTTGTTGGGGATAGTGTTCCTCCGAACGGGTTGTTTGCAGCTTGTGCCTTTCACATGTCCTTGTCACAGCAGTCTGAACAATGATTAGATCATCGCACCGCTGTTCGCACCCGGCCGGTGTGTCTGCATATGGAACATATGGAATGGTAAAACCTCGCCGCAGTATTGGCCGTTGTTCTATAATCTTTATATCTAGATCTCACGTCAGTAGGCCCCCCCTGGTACATAAGATTGACTGCTATGAAAGACTTGAGTAGGACTCCAAGGATCTACTCCAAGGTGACCCTTCATAGAACTCTATGAGGGTTCACTGCGCCGGTACCAACGGTAAGTTTCTGGCCAGAGGAGGCAAACTTTGGGGCAGCCCATGTCAGACAAGAAGGTCGCTGAGGTTGGGGGGGGGAGTTTAGCTCAGGGGGGCTATCCAATCCGATGCAAGATATCTCCAGCACTCCATGTTCAGATAAGCAGACTTTAGGGGTCACCAACAGCAACACTTTGAGGCCACTGAGGACCTCTTCTTTAGGCAGCTTGTAGGTTGGTGCAGTTAGCTGCTTTGCCACTAGGTGGCTCTGTATCAGAATAGTGAATAATTTTTTTAAAACTTGTATTTTTTTTTTTTTTCGTTTCTGTGCGTTTTGAAAATAAATCATCTTTCTTCATAAATTTATTCTTGTATTCTACTCCATTTCTTTGGTGAAAATAACCAAAATCAGTGTATATTATTTTAGCCTGTAGAGTCCACAAACTATGGGATATGTATCTAAAAAAATCGATCAATCCTGATGTACTGACGGCCAATCTCATTTCTTGAGTCCCGAAAATACCAGAACAGAAAAATACCCCCCCACCCCCTTAAATTACCCTTTTTTGGAAAGTAGACAGTCCAAGGTATTTAGTAAGAGGCATAGCAAGATTTTTGAATTTATAATTTTTTTGTCATAATTTTTTGGAAAATTAAGAAATTAAAAAAAAAAAAAATTCATAACTTTTTTTTTTACCATATGGTCACCAGTGCAGTACAGCGTCATCATATAACTGGCGGTGATCAGGGACACTGACTGGTGACAGTACAAAAAAAAAAGTTATAATTAAAAAAAAAAGTTTAATTTTTTTCAGCTGTTTGTTGAATAATGTTTAGCATTTCACTGTGATGGTGGTCACATGGCGAAAGGTCATGTTGAACAAGGATCTCATGTCCGTATATTAACCTGACATGTTTCGCCTTATGGCTTCATCAGGGGGGAGATATACGAATCAACAAAGAAGTAGTTCGTAGGTCACCCTCCGTCTCCGCCAGAGACAGAGGGCGACCTACGAACTACTTCTTTGTGTTCACAAGAGCTATTCACTCCATCTTTTTTGGACATGAGGTGTTTTATATCTTAGGCGTCCTCCACCATATGCTCTGAGTATACTCTTTTTTAACCTGGTCATTGTGTGTCTTCTGTGGCCCCGTAGTACCTCCCCCTCGTGGTGGTCCCTCTCTTGGCGGTGGCCCTCTCTGGGAATTCTGAGGCGTCTCATGTAGTCATTGGTTGATTCTTATATCCCCCTGATGAAGCCATAAGGCGAAACATGTCGGGTTAATATATGAACATGAGATCCTTGTTCAACATGAACTTTCGGCATGTGACCACCATCACAGTGAAATGCTAAACATTATTCAACAAACGGCTTTGGTTTTTAATCTTGTCTTTATTAAACTATAACTTTAATTGAATCATTCAGTCTGTGTCGTTGTGATTGGCCAAAGCTAATGACATGGTACAGGTGGGTTGTGATTGGCCCTGTCTGTACCATGTGATCACTGTGACCAATCACAACTAGTAACACAATCGATGGCCTGAAAGGAAGCCATCTATTGTTTACAATTGTCATGCGACCTGTTGTGATTGGTCACAGCGATCACATGGTAGTGGACCGTTACACTGATTAGTTCTTTAAAAGAAGATCTTGTCATAAACCCATGAAGACCTCCATAGAACTACCATGAGGCTGCAGAGCTTATATTCTTTCTATTCTATTCATTTTTCTATTCTATTATTTTATTTTCTATTCTTTTCCATTCTATTTGAAATTTGAGCCACCTTTGAAATTTGAATTTTGGAAGATGGTTATATTTTATTATATTCTATTCTTTTCTTTTCTATTCTAATCTATTCTTTTGTTTTATTTTCCAGTCTTTTCTATTCGAATTCTAATTTATTCTATTCAAATTCAAAGCTATGCTATTCTAATTTAAATTTGTGGATTCAAATTTATTCTATTCAAATTCCAATTTATTCTATTCGACATTTAAATTTTGGAAGATGGTTATATTCTTTTTTATTCTATTGGTTTTTTTTTAATCATATTCTTTTCTTTTCTATTTGAATTCTAATTTATTCTATTCAAATTTATTCTATTCAAATTTATTCTATTCAAATTCAAATTTATTCTATTCAAATTTATTCTATTCAAATTCATATTTATTCTATTCAAAATTACAATTTTGGAAGATGGTTATATTCTATTTTATTCTAATGTTTTTTTTTTATTATATTCTTTTCTATTCTAATATATTCTTTAGTTTTGTTTTCTAATCTTTTCTTTTCTGTTGTATTCAAATTCTAATTTATTCTATTCAAAATTACAATTTTGGAAGATGGCTATATTTTATTTTATCCTAATGGTTTTTTATTTGTTATATTCTATTTTTTTCTATTCAAATCTATTCTTTAGTTTTATTCTCTATTCTTTTCTATTCGAATTCTAATTTATTCTATTCAAATTCAAAGTTATGCTATTCTAATTTAAATTTATTCTATTCAAATTCCAATTTATTTTATTCGACATTTACATTTTGGAAGATGGTTATATTCTTTTTTATTCTATTGTTTTTTTTATTCTTTTCTTTTCTATTTGAATTCTAATTTATTCTATTCAAATTTATTCTATTCAAATTTATTCTATTCAAATTTATTCTATTCAAATTCAAATTTAATTTTTTTTTTTTTAAATTTAAATTTTGGAAGATGGTTATATTCGATTTTATTCTAATGTTTTTTTTTTATTATATTCTTTTCTATTCTAATCTATTCTTTAGTTTTGTTTTCTATTCTTTTCTTTTCTGTTGTATTCAAATTCTAATTTATTCTATTCAAAATTACAATTTTGGAAGATGGTTATATTCTATTTTAGCCTAATGGTTTTTTATTTGTTATATTCTATTTTATCCTAATGTTTTTTTATTTGTTATATTCTATTTTTTTCTATTCAAATCTATTCTTTAGTTTTATTCTCTATTCTTTTCTATTTGAATTCTAATTTATTCTATTCAAATTTATTCTTCTAATTTTTTCTATTCAAATTCAAATTTATTCTATTCGAAAATTTGAATTTCGGAAGGTGGTTAAATTTTATTTTATCCTACTGTTTTTTTTTTGTTTTTTTTATTATATTCTATTCTTTTCTATTCAAATCTATTCTTTAGTTTTATTTTCTGTACGTTTCTTCTTTTCGAATTCTAAATTTATTCTATTCGAAATTTGAATTTTGGAAGATGGTTATGTTCTTTCTTTTTTTTTTTTATTCTATTCTTTGGCCGGGAAGCTGCATATGGTTCGACAAAGGGGCGGTCCTGCTGCCCCCAGAAGTCATAGCCCCCTCCACCTCCTGACGTCATCACCCAGCCGATAAAGGCGCTGAATGGAGCGGCAGCCATCTTGCTACACCCGGCAGCCACCGCTGCCTGTGTGCCAGCTTGAAGCCTGACAGCTCTACTTTCACCGCTGAAGAGTTAAGCTGCCTGTTGATTGTGCCAAGCCAGGTGACTATACTGTTCAGATAGACTGGGTCTAATGAGGTATGGCAAAGCCTAATAATAATAATAATAATAATGAAAATAAGGAAAATAATAATAATAATAATAATAATAAAAATAAGGAAAATAAGAAAAATAATAATAATAATAATAATAATAATAAAAATAAGGAAAATAAGAAAAATAATAATAATAATAAAAAAATAAGGAAAATAATAATAATAATAATAATAATAATAATAATAATAAAAATAAGGAAAATAATAATAATAATAATAATAATAATAATAATAATAATAATAATAATGAAAATAAGGAAAATAATAATAATAATAATAATAATAATAATAATGAAAATAAGGAAAATAATAATAATAATAATAATAATAATAATAATAATAAAAATAAGGAAAATAATAATAATAATAATAATAAAAAAAGGAAAATAAGAAAAATAATAATAATAATAAAAAAAATAAGGAAAATAATAATAATAATAATTATAATAATTATAATAATAATAAAAATAAAGGAAATAATAATAATACAGGGTGATTGATTGAAGCAGATACATGTTTACAGTCATCATTTCCGTTCTCTAGTGGAAGTGTTTAGAATCCCTCCTAACAATCTTTATTAATTTCTGACGGGAAGAAATACGAACACAAAATCTCCGTCACACACAACGAGTGTTTGGATTGGGCGTAGAGCGCCTCTCCGGAGACAAATCACAACTGGCTTCAAAATGATTTATTTGCAAATTACTTATCAAAAGATTGTTGAGAGAAAAAAAAAGAGGTAATTAATATGAGATTAATTGAGAGGAGAAATGATTTGATGATTTGCATAGTAATTAGCGGGCTGGTAATCACGCTTGTCTGAGACGTCCCGTCAGCGGCTAATTATCCGGCGGACACAGAGAATGGCGCGCATTTCCCAAACACAATGCAAACCGCCGCTCCCGCCTTAATGTATATAATCGGCAAAAAAAAAAAAATACCGAATCTGATTAGACGGCTAATTTGAGTCATTAACGGGTCGGGTTTAATGAACACAATTCATGGCGGAGCGATTACCGAGAAAGGATCGTAAAGTGGAACTCCGGGTGATGCGGGGAGACGATCGGGCCGGCTCTCCAACTATCAACCGCGCTTCAGTTTTTCCAAAACCCGTCTCGCCGCATGGGTGGGGTGGGGGGGGGGGGATAATAATTCCTGGACCTCCGCTACAAGTTATTAAATCTGCATCACATCCCCCCCCCCTGCAGCTTTTTCCTTTTGTACTGCCCCCCTCTACATTGCCCCCCTCTACATTGCCCCCCTCTAAATCCTGTATTATAATAATAAAAATAATATTAGTCTGGTCAGTAAGTTTTTGTAAACCTACAGTATCTCACAAAAGTAAGTACACCCCCCCCTCACATTTTTGTAAATATTTTCTGCAGTAACAAAACACGCGCTTTTAATTGCGGTAGGAATGCACTCGCTCTGACTTCAGTTAAAAAACATTTCACCGTCCATCCGGACTTCTTCATTTGATGTGCCGGTTTTTACTGAACTCGGAGTGAGTGCATTCCTACTGCAATTAAAAGCGTGCGTTTTATTACTGGGCTTTTGGCGCTGCTTGTTTCTATTTTTTTTTTTGTATTTAATAAATGTATATTTCCACACCTGCGTCCCAAAAAAATGAAAAATATCAAATAAAAACTACATTTAATAAATAAATATTTCTACACCTGCGTCTTATTTATTTTTAAATTTTATTTAAAAAAAAATATTATTTCTACTTCACTCAAAAATGAAAAATAACAACAACAAAAAAAACACCTACGTCTTTTTTTTTAAATGAAAAATAAAAAAAGATTAAAAAAAGGACATTTAATATATAAATAAATATTTCTACACCTGCGTCTTATTTTTATTTATTTTTCTTAGATAAATAATTATTTTTACACCTGCGTCCCATAAAAAATGAAAAAAAAATATAACAAAATAAAAATAGCATTTAATAAATACATATTTCTACACCTGTGTCTTATTTTTTTTATTTAAAAAAAAAGAAAAAAAAAAGAACATAATATTTAATAAATAAATAAATATTTCTACACCCGCGTCTTTTTTAAATTGATTTTTCTTAAATAAATAATTATTTCTACACCTGCGTCCCATAACAATGAAAAATATCAAAATAAAAATTACATTTAATAAATAAATATTTCTACACCTGCATCTTATTATTATTTTTTATTTAAAAAATAAATAAAAATTTTAAATAAAAAAAAGAATAAAAATAAAATGTAATAAATAAATATTTCTACACCTGTGTCTTTTTTTATTTTTTTATTTAAATAATTAATTCTACACCTGTGTCCCATAAAAATGAAAAAAACAAAAACAAAATAAAAATTTAAAAAAATAACAAAATAAAAATAGCATTTAATAAATACATATTTCTACACCCGTGTCTTATTTTTTTTTATTTAAAAAAATAAATTAAAAAAAAAGAATAAACATAATATTTAATAAATAAATAAATATTTCTACACCGCGTCTTTTTAAAATTTATTTTTCTTAAATAAATAATTATTTCTACACCTGCGTTCCATAAAAATGAAAAATATCAAAATAAAAATTACATTTAATAAATAAATATTTCTACACCTGTGTCATATTATTATTTTTTATTAAAAAAAAAAATAAAAATAAAAAATAAAAAAAAGAATACAAATAAAATGTAATAAATAAATATTTCTACACCTGTGTCTTTTTTATTTTTTTATTTAAATAATTATTTCTACACCTGTGTCCCATAAAAATGAAAAAACAAAAACAAAATAAAAATTACATTTAATAAATAAAAATTTCCACACCTGCATCTTTTTTTTAAAAATTTTAATAATTATTTCCATACCTGCGTCCCATAAAAATGAAAAATAAAATAAAACATTACATTTAATTAATAAATATTTCTACACCTGCATCTTATTATTAAAAAATTATTAAAAAATAAATAAAAATGAAAAATAAAAAAAAGAATACAAATAACATTTAATAAATAAATATTTCTACACCCATGTCTTTTTTTATTTTTTATTTAAATAATTATTTATACACCTACGTCCCATAAAATTGAAAAAAAAAAAAAACAAAACAAAATAAAAATTACATTTAATAAATAAAAATTTCTACACCTGAATCCCATAAAAAATGAAAAATAACAAAATAAAATTTACATTTAATAAATAAAAATTTCTACACCTGCATCCCATAAAAAAATGAAAAATAACAAAATAAAAATTGCATGTAATAAATAAAAATTTCTACATCTGCATCCCATAAAAATAAAAAAAATAACAAAATAAAAACTACATTCAATAAATAAAAATTTCTACATCTGCATCCCATAAAAATAAAAAAATAACAAAATAAAAATTACATTTAATAAATAAAAATTTCTACACCTGCATCCCATAAAAAAATGAAAAAACAACAAAATAAAAACTACATTTAATAAATAAACATTTCTACATCTGCATCCCATAAAAAGAAAAAAATAACAAAATAAAAACTACATTTAATAAATAAACATTTCTACACCTGCATCCCATAAAAATAAAAAAATAACAAAATAAAAATTACATTTAATAAATAAAAATTTCTACACCTGCATCCCATAAAAAAATGAAAAAACAACAAAATAAAAACTACATTTAATAAATAAACATTTCTACGTCTGCATCCCATAAAAAGAAAAAAATAACAAAATAAAAACTACATTTAATAAATAAACATTTCTACACCTGCATCCCATAAAAAAATGAAAAATAACAAAATAAAAATTGCATGTAATAAATAAAAATTTCTACACCTGCATCCCATAAAAATAATAAAATAACAAAATAAAAACTACATTTAATAAATAAACATTTCTACATCTGCATCCCATAAAAAGAAAAAAATAACAAAATAAAAATTACATTTAATAAATACAAATTTCTACACCTGCATCCCATAAAAATAAAAAAAATAACAAAATAAAAATTACATTTAATACATAAAAATGTCTGCACCTGCGTCTTATTTTATTTTATTTATTTTTTTATTTGCAAAAAATAAATAAATAAAAAATTTAAAAAAATTAAATTAAAAATAACATTTCATAAATAAATAAATATTTCTACACCTGCGTCTCATAAAAGCGCCATTCCACCTATCACAGCCCCGCGTTCAGGTTTCCAGGCCTGCGGGTTGTTTTTTTTTTTTTTTGAAGCCGTAACTCCTGCTAAATATTTCATCAGCTTTTAAAAGTCTTGTTGTTCCCGGCTTTACGCACAATCTGTCCTCCTCCGCGTCAGTCAGGTAATGGAGGCGCGAGAAAGAAAAGAAACATAAATAATTCAGTTCTTTTCGGGGGGCCGGCTCTTCTAGGTGTGAATGTTCTTTTCCCCTGACAGTTTATATTATGTGAGGCGGGGTCCCGCCAGCAGCACTGCTGCTCCTCTTTTACCCCAGGCAGGTATCGGCAATCCGCCGCCGCTCCCCTGTGCCAGCAATGGCGGCTCACCGCGCTTAGGAAAATACACTCAGTATACAGAGCTGTGTATATATTGGGTGAAGAAAATAGCCTGGGGGGGGAGGGGTTAATGTATTATGGAGGCTTCCTTAAAAAAACAAATTCCCCATAAATCATCAACAATTAAACCCCCCAGCAGCAACAACAGATTCTCCTACCTTCAAAAATAATTCCCCTAGCAGCAATAAATCCTCCATAAAGCAGCAACAATATTTCCCCCAGCAGCAACTATAAATCCCCCAAGCAGAAACAATACATTCCCCAGCAGCAACAATTATTCCCCCAGCAGCAACAATATTTCCCCCAGCAGCAACAATATTTCCCCCAGCAGCAACAATATTTCCCCCAGCAGCAACTATATTTCCTCCAGCAGCAACAATATTTCCCCCAGCAGCGACAATATTTCCCCCAGCAGCAACAATATTTCCCCAGCAGCAACAATATTTCCCCCAGCAGCAACTATAAATCCCCCAAGAAGAAACAATACATTCCCCAGCAGCAACAATAATTCCCCCAGCAGCAACAATATTTCCCCAGCAGCAACAATATTTCCCCCAGCAGCAACTATAAATCCCCCAAGAAGAAACAATACATTCCCCAGCAGCAACAATAATTCCCCCAGCAGCAACAATATTTCCCCAGCAGCAACAATATTTCCCCCAGCAGCAACTATAATTCCCCCAGCAGCAACAATATTTCCCCCAGCAGCAACTATAAATCCCCCAGCAGCAACAATATTTCCCCAGCAGCAACAATATTTCCCCCCGCAGCAACAATATTTCCCCCAGCAGCAACTATATTTCCTCCAGCAGCAACTATAATTCCCCCAGCAGCAACAATATTTCCCCCAGCAGCAACTATAATTCCCCCAGCAGCAACAATATTTCCCCCAGCAGCAACTATAAATCCCCCAAGCAGAAACAATCCATTTTACACAGCAGCAATAAATTCCCTACCAGCAACAATAAATACTCCACAAAGCAGCAACAATAGAACCCACAGCAGAAACAATAGATTCCCCGGGCACCAAATAAATCCCCAAACAAGCAACAACAATAAATTCCCCGAGAAGCACCAAAAAAACCCCAGCAGCAACAAAAAATAAATCCTCCCCGCAGGAACAATACATTTCTTCATCAAGCAGCAAGAACAAAATCCCCCCAGCAGCAATAGATCCCCCAGGCAGAAACAATAGACCCCCCAGAGAGCAACAATTCCCAATGCAGCAACAATAGACCCCCCAGAGAGCAACAATAAATCCCCCCCCCCTGCAGAAACAATAAATTCCTCAACAAGCAGCAAAAAAAACTCCCCCAGCAGCAACAATAAACCCCCAAAGAGGGAAGAATAAAAGCCGCAGAAGCAACAAATAATCCCCCATAAACCAGCAGCAACAATAAATCTCTCTAGCAGCAAAGATCATTTTCCCAGCAGCAACAATAGACCCCCTTGCCAGTAATGATATTTCCCCCATAAAGCAGGAGGAGGTGTCGGAACTGCGTGTTGGGGTGGTGGTAGGGGGGTCCCCTTTACCGTTATATAGAAAGTCCCGTGTAAGCCGGTCTGTAACTGTATGCATTGGGGGAGGGACTTTAGACTGTAAGCTCCTTGGGGGCGGGGTCTGATGTACAATATGTGAAGTGCTGTGTAGATGGTCGGCGCTGTAGAATTACCGGTAATAAATACAAAATGAAACATTTTCTTTCTTCAACCCCCCCCAAAAAAAGCAAAGTGCGAGCATTTCCCACAATGCACCTCTGTGAGGGGGAGGGGCTCCATTGGTTCCTCGCAGTCGTTTGGTGAGAGGCTGACAAAAGGGCGGAAAACGCGTCGTGATGAAGGTTTTCTACATATTATAATGTCACCTCCGCTATTTAGGATTTTATTGCGTTAGGAAAACGGCGCTAAAAAAAATTCACGCACTTCGCTCTCTCCGGGAAGTCTTCTCACTCCCGTCTTCCTCAGTCTCCCCTCCCCCCAGTGATCAGACTGTACATTGTAACTTTGTAGAAGGAGGAGGAGACATTTCCTCGGTCTCCCCTCCCCCAGCGATCAGACTGTACATTGTAACTTTGTAGAACGGGGAGGAGTCATTTCCTCATTCTCCCCTCCCCCAGTGATCAGACTGTACATTGTAACTTTGTATAAGGAGGAGGAGGCATTTCCTCAGTCTCCCCTCCCCCAGCGATCAGATTGTACATTGTAACTTTGTAGAAGCATTTCCTCAGTCTCCCCTCCCCCAGTGATCAGACTGTACATTGTAACTTTGCAGAAGGAGGAGGAGGGGGCATTTCCTCAGTCTCCCCTCCCCCAGCGATCAGACTGTACATTGTAACTTTGTAGAAGGAGGAGGAGGCATTTCCTCAGTCACCCCTCCCCCCAGTGATCAGGCTGTACATTGTAACTTTGTAGAAGGGGGAGGAGTCATTTCCTCAGTCTCCCCTCCCCCAGTGATCAGACTGTACATTGTAACTTTGTAGAAGCATTTCCTCAGTCTCCCCTCCCCCAGTGATCAGACTGTACATTGTAATTTTGTAGAAGGAGGAGGAGTCATTTTCTCAGTCTCCCCTCCCCCAGTGATCAGACTGTACATTGTAACTATGTAAAAGGAGGAGGAGTCATTTCCTCAGTCTCCCCTCCCTCAGTGATCAGACTGTACATTGTAACTTTGTAGAAGGAGGAGGAGTCATTTCCTCAGTCTCCCCTCCCCCAGTGATCAGACTGTACATTGTAACTATGTAAAAGGAGGAGGAGTCATTTCCTCAGTCTCCCCTCCCCCAGTGATCAGACTGTACATTGTAACTTTGTAGAAGGAGGAGAAGTCATTTCCTCAGTCTCCCCTCCCCCAGTGATCAGACTGTACATTGTAACTTTGTAGAAGGAGGAGAGGTCATTTCCTCAGTCTCCCCTCCCCCAGTGATTAGACTGTACATTGTAACTTTGTCTCAGGCAGGAGGAAGCATTTCTTCAGGTCTTGTTCACACTGGAGCGTGCGCATTTTATTTTGTGTTCCAACGCGTTTCGTCTTAGGACGGCCCACTGTAATGAATGGGCTGCCCCGGGGGCGCAACGCGCTGGGGTGCACAAAAAGTACACGGCACGCACTCCGGTACGATGCGTTTTGGCCGGCGCAGAAATGGTGGAAATTTTTTTTCGCCTGGGAGCGCCACTGAGAACGAACGGCGCCAGCGCGCATTTCAGAAAACATCGATGTTTGTTGTGTGGTGTGTTCAAACGCGTGATTTTTACACGCGCTCCTGATGTAGATAAGCCCCTCCCCTCTCCCCTCCCCCCCAGCAATCGGTCTGAAACATTGTAACCTTGTAGCAAATCAGAAGGCGAGAGGCCGCAGCAAGGGGGCTGATCTGCGTCAGACATTTGTGAACACAGCCAGAAAAACGACAAACCCGGCGCTCCGGCTTTATTGAACGATCCGATCGATTATTTCTGGCGGCGTGTTACCAGAACGATGACGGGGTGACATACATATATATATAACATGCAGGGACTCCAATTTTATGGAATTTAAAAAAAAATAAAAATCTCCTAATGAATCCGCCGCCGGGCGATCGCAGAGGACGAGGAGAGCTGGTGCATTACTGTAAGTGGCCGGCTCGTGCGCCCGTTACCCGTCGGAGGGAGAGCGCGGCGAGTACCAGCTAATAAGTAAATCCGTTCTGACGGGCAGATTGCGAGTCAGCGGAGGAGAAGGGAAGACGCTGCCGGGGGGGGGGGGGGGGGGGGGGGGAGAGTCTAAAAATAGATGCGATGTATAGGAAACGTAACGCTGAGAGACGACGGCTGGAGCTCGGAAATCGCAGCGAATATTGGAATTATGGAGAGAGAAGAAAAAGTAAAAAAATATAGAAGGAAGCGAAATCCGCTAATTGATTTAAGAAAAATGTAAAATGCAGGAGGCGGGGGAGGGGAGGGGAGGGGCCGCCCATTAGAGGAGCTGCCGAGTGGTTTGTAAGGCTCCGTTCACCTCTAGGGGGCGCCTCGGAATACCGGTGGATTTTGTTTTGCCTGTCACGTTTAGTCCGAGGTCACATCGGTGCGGATTTCTGGTTACACTTCTTCAGAGCGATTTCAAAGCCGCACATCAGTGCAATTTCCTCCCACTGACACCAATGATGGGGCACTATTCCTCCCACTGACCCCAATGATGGGGCACTATTCCTCCCACTGACACCAATGATGGAGCACTATTCCTCCCACTGATACCAATGATGGAGCACTATTCCTCCCACTGATACCAATGATGGGGCACTATTCCTCCCACTGATACCAATGATGGGACACTATTCCTCCCACTGATACCAATGATGGGGCACTATTCCTCCCACTGATACCAATGATGGGACACTATTCCTTCCACTGATACCAATGATGGGACACTATTCCTCCCACTGATACCAATGATGGGGCACTATTCTTTCCACTGATACCAATGATGGGACACTATTCCTCCCACTGACACCAATGATGGGACACTATTCCTCCCACTGATACCAATGATGGGGCACTATTCTTCCCACTGATACCAATGATGGGACACTATTCCTCCCACTGATACCAATGATGGGGCACTATTCTTCCCACTGATACCAATGATGGGACACTATTCCTCCCACTGATACCAATGATGGGGCACTATTCCCCCCACTGACACCAATGATGGGACACTATTCCTCCCACTGATACCAATGATGGGGCACTATTCTTCCCACTGATACCAATGATGGGGCACTATTCCTCCCACTGATACCAATGATGGGGCACTATTCCTCCCACTGATACCAATGATGGGGCACTATTCTTCCCACTGATACCAATGATGGGGCACTATTCTTCCCACTGATACCAATGATGGGGCACTATTCCTCCCACCATCTGGTCCCCGGCCAGCTCTATGGTAAACCGCTGGCAGTTTCATTTTCTAGCTCTCCAATTGTACAGGTGATCCGGGAGAAGCACTGGAGGGCGGGGGGGGGGGGGGGGGGAGGGACGCTTTACAGCCGTTATGATGGCTTTTACTGTGCAGGGAATGCGGAAAAGAATGAGATCTGAATGATTCCGGCAGCTGCACCCGTCATCCAGATATCTCCTCTCCAAGTCCAGGGCTTCATATGACATCCTACTGGTGGGAAGGGGTTACGGAGGGTATATAAAAATCTTAATGATTACATGAGTACAGGAATAGGTGAGAAGCCTTGGCTGCAAACTGCATCCAGGGCTCCTCATCAGGGGTGTAGATAAGGGGGGGATAAGGGGGTCCAATTACCCCAAGAGCATGCACAGTGCAGCTGCTTTCACTGACAGCCGGCGCTCCTGCCACCTGTCAGTTGTGATTGAAGAAGGCTGTCCATATCTCTCCCATCACATGACCCATGACATGGACCTCCCCTCAATCTGAAATGTCTGGTCCGGTGAGTGGGTTTCATGCAGTGGGGGGAGAACTATAATGGGGGGGGGATCTGTACTAGTGCAAGGGGGAAAAACTGTACTGAAGTGTGGGGGGGGGGGGACTACTGGTGGGGACAACTGTATTAGAGCAAAGCTGTACTGGGGGGGGTGGGGGGGTATACTAGTGTAAGGGAGAGATCTGTACTGGGTATAGGGGAGTGTACTAGTGTCAGGGTTTTTTTTATTCCAATGACACTGTGCAATATGCACTCCTGACCCCTGCACACTGCATGTTACACCCTTCTGACTCCTGCACTCTGTATGTTAGGCACTCCTTTCCTCTGCACTCTGTGTGTTACACCCTCCTGACTCCTGCACTCTGTACATTACATCTTCCTGACGTTTGCATTCCTTATGTTATGCACTCCTGTCCCATGCCCTCTATTTTACACTCTCCTGACCCCTGCACTCTGTATGTTAGGCACTCCTGTCCCCTGCACTGTGTAACACACTCCTGACCCCTGCATTCTGTACATTACACCTTCCTGACTTCTGCATTCTCTTTATGTTAAGCACTCCTGTCCCCTGCACTGTATGTTACATACTCCTGACCCTTGCACTCTGTATGATATGCATTGTTGTCCCCTGCACTCTGTATGTTAGGCACTCCTGATCCCTGCACTCTGTATGTTATGCACTCCTGACACCTGCTTTTTGTATGTTAGGCACTCCTGTCCCCTGCACTCTGTATGTTACACACTCCTGTTATGCAGTCCTGACCCCTGCAGTCTGTATGTTACGCACTCCTGACCCCTGCAGTCTGTATGTTATGCACTCCTGACCCCTGCACCCTGTATGTTACGCACTCCTGACCCCTGCACTCTGTATGTTACGCACTCCTGACCCCTGCACTCTGTATGTTACGCACTCCTGTCCCCTGCACTCTGTATGTTACACACTCCTGACCCCTGCACTCTGTATGTTACACACTCCTGACCCCTGCACTCTGTATGTTACACACTCCTGACCCCTGCACTCTGTATGTTACACACTCCTGACCCCTGCACTCTGTATGTTACACACTCTTGATCCCTGCACTCTGTATGTTACACACTCCTGACCCCTGCACTCTGTATGTTACATACTCCTGTCCCCTGCACTCTGTATGTTACACACTTCTGACCCCTGCACTCTGTATGCTACATACTCCTGTCCCCTGCACTCTGTATGTTACACACTCCTGATCCCTGCACTCTGTATGTTACACACTTCTGACCCCTGCACTCTGTATGTTACACACTCCTGACCCCTGCACACTGTATGTTACGCACTCCTGACCCCTGCACTCTGTATGTTACGCACTTCTGACCCCTGCACTCTGTATGTTACGCACTCCTGACCCCTGCACTCTGTATGTTAAACACTCCTGTCCCCTGCACTCTGTAAGTTACGCACTCCTGACCCCTGCACTCTGTATGTTACACACTCCTGACCCCTGCACACTGTATGTTACGCACTCCTGACCCCTGCACTCTGTATGTTACGCACTTCTGACCCCTGCACTCTGTATGTTACGCACTCCTGACCCCTGCACTCTGTATGTTAAACACTCCTGTCCCCTGCACTCTCTATGTTACACACTCCTGACCCCTGAACTCTGTATGTTATACACTCCTGTCCCCTACATTCTGTATGTTACACACTCCTGACCCCTGAACAATAAACATGCAATAAAGGTTGAATCGATGACCCTAGTTTTGCAGTACATTCTGGGCTTTCTATATAAAAAAGAGCTCAGTCTAAAATTGTATAAAAGTTCATTTTATATCCTTAATTATTTGTACCAACTTTGTATTTTACTATACAGTAAGTAATGCCGCTGATTGTTCAGTGCACACCAAGCTTCCTACAGAGAAAGCCCAGCACTAGGTCTTTATCTTCTATCACAGTCCAACAAGAAATCCGGCCAGGCTGTGTTCATTGTGCAGAAAAAGGAGGATGGTGCTTTTTTCCTATTTCTAAATCAGCTGCTTGTGTAATAAGAGCTGCCATGGAGGCCTGGTAATAACAGGCTATTCACAGCAAAGTAGTAAAATCAGCCCGGTAAGAAAAAGGCACAGCAGGTAAAAAGCTCCATTTGCTGCCTGTAAATGGTAAATATGACATTATTATGCAGCAATTTGCCTTTTACTAGACTTGGATAAAAAAAAAAAAAGTAAATTCTTAGTGCCACGGATCTAATTCCTCTCCAGAGCTCCGGCGTTTCTTCATCGCCTTCTTGAGCTCCGGAGATTAATCTTCAAGAAGAGCAAAGTTCTCATTTGAGAGTCCGCTGCTTATCTGCAGGAGCCAATCAACAGGACTCTTTGTTCCTCTGAATGAAGAGTTGAACAGATAAAGGACGGTCCATCAGAAGAAGAGCGGGCAGAGAAAAGGCCACCAACACATCGCCCACAGGCCTCCTGGAGGGGGACCATGCCAACCACAACCTGCTATGGCATACCTGCCGACACTGGCTATGATGGCACCTGCCCCGCTGCTTTACAAGTGATGCCATTGTCTACTGTATGTATACCAGCGGGCACAGCTGCCCAGTGACGGGCTCCTCCTGCAAGCCCTGACCGGCATCCACACGGTGAAAGTAAATGGAGCATCAGATTGTACTAATGTCACCAACCAAGGTCATTTCTGTGTTTTACCAACACCTCTGAGTTGTACCAACATACGTCAGGTGCCCCCCCCCCCAGATTGCCCCTTACATCAGATACCCCCATCAGAGTGCTTCTTAACACCATGTGCCCCCATCACAGTGCTCTCTTACATCAGTTGTCCTCCTCATAGTGCCCCCTTATATCAGGTGTCCCCATCAGAATCCTCCTCACATCAGTGTCCCCATCAGCATCTTCCTTATATCAGTGTCCCCATCAGAATCCTCCTCACATCAGTGTCCCAATCAGAACCATCTTACATCAGTGTCCCCATCAGAACCCTCCTTATATCAGTGTCCTCATCAGAACCCTCCTAACATCAGTGTCCCTATCAGAACCCTCCTTACATCAGTGTCCCCATCAGAACCCTCCTTACATCGGTGTCCCCATCAGAACCCTCCTTACATCGGTGTCCCCATCAGAACCCTCCTTACATCAGTGTCCCCATCAAAACACTCCTTACATCAGTGTCCCCATCAGAACCCTCCTTACATCGGTGTCCCCATCAGAACCCTCATCACATCGGTGTCCTCATCAGAACCCTCCTTACATCAGTGTCCCCATCAGAATCCTCCTTACATCGGTGTCCCCATCAGAACCCTCCTTACATCAGTGTCCCCATCAGAACCCTCCTTACATCAGTGTCCCCATCAGAACCCTCCTTACATCGGTGTCCCCATCAGAATCCTCCTTACATCGGTGTCCCCATCAGAACCCTCCTTACATCAGTGTCCCCATCAGAATCCTCCTTACATCGGTGTCCCCATCAGAACCCTCCTTACATCAGTGTCCCCATCAGAACCCTCCTTACATCAGTGTCCCCATCAGAACCCTCCTTACATCAGTGTCCCCATCAGAACCCTCCTTACATCGGTGTCCCCATCAGAACCCTCCTTACATCGGTGTCCCCATCAGAACCCTCCTTACATCAGTGTCCCCATCAGAACCCTCCTTACATCGGTGTCCCCATCAGAACCCTCCTTACATCAGTGTCCCCATCAGAACCCTCCTTACATCGGTGTCCCCATCAGAACCCTCCTTACATCGGTGTCCCCATCAGAACCCTCCTTACATCAGTGTCCCCATCAGAACCCTCCTTACATCAGTGTCCCCTTTAGAATCCTCCTCACATCGGTGTCCCCATCAGAATCCTCCTTACATCAGTGTCCCCATCAGAACCCTCCTTACATCGGTGTCCCCATCAGAACCCTCCTTACATCGGTGTCCCCATCAGAACCCTCCTTACATCGGTGTCCCCATCAGAATCCTCCTCACATCAGTGTCCCCATCAGAATCCTCCTTACATCAGTGTCCTCATTAGAACCCTCCTTACATCAGTGTCCTCATTAGAACCCTCCTTACATCAGTGTCCCCATCAGAATTCTCCTTTTATGAGGTGTTCCCATCAAAGTGCCCCCTTACATCTTTATCACAGTGGCACCCTTATATTAGGTGCCCCATCAGAATTCTCCTTTTTTCAGGTGCCCCCATCAGAATCCTCCTTTTATCAGGTGCACACATCAAAGTGCCACCATCAGGATCTGCCTTACATCAGGTGCCCCCATCAGCATCCTCCTTACATCAGGTGTCCCCATTAGCATCCTCCCTTTATCAGGTGCCCCCATCAGAGTTCCCCCTTACATCAGGGGTCTTCATCACAGTGCCACTCTTACATTAGGTATCTCCATCAGAATCCTCCTTTTATCAGGTGCCTCCATCAAAGTGCCACCATCAGAATCCACCTGCCTTACATTAGATGTTCCCATTAGCAACCTCCTTATATCAGGTGCCCCCATCAGAGTGACCCCTTACATCAGTTGTAATGTTCGCAGTGCCTCTTTGCATCAGTTCCCCATTAGAATCCTCCTTATATCAGATGTCCCTATTGGAATCCTCCTTTTATCAGGTGTCCCCATCAGAATGACCCCTTACATCAGGGGTCTTTATAACAATGCCACCCTTACATTAAGTGCCCCCATCAGAATTCTCCTTATTTCAGGTGCCCCCATCAAAGTGCCACCATCAGACTCTGCCTTACAACAGGTGTTCCCATTAGCATCCTCCTTATATTAGGTGCCCCCCATCAAAGTGCCCCCTTACATCAGGTGTCCCCATTAGCATCCTCCCTTTATCAGGTGCCCCCATCAGAGTGCCCCCTTACATCAGGTTTCCCCATCAGTCATCTCTTACATCATTTGCCCCCATCAGAGTGCCCTCTTACATCAGGGGGCTTTATCACAGTGCTTCCTTATTTCAGGTGTTCCCATGAGAATGCCCCCTTACATCAGGTGTCCCCATCAGAGTGCCCCCTTACATCAGGTGTCCTCTTCACAGGAACACAGGAGTGGGAGTCTCGAGGAGAACTGGGCGATGCTGATTACTCCTGTAAATGAGAAGAAGTAGCAAATATTTTATTAGGAAAAAAAAAGAAAAAAGACGAGCTTTCGGGATATGGAAAAAAACCCGATGGGGTTCTGCGAGGTCAGTGCGTTCTACGACATGTTGATGAAGTGCGGTTCCATGCCAGGATTCTTCCGTGCCCCGTCATCAGCTGTTACACCAGATGGCACATCCAGTCACCCAGGAAAAAAGAAATCGACCATCTTGGCACATCATGCGTGGAGCACAAGTGCCATGGTGCGGGCATCAGGTGCGAGCCACAATAAACGCAGCCGAAATGATGCCCGCTCTTTGTCATGTGTGAAAAATGTGACAACGCCGAATATTTGCGGTCACACAAGACGATGAAGAGCAAAGCACGAGCAAAAACAGAGGGCATGATACCAAAAAAAAAAAAAATGCTAAGCCTAAAGACTGGAGCAAAGGACAAAAAAAGGAGCTCAGCCAACCAGGTCACTGGAAGAATAAAACATCATTCTGATTGGTTAACCACTTGTCTACCAAGGTCCGTTTATAAACAGCATGGTAGACAGGTGGTTGAGTCAAGCTGTCAATCAAACCTGTGATGGTTGGGTTTGGGCATTAAGGTTTGTTTTGACCTTGATCATGAAGGGGGCTAACATTCGACCTGGAGAGAAAACAGCCTAAAAGCATTCGATTTTGCCCCTAATCGCACAGAACAAACATATATGGTGTTTTGCAAGGTGAATCCTTCTGCAAATGTTTTTTAATCCCCTAAGTGCTAACGAGGGGACCAAGAGCCCTGTTTCTGAACCCCCCTCTAAGGCCGGGTTCACACATGTCTGGGGCATACGAGGCCCTTTCGGGTCTGGTACAGATTTTAAGGAGAACCCCAAGCCAAAGTTAAAATAAAAACTGTGTGGTGTCCGCCCTAATCCATACCAGGCCCTTATCCGGGCATGCAGCCTGGCAGGTCAGGAAAGAGGGCGGGGAGAGCAAGTACTCCCCCCCTCCTGAACCATACCAGGCCACATGCCCTCAACATGGGGGGATGCTTTGGGGTGGTGGGGGATCTGCCCTCCCACCCCGAAGCACCTTGTCATGTTGATGGGGATAAGGGCCTCTTCCCTGGCTGGTGGTTGTGTGGGTCTGTGGGCAGAGGGGGGTTATCAGAATCTGGAAGCCCCATTAACAAGGGGGGGGGCACTCATATCCTGGCTCCCCCAGGCTCCCCCAGGCTCTGCCTGCTCTGCTGTCTGACATTTCCTAAATAGATAAGGGGCCATCCTTGTGACGTCACTGACCCAGCATGCACCCAGCTATTTAGGAAATGTCAGACAGCAGGAGTGGAGCTTTCTTTTTTGTGGTGGCTGACGATGCATTTACACCGGGGGGACATTATTTTAGTTTTTCTTTTTGATACTTTTTTGGGTGAATGAGTAGGGGTACGATGTACCCCATACTGATTCACATAAGGGGGGCTGGGCCCCCTTGTTAAAGCCCCCCTGCCCGCAGACCCCCACAACCACTGGCCAGGGTTGTGGGGAAAAGGCCCTTGTCATCAACAAGGGGACAAGATGCTTTGGGGTACAAGGGGACAAGATGCTTTGGGGTACATGGGGACAAGATGCTTTGGGGTGGACCCCCCTGCCCCAAAGCACCCCCATGTTGAGGGCATGTAGCTTGGTATGGTTCAGTAGGAGGGGTCGCGCTTGTCCCCCGCCCTTTCCTGGCCTGCCAGGCTGCATGCTTGGATATAGTTCTGGTATGGATTTTGTGGGTACCCCACGCCACTTCTAAAAAAGTTCAGTGTGGAGGTTCCCCTCAAAATCCATACTAGACCTATGGGTCAGGTATGGATTGTGGGGACCCCTACGCTGTTTTTTTTTAGATAAAATTTATGTTTAAAAGTGATCAGATGTGCGATTCAGATGCGTTCCCATAAAAGGCAAAATCTCTGAATTCGCATCTGAAGCGCACTGCAGTGCTCAGAAAACGATTTTTTTAAATTAATTCGCACTGTCGTTGCACCGCATATATGTGAACCAGCTCCATAGAAAAGGCTTCCGGTTTACGTCATGCGTTTCGAAATGCATCCATTCGCATATATGAGAACCAAGCCTACAGCTCCCCTGTCTTTTTTATTTTTGGTACCAAAAAACGGAACCTCCGTTCAGCGCGCACATGCGCTTCGACGCGTTTCGTTGCATCAACGTGTAAGGCATCCCAGTTATTTCAATGGGCTGCCCTACTTGCAAGAAACACTCAAAAGGAAGTCGCTTACCCGTTTCAGAAACTGTGCTGTGGTGGGTGCGATGAGCCCAATTGCGCGGGGGTGACATCTGCAAAAGAGGCAAAAAGAGGCGCGAAAGCACACAATTTTTTTGAGCAGGTTTCCACAAGTCTTAAATCTTTCTTAAATGTTGCTGTAAAAATATCACCATCACGGTATCTTCTTTTTTTATTTATTGCACGGTTTAGTTTCCTTTTCCAGCCGCGGCGCTGAAAGCGCGTATCGCATTTTCACTTTTTTTTATTATTATTATTTTTTATAAATAAGATCCCATACTTTTCTAGAATGTTCATCGCTCTTAGAAACTGATGCAATCACCCCGCGCCTTCCATCCATGATCCTTCCTGATATCTATAAAGGCAATGCGCTTTAACGATCGGAGCTATGAACAGCCGCTCCCCGGCGCGGGGAAATTTTCGCACACAGGCGCTCGGAAAGCCGCATTGTTAATGTCCGTCATTTGAAAAGGAAAAAAGAAAGTTTCTGCTCCTGACCGTCTGCCAGGTTGTGTTTTATTTCCAGAAGTCGTTCTGCGGTTTGCCGCTCATTACCAAGCGACGGCTGGATATCCGTCAGAAAGCGGAGCCAATGAAGCTGAACTCCCGGCACCGAGGAAAAACTTTCATTAAAATCTATTCCTCAATACCCAGAAAGGATAAACATCCAATCTGCGAGCACCAAACGCCGCGCCAAACCCAGATATTACCACGTAAAAGAAGTAAGTGATGTCACCACTGTGCTGTGCACAGCCTACGCTGAGAGCAGGGCCGGGAAAAGGGGTGGGCAGAAGGGGCGGATGCCCTGGGCGCTGTGGTATCATGTGAGGTGGGGAAGGGGGGGTTGCAGTGAGGAGATTGAGGGGGGAGATGGTTTGTGTTAGGAGGGGGAATTCAGGGGGTGGCAGGGGGTAAGCATGGTTCTAGGAGGGGAGATTTTTTTGGATGGGGTGTTGCTCTGAGTGGTGATTTAGGGCGATTAGTATTGGGAGGGGGGGTGGGGGAAGAGGATTTGTGCTAGGAGGGGTGTTTGGGGGTTGGCAAAGGTAAGAATGGTTCTAGGAGGGGGTTTTAATGGGGGGGGGGTTGTTCTGAGTGTTGATATGGGGGGATTAGTGTTGTGAGAGGAGGGGTGGGGGAGGAGGATTTGTGCTAGGAGGTGGGATTTTGGGTGTTTGTGCTAGAAGAAGTGATATGGTAGAGGGCGGAGGGGAATTGTGCTAGGAGGGGACTTTTTTTTGGGGGGGGGGGGGGATTTGTGCTGGGATTGGGATTTGGAGTGGGGGAGGTTTGTGTACTCGGAGCAAAAATTTGAGGGGTAAAGGATTTGTGCACAAGGAGAGAAAGCAGGCTCCACCCACTACATAAAACTACAGGAGGAGGCGGAGACAAGACCAGTCACCCTGCACAAGGAGAGAGAGCAGAGCCGTGGGAGGGGCCCAACAACTCCGCCCACTTCATAAAACGACTGGAGGAGGCGGAGACAAGATCAGTCACTGTGCACCAGGAGAGACAGCAGAGCTGTGGGAGGGGCCCAGCAGGCTCCACCCACTTCATAAAAGTACTGGAGGGGGCGGAGACAAGACCAGTCACCCTGCACAAGGAGGGAGAGCAGAGCCGTGGGAGGAACCTCTACATGCTGCTGCTCCCACTGCCCTCCTATCCAGGTGCATAAGGGGGCCGCGTGGGCCCCCTAGAGCATGGGGCCGGGTCACAATGACGACCCCTGCGACGCCCTGTATGTACGCCCCTGACGCACATAGCCCAGCTCTGGAGGGTGCCCACATGGTTGCTCCTCTAACACATAGCTTGCTGGGGGGGGGGGGGGTGGCAGGGCCCAGAGGAGAGGAGGAGCAGACGGCACAGGTGGTGGTTGCCCCAAGAAGAGGAGGTAAGAAACCACTCTGTGCAATACCATTGCACAGAACAGGTAAATAAAACATCTTTTTTTAATTTAAATTAATATTACCAAAAAAAATCCAAATTATTAAATTAAAATAAAAAAAAAATTAAAAAAAATATTAAATTAGATTTAAAAAAGAGGGTGAGAAGAGGGTGACACTTTACAATCAAAATGTAAATGAAATAAAAATAATATATATAAAAAAAAATTAAATATTAAATTAAAATGTAAATGAAATTAAAATTTTAAAAATATTAAATTAGAGTAAAAAAAGATGGTGACACTTTTTGATCTATGCACTAAGTGTATACTCTCCCACCCCTTCAGTTTTTTTATTTTTTATTCTAGACTATTAAGTTGATATTTGTTCTTTTGAGGTAATAGTAAGAATAGAAGGGCTCCTCACTCGAGGTGCTCTCTCCCCTTCTTTTTTTTCTTTCTCTCTTTTTTCTCTTTTTTTTAGTTTGGAATAAAATATATTGAGAGGTGTATGTCAATTAAGACATCATGTGCAGGTTAATAAAGGATGTGGGTACTTAATTGTTTCTTTTTTATCTGTTATGTTAAATCTCAATAACATTTTTGATAATAATAATAATTAAAAAAATTGATTAAAAATTAAATTAAAAAATGTAATGAAAAAAAAAATGTAAACATTTAAAAATATATTGAGATGTGTATGTAAATTAAGACATCATGTGCAAGTTAATAATGGATGTGAGTACTTAATTGTTTCTTTTTTTATCTCTTATGTTAAATCTCAATAACAGTTTTGATAATAATAAAAAAAAAAATTAGATTAAAAATTGAATTAAAAAATGTAATAAAAAAATAATAAAATAAATTTAAACATTTAAAAATATATTGAGAGGTGTATGTAAATTAAGACATCATGTGCAGGTTAATAATGGATGTGAGTATTTAATTGTTTCTTTTTTATCTGTTATGTTAAATCTCAATAACATTTTTGATAATAATAAAAAAAATTAGATTAAAAATTGAATTAAAAAATGTAATGAAAAAAATAAATGAATTTAAACATTTAAAAATATATTGAGAGGCGTATGTAAATTAAGACATCATGTGCAGGTTAAAAATGGATGTGAGTATTTAATTGTTTCTTTTTTATCTGTTATGTTAAATCTCAATAAAATTTTTGATAATAATAAAAAAATAGATTAAAAATTGAATTAAAAATGTAATGAAAAAAAAGATAAAATAAATGTAAACATTTAAAAATATATTGAGAGGTGTATGTAAATTAAGACATCATGTGCAGGTTAATAATGGATGTGAGTATTTAATTGTTTCTTTTTTATCTGTTATGTTAAATCTCAATAACATTTTTGATAATAATAATAATAAAAAAAAGATTAAAAATTGAATTAAAAAATGTAATGAAAAAAATAAATAAATTTAAACATTTAAAAATATATTGAGATGTGTATGTAAATTAAGACATCATGTGCAGGTTAATAATAGATGTGAGTACTTAATTGTTTCTTTTTTATCTGTTATGTTAAATCTCAATAACATTTTTGATAATAATAAAAAAATAGATTAAAAATTGAATTAAAAAATGTAATGAAAAAAAAGATAAAATAAATGTAAACATTTAAAAATATATTGAGAGGTGTATGTAATTTAAGACATCGTGTGCAGGTTAATAATGGATGTGAGTATTTAATTGTTTCTTTTTTATCTGTTATGTTAAATCTCAATAACATTTTTGATAATAATAAAAAAATAGATTAAAAATTGAATTAAAAAATGTAATGAAAAAAAAATGTAAACATTTAAAAATATATTGAGATGTGTATGTAAATTAAGACATCATGTGCAGGTTAATAATGGATGTGAGTACTTAATTGTTTCTTTTTTATCTGTTATGTTAAATCTCAATAACATTTTTGATAATAATTAAAAAAAAATTAGATTAAAAATTGAATTAAAACATGTAATAAAAAAGTAAATAAAACAAATGTAAACATTTAAAAATATATTGAGAGGTGTATGTAATTTAAGACATCATGTGCAGGTTAATAATGGATGTGAGTATTTAATTGTTTCTTTTTTATCTGTTATGTTAAATCTCAATAGCATTTTTGATAATAATAAAAAAATAGATTAAAAATTGAATTAAAAAATGTAATGAAAAAAAATTAAATAAATTTAAACATTTAAAAATATATTGAGAGATGTATGTAAATTAAGACATCATGTGCAGGTTAATAATGGATGTGCGTATTTAATTGTTTCTTTTTTATCTGTTATGTTAAATCTCAATAACATTTTTGATAATAATAATAAAAAAAAATAGATTAAAAATTGCATTAAAAAATTTAATGAAAAAAATAAAATAAATGTAAACATTTAAAAATTGAATATTAAAAAAAAATTAGCAGCCTAACCACTGAAGCATTAGTCCTTGTTGTGCACTTGTACATGGCCTCTATTATTGCCAGCTCCCATGTTTGGCTATGGTGGGCTTTAGGTGCAGAGGTCATCACCCAGCACAAAATTAGTACAAATCTGCACTAGAGGGGCCCCAGGGGGTGCTTGCTATCCCCCCCCCCTCCCCGTTCCTCCCCCATAGACTGCTATACTGTACAAGACGCCTAAGAAGACAATCAAGGGCTTTCTGCACATAGTGACACAGTCAGAAGACATCTACTGAGCGTTCCTCCATGCCTGGAGAAGCTAACCCAGATCCAGCTGAAGGATCTGTCACGCCATCCGTCTGCGGCGAGCTTATAATGATCCAGAGGCCAGGAGGGCCCGTTCCCTGGACGTCTCGTACTATATATCATCTGTGCGCTGACACTGCCCCCCCCCCCGAGGACATCGCAACAGTCTCCGACCCCCCCCCCCCCCCTGAGTTCACATCCAGCCTTATTACCCCCCCACATAATGAGACCCACTTATGTGACCGGCCGCAGCAGCGAGGCAGATTGGCCCATTGATTTCAGATTTTTAGGAAGCTGATCGGCCCGCTTGGAATTCTTCTTTAGCGGCGGCGCTTTTAGCTACTCAAAAAAAAAAAAAAAGAGTCAGAATTTCTAGCTCAACGCCTGAAAGCTGCGGCAATTACCGGTAAGCGGCATCGACGCGTTCTATCGACTCCATAGCAGCGGCGCCTCTCATGAGTCCGCAGCAGGCCGATCGTTTCCACATCTCATTACCCGCTCGCTGCCGGAATATAAGTGCGCTTCCTCTGACCCCTTCAGTGCTCACCCCTCTACACCCCCCTTGCACCAGGGCGATTTTTGCATTCCCGCTATGGTCCTATTGACTGGGCAAGTAAGTACCGTAAATAAAAAATGTTATTAAAAAAAAAAAAAACCACGAAAAAAAAGTAACCTCACCCGCGTTGTACTGCAGACGGGAGGCTCCTACGGGCACAGGGTTGCCTTCTTCTGGGTCCAGGGGGCGCGCCACGCTCCTGCTGTGGTTTTTACACAGCATAATTTTTTTCAGCAGGCCCCAGCCAATGATGGTTCATGGCCCGGGGGGGACCTGCTGATCGGCTGTGTCCAATCACAGCCTCGAGCCCTGTGTTGACAAACAACACAGAGCTCTGTGCAGAGAGGAAAAAAATCTCTTTGTTTCGTCTCCCTGCAAAGCAGGTAAAAAGGAACAAATCGATTTTTAGTAAAAAGCAGCACAGGTTACACACATTGACACATAGTTAGGCGCACACCTAACCCTTTGATTACCCTGAGATATTAACCCCTTCCCAGCCAGTGTCATTACTACAGTGACAGTGTATAGTATTATCATAGCTCCCAACTGTCCCTGATTTGGAACAAAGTCCCTATGTCCCTCTTTCCTCCTCATATTAAAGATGGCCCTGCAGAGATGAAACAAATCCTCCCACATAAGTTGTACCTGTTTACCTGCAGTCTTCTCTTCTCTATATCTGTTCAAAGTGCTGAATTTACACAGCATCTTTCACCTCTGAAAAAACAGGGGGCGCGGAGCTGAAGTTACATCCGTGAGGTGAGTTCTGAGAGCTGATTGGAGGGAAGGGACGCCCCCCCTTTACACAGCACACAGAAACAGATCTGAGGCTGTCAATCAACTGGAGGTCCCTCCCCTGTCACCATTTATCTCTTGGTGTCATAACACCATGTCAGAAGTGATTGATGCAGATAGCAGAGGAAGGAGGCAGCAGACGGAAATGACACTTAGCGCTCTGGACTGAGACAAGTACACACTATAGAGGGATATGTTTTGTTCATATTTCATGTCTGAGGTTTACAACCACTTTAATGCAACTCGCGCATGTTAATCCCTTGACGCCGACCTAACACATGTGCGGCCCCACTGCACTGGGTTTTTTTTCCATGGGGCCGCATATATGCATATCTCCCTGTATTCTGGGAGCACACGCCCAACACAGAGACCGGGGTCACACTGAGAGACACCCGGGCCCCGTACTAACGATCGAGACTTGGAACTTCCGATTCTGGGTCACCTGACTGCTGTGGTAGCCTCTAATTGGCTACTGCGGTGATCAGTCACTGTGAAGCCCCCTCCTGTGTTTCTCTCTTCTTCTGTGAATGGAGAGGAAAAATACATTGTATCTCTCTCTCTTTCCATGCAGAGAGAAAACAATTAAAAGAAAATAAAGAAAAAATACCCGCCCCTGTGTTTCTCTCTCTCTTTCTGTGAATGGAGAGGAAAGAATCAATGTATCTCTCTCTCTCTCTCTCTCATTCCTTTCAGAGAGAAAACATATAAATAGATAATAATAAATACAATTAGAAAAAATACCTAGATCAAGGTTTAATCTAGGTCCGTGCCAGGGTTAGTTTTTGGGTCCTGAACTAACAATCGGGACCAGGAAATCCCAATTCTGGGTCACCTGGTCGCTGTGGTAGCCTCCAATTGGCTACCACAATGATCAGCCACTGTACAGCCTGCCCCCCCCCCCCCCTCACTCTCTGTGAATAGAGAGGAAAGATACATTGTATCTCTCTCTCTCCTTGCAATTGAGTGGAAAAAAAGGCCCGCCCCTGTGTTTCTCTCTCTCTTTCTGTGAATGGAGAGGAAAGATACAATGTATCTCTCTCTCTTACTCCTTGCAGAGAGAAAAAATATAAATAGATAATAACATTTAAAAAAAATAAAGAAAAAATACCTAGATCAAGGTTTAATCTAGGTCAGTGCCAGGGTTAGTTTTTGGGTCCTGTACTAACAATCGGGACCAGGAAATCCCAATTCTGGGTCACCTTGTCGCTGTGGTAGCCTCTGATTGGCTACCATAATGACGAGTCACTGTGTAGCCTGCCACTGGTTTTTCTCTCTCTCTCTCTCTCTCTCTGTGAATAGAGAGGAAAGATACATTGTATCTCTCTCTCTCCTTGCAAATGAGGGGAAAAAAAGGCCCACCCCTGTGTTTCTTGCTCGCTTTCTGTGAATGGAGAGGAAAGATACAATGTATCTCTCTCTCTCTCACTCCTTGCAGAGAGAAAAAATATAAATATGTAATAAAAAATAAAATGGAAAAAAAAAAATACCTAGATCAAGGTTTAATCTAGGTCAGTGCCAGGGTTAGTTTTTGGGTCCTGTACTAACAATCGGGACCAGGAAATCCCAATTCTGGGTCACCTGGTCGCTGTGGTAGCCTCCGATTGGCTACCGCAATGATTAGTCACTGTGTAGCCTGCCACTGGTTTTTCTCTCTCTCTGTGAATAGAGAGGAAAGATACATTGTATCTCTCTCTCTCTCCTTGCAATCGAGGGGGAAAAAAGGCCTGCCCCTGTGTTTCTTTCTCTCTTTCTGTGAATGGAGAGGAAAGATACACTGTATCTCTCTCTCTCTCTCCCTTGCAGAGAGAACAAATATAAATAAGTTTTAAAAAAAAGGAATAAAAAAGAAATACCTAGATCAAGGTTTAATCTAGATCAGTGCCAGGGTTAGTTTTCGGGTCCTGTACTAACGATCAGTACCAGGAAATCCCAATTCTGGGTCACCTGGTCGCTGTGGTAGCCTCTGATTGGCTACTGCAATGATCAGTCACTGTGTAGCCCGCCCCTGGTTTCTCTCTCTTTCTGTGAATGGAGAGGAAAAATACAATGTCTCTCTCTCTCTCTCTCTCTCTCTCTCTCCTTGCAGAGAGAAAAATAATAAATAAATAAATAAATAAATAAATAAAAAATACCCAGATCAAGGTTTATTCTAGGTCAGTGTCAGGGTTAGTTTTTCGGTCAAGTAAGGGTCAAAGGTCACGGTCAGTATATTTTGGACAGGTTTTTTTTTAATTAGTGTCGGTGTTAGTGTATTTTTGGCAGGATAAAAAAAAAAAAAAAAAGCAGAAATGCACACTGCATCGTTTCTAGACTGTACTACGGGTGCAAACAACAAATAACAACAAATAACAAATAACATACACATATGTGGTATCGCTCCGATCATCAGGAGCGGGAGGATTTATTTTGAGTGGTTCTTTGGTGGTAGGTTATGGTAGTATTAAGTAGTGTGATTAAGCACCAAATTACAGTGTGAAACGCGTCAGCTATTTTTCCCTGCCTTTGCACATGAACTGACTGTATTTGGATTTTTATCTTCAATAAAAGTGCCTTATTGGTGTGCGGGTGTGATGATATGTACGGTTTTACTAACACATGTCAAAGTTGCAAAAGTGTGCTTAGGCATTAAGATTTGTTTTACCCCTAGGCGTGAAGGGATTAATGAGGGCTAAAATGCGCTTTAAATGCACCGCAATGGATCGCTCAGGTGTGGACAGGCCCTTATAGGTATGGAAGTTCCCTGGCCGTTTTTTTAAGCTGAACAGGATCCTTCTTGTCGGGCGCGAACATAAAGCAGCTATAAAACAAACTCCACATGCCATTAGGAACTACGGCTGACTGTCTGAGAAGGCCTGATAAGAGATTTGCAGTAGCCGTATGTCAGAATTCAGCGCAGTGCGCGTCAGAGTCGGAAAAAAGGTGACCGCGGGTCAGAACTAAGCTATCGCGGAGAATTCATTTTAATTGGATTGCGTGTCACGTTGACCTGTCTCCATTTTCCTGCAATTTTCCGGCCAATGTATTTTTATTTCTATAAGCACATTAAGAAGAAGAGGATATATTGCACTTAACTGTCCGCAGAGACGAGCCCCATGGCAGAGGTTTTCCCTCCCGTTATTAAATAAAACCCCAACGAGGAGCGAGCTGGCTCTCAACTTCATAAGTCTGAACAGCCAAAAGGAAAGTTGGATGCAAAGGCCGGATATAATTTCAAGATGTTGGTGTCACGTTTATAAGGCTTTGTTATTCTTTGGTTTAGATGCACGGGGTTGGAACCTCTGAAAAGGTTTTAACTACTGTGTGTGTCCCAGTTGGGGAGCTTTCTGTCCTGTCTTGGTGCTACTGAGGTCATGGACAAGAGTACATATCAACTATGAAAAGGAAAGTCCTGGTGAGAGCAGTAGGCAGTAAAGGCCACAGAGGTGCACAGGCCTGAACTGGAGGCAGTAGGGTGCACTGGGAGACTTGGACATGCACAGTTGCATGCTGGTGGAACAGGGGTACATTTGAAAATACAGAGGTACACAGAGGTGTGCTGGAGGCACAGGGTAGCCGTTGGAGGTATGGAGGTGCTCAAGACAAGCTAGAGACACAGGGGTACACTTGGAGGCATGATAGTGCAGAGAGGTGTCTGGAGGCACAGGGGAATACTTGCAGGCAAATGGTACAGAGAGGAAGCTGGAGGCACAGGAGTACACTCTGGAGGTGCAGGGGTACACTTGGAGGCACAATGGTGCAGAGGGGTATCTGGAGGCACAGGGGTACACTTGGAGGCATGATGGTGTAGTGAGGTATCTGGAGGCACAGGGCTAAACTTGGAGGCACGATGGTGCAGAGAGGTATCTGATCTGTAGGCATAGGGGTACACTTGAAGGCACAATGGTGCAGACTGGTATCTGGAGGCACAGGGGTATACTTGGAGGCATTATGGCGTCGAGTGGTATCTGGAGGCACAGGGGTATACTTGGAGGCACAATGACACAGAGAGGTATCTGGAGGCACAGGGGTGCACTTGGAGGCACAATGGTACAGAAAGGTATCTGAAGGAACAGGGGTATACTTGGAGGCATGATGGTGTAGAGCCATATCTGGAGGCAAAGGGGTATACTTGGAGACACAATGGTGCAGAGAAGTATCTGGAGGCACAAGGGTAAACTTGGAGGCATGATGGCGTAGAGTGGTATCTGGAGGCACAGGGGTACACTTGGAGGCATCATGGTGTAAAGAGGTATCTGGAGGCACAAGGGTAAACTTGGAGGCATGATGGCATAAAGTGGTATCTGGAGGCACAGGGGTACACTTGGAGGCATGATGGTACAGAGAGGTATCTGGAGGCATAGGGGTACACTTTGTGGCATGATGGGGTAGAGTAGTATCTGGAGGCACAGGGGTACACTTGGAGGTACAATGGTACAGAGAGGTATCTGAAGGAACAGGGGTACACTTAGAGGCATGGTGGTGTAGAGTGGTATCTGGAGGCACAGGGGTATACTTGGAGGCACAATGGTACAGAGAGGTATCTGGAGGCACAGGGGTGCACTTGGAGGCACAATGGTACAGAGAGGTATCTGGAGGCACAGGGGTGCACTTGGAGGCATGATGGTGTAGAGTCATATCTGGAGGCACAGGGCTATACTTGGAGACACTATGGTGCAGAGAGGTATCTGGAGGCACAGGGGTACAGTTGGAGGCGTGATGGTGCAGAGAGGTATCTTGAGGCACAGGGGTAAACTTGGAGGCATTATGGTGTAGAGTGGTATCTTGAGGCACAGGGGTACACTTGGAGGCATGATGGTGTAGAGTGGTATCTGGAGGCACAGGGGTACACTTGAAGGCATGGTAGTGCAGAGAGGTATCTGGAGGCACAGGGGTACACTTGGAGGCATGATGGTGTAGAGTGGTATCTGGAGGCACAAGGGTACACTTGGAGGCATGATGGTATGGGAGTGGTATCTGGAGGCACAGGGGTACACTTGGAGGCATGATGGTGTAGAGTGGTATCTGGAGGCACAGGGGTACACTTGGAGGCATGATGGTGTAGAGTGGTATCTGGAGGCACAGGAGTACACTTGGAGGAGTGATGGTGCAGAGACACGGGAAGGTGCACAAGTATCAAATGGATATAAATCCTTGCTTTGTTGACACACAGAGAAGCACGCTGCCATTTAGCAGATGTGCATTAACAAGTAATGCCACTGCCTTGCATCTACACATGCACGCATTTTCGTGCCGCAGCACCATGTGGTTCAGTGCGGTGTGTTTTCAGAAAAGAGTCAATGACTTATTTTTCCACGTTTCTTGCTGCCCTGCATGAAATGCGTAAGAACACACTGAAATTGCTCTCATGGGACCAGCTGCACCCCTGGAGGGGTCCTGCAAGAGGGAGGAATAAGGTAGGCATTGGACTTTGTACATGCAGCCCTAGACTCATTGAGCATTTAACCCTTGTAGTGCAAAGGGTTCTTTTTTGTTGTGCCCGGAGTTGAGCTTTAAACAAGGCAAAAAAGAGAGTCAGTATGTGTCCAGTAGGGGTTTCTTTTAAGTGGGGCAGACTAAAAATTCAGTTTTGGGTTCATTTGTGATTTCCACAGCCATGCCATCCCTTCCATAAATCTTCTAATCATCCAAATATTTGAAGGGCTGGAGAAATATTTTGCTTCTACCTTGAACGGATCAGCCTGTTCTTTCGTGAAGACATCCAGCTGCTTTTCCTCAACTGACAGAATTTCCTCTCTAACCAAGGCCTTGCCCCCCCACTGTGATAATAAATAGGCTGTTTTGGAGTGTTCTGCCATATTAGCTGGGCCCCATGGGGCGTTCCCCTAGCAGGAACCCACAATGTCTACTGATGGTACTCCCCCACCATGTATCCCCATCAGATATTTTATAGATCGTATAAAACCGTCACCTGCTGTCTTTTATTTCAAGGGAAAGACCTAGAACTGGCCTGTTCTTTCAAAATCCATTCCGTTTCCTTATAAATTCAACTACTTTCATCCATTAAAACTGAACTTTGGTATAGAAAAAGAAAAAAAAAGGCTAGCTTGAAGGCCTTTATTGCAGGAGAGATTTTATGTGTCTCTTCTGCAAAAAAAATGTCTTACATGCCCGGCAACAAGTTTCTTTGGTTTGTACATTGAGCAGCTCGGTTCCCCAGCAGGAGGAAGGAGGTCCTGATTCCTCTATATAGATCTTTATATCACTAGAGGGATCACCAGCAGGAGGGAGGAGGTCCTGATTCCACTATATAGATCTTTATATCACTAGAGGGATCACTAGCAGGAGGAAGGAGGTCCTGATTCCTTTATATAGATCTTTATATCACTAGATGGGTCACCATTAGGAGGAAGGAAGTCACGATTCCTCGATATAGATCTTTATATCACTAGAGGGGTCACCAGCAGGAGGAAGGAGGTCCCAATTCCTCTATATAGATCTTTATATCACTAGGGGGTCACCAGCAGGAGGAAGGGGGTCCCAATTCCTCTATATAGATCTTTATATCACTAGGGGGTCACCAGCAGGAGGAAGGGGGTCCCAATTCCTCTATATAGATCTTTATATCACTAGGGGGTCACCAGCAGGAGGAAGGGGGTCCCAATTCCTCTATATAGATCTTTATATCACTAGAGGGGTCACCAGCAGGAGGAAGGAGTTCCTGATTCCTCTATATAGATCTTTATATCACTAGAGGGGTCACAAGGAGGAAGGAGGTCCCGGTTCCTCTATATAGATCTTTATATCACTAGAGGGATCACCAGCAGGAGGTAGGAGGTCTCGATTCCTCTATATAGATCTTTATATCACTAGAGGGATCACCAGCAGGAGGAAAGAGGTTCTGATTCCTCTATATAGATCTTTATATCACTAGAGGGGTCACCAGCAGGAGGAAGGAGATCCTGATTCCTCTATATAGATCTTTATATCACTAGAGGGGTCACCAGCAGGATGGAGGTCCTGATTCCTCTATATAGATCTTTATATCACTAGAGGGATCACCAGCAGGAGGAAGGAGGTCCCGATTCCTCTATATAGATCTTTATATCACTAGAGGGGTCACCAGCAGGAGGTAGGAGGTCTCGATTCCTCTATATAGATCTTTATATCACTAGAGGGATCATCAGCAGGAGGAAGGAGGTTCTCATTCCTCTATATAGATCTTTATATCACTAGAAGGGTCACCAGCAGGTGGAAGGAGGTCCCGATTCCCCTATTTAGATCTTTATATCACTAGAGGTATCACCAGCAGGAGGAAGGAGGTCCTAATTCCTCTACATAGATCTTTATATCACTAGAGGGGTCACCAGCAGGAGGAAGGAGGTTCTGATTCCTCTATATAGATCTTTGTATCACTAGAGGGGTCACCATCAGTATATTTGGACCAATTGAGTCCAAAAACAATCAACAAAAATGGTAACATATAAAAAAAAGTGCCTGATCCCCTGTGCTACTATGTGCAAAAAAAACCAAAGAACTAACATGCAGGTGTTGGAGTCTATTGCAGCTATATACCTGTGTTTGTTCTCATATATAGTGAACTATGAAAGTGAATAAAGATGGTAAAGCGCTACCCCTGTAATGTGTTAGAAACAAAAAAGGGTTCCAACATGGACAATGTGTACCTCTAGTGAGCAATAGTACAAACGAATATTCAGTAATGGATAATCTGTGATCAAATATTAGTATCAATTGTGATCTAAAGAAAAAAAACATTACAAAATAGTCATAATAAGATATACATATAGATATTATCACACCACTCAGTAATAAAGCTCCATGCGATAACAAACAAATATAAATAGTGAAAAGAGTCCAATATATAGATACACTCTTCCGTGAAGTAGATGTAGATTAACATAAATCACATCAGCCTTCCCCTTTAAGGGGTATATAAATCCACCAATAAGTTATAGGGATACATTCATTCCAGCATGTAATGATCCGTATAGGTAGTACAAGTACAAAAAATCTGTATAGGTAGTACAAGTACAAAAAAAATCTGTATAGGTAGTACAAGTACAAAAAAAGATCAAAAAGCTAACATGTTGCTGAATCGTATAAAAAAATCTTTAATAAGAGCTAAAAAAAAAAAAACAGCTCACATTTCTAAGTGCACTTCCTCTAGTGCACCTAGGCAATAGACTTGGCAAATTTAAGGGGGCAGCCCCCTTAAGTATTACTTGGATTTTACCAACCTCAGATCTAAACAGCTAGGGCATCCTGTATATGAATGTGTACAATGACATGACCAGGCCCACCCCGATGCGTTTCGTCACTCTCCCTGAGGAAGTCACAGGGCGAGTGACGAAATGCGTCGGACGGGGCTTAGTGACGTCATCGTGCCCACACAGGAAGTTTATGCCCTGGCTGTTTAGAAAAGAATAGAACAGAACATAGGAGAATAGAGAATAGAAGAACAGAAAAGAATTGAATAGAACAGAAAAAAAAAAAAACAATAGAAAAAAAGAAATAGCCGTCTTCTGAAATTCAAAGTCCGAATAGAATAAATTTGAATGCCAGTTCGAATTGAATTCAAATTGAGTTTGAAAATGAAGAAACGAAACGAAAAGAATTCCAAACACAAATGTAACTAAACAAAATGATTTAAACAACGAATCGAAGGAAAACTAATTTTTTCGTTCTGCACCTATACTGTATATTGGTAAATAGGGGGGGGGGGGGGGGCTGAAATGTAGGGAAAAGAAAAAAAGGTGAACCTATCCTTTAAGCAAGGAGAGATCCTTGTGTAGGATTCCCAAATGTTGACACTAGGAATCTCCAGTTACCTCTTCATTTTGTCTTGAGCTGTAAACTTGCGTCAGCAGAAGTGGTGGAAAATGAAGAAGCTGGCGCTGATCCTGGAACGTCTCTGAGCGAGGAACACATGTGTGTGTGTGGGGGGGGGGGGGCAGGAACTCTACATAATAGAAGCCTCTGCTCCCAGCCAGCCCCCCTAATTGATGCTTTTGGTAAGGTCTGCAAGACAAATAATGCGACCTGCTGTTTTATGGTGACAGGAGTAAAGGTTGCGATTCTTTACGTACTTCCAATGCGGCATCAGCGCTATTTCCAGACGGCTCTGACATCGGGCCAAAAACACAATCACCATTTGTCTCAACAAGCCGTCCCCTCCGCATTTAATTAGGGGAGTTCAGCCAAATGTTTTCACTTCTTGAATTGTCTTCTAAATTAGGCATTGTTTAAAGGGCCGCTCCGTCTTCTCAGGATTCAAATTCGATGACTAGAACTCGTCCCGCCGATCTCACCCAGCAACGCGTCGCCTTGCATTTTGTAGCTTCCTTCACAGGAGCTATTCAAATAATTCGCAGAATAGCCTGAGCGCTTCCGAACACACGCAGAGCTCCTACAGGCAGGGCCATCTTAACAGCATCATGGGCCCCTGGGCAAAGTAATGCACTGGGGCCTCTACAAGCCTGTCCCAATTTTCGCACCTACTCTCGAGAATTAAAGTATAATTCCTCACTGTGCCCAACATTGCAGCCTCACTGTTCCCAACATCGCAGCCTCGCTGTCATTGCAGCCTCACCGTGCCCAACATCGCAGCCTCACCGTGCTCAACTTTGCAGCCTCACTGTGCTCAACATTGCAGCCTCACTGTGCCCAACATTGCAGCCTCACCGTGCCCAACATTGCAGCCTTACTGTGCCCAACATTGCAGCCTCACCGTGCTCAACATTGCAGCCTCACTGTGCCCAACATTGCAGCCTCACTGTGCCCAACATCGCAGCCTCACTGTGCCCAACATCGCAGCCTCACTGTGCCCAACATCGCAGCCTCGCTGTGCCCAACATTGCAGCCTCACCGTGCCTAACATTGCAACCTCACTGTCATTGCACCCCCACCATGCCCAACATTGCAGCCTCACCATGCCCAGCATTACAGCCTTACTGTGCCCAATTTTGCAGCCTCACCATGCCCAACATTGCAACCTTACTGTACCCAACATTGCAGCCTCCCCGTGCCCAACATTGCAGCCTCACCGTGCCCATTATTGCAGCCTCACCGTGCCCAACATTGCAGCCTCACCGTGCCCAACATCGCAGCCTCACCGTGCCCAACATCGCAGCCTTACTGTGCCCAACATCACAGCCTCACCGTGCCCAACATTGCAGCCTCGCTGTCATTGCAGCCTCACCGTACCCAACATTGCAGCCTCACTGTGCCAACATTGCAGACTTACTGTGCCCCTATTGCAGCCTCACCGTGCCCCCATTGCAGCCTCACCATGCCCAACATTGCAGCCTTACCGTGCCCCCATTTCAGCCTCACCGTGCCCCTATTGCAGCCTCACTGTGCCAACATTGCAGTCTCACTGTGCCAACACTGCAGCCTCACCATGCCCCCATTGCAGCCTCACTGTGCCCAACATTGCAGCCTCACCGGGGCGGAGGAAGAGAAAAGGTGGGCCCGATCATGACTGGAGGAAGAGGAGAGCCACGGGATCACAAAGCAGATAGCACGCTGTTACAGCTTACATTGATATTGCCTCCGCTCTGCTCCCCGTCACACACAGCCCCGCCTCCTCCTGTGATACACAGAACATTATCCCAGCATTGGACCCACATTCTGTCTATCACAGGCATGGGGTTAGGAGGAGGTGGAGCTGTGTGTGACGGCGAGCAGAGCGGAGGCAATATCAATGTAAGCTGTAACACCGTGCTATACCGCTCAGGAAACCCGTGGCTTCCCTCTTCCTCCCGGCTCTCTTCCAACCAGGGTGACCACTGGGAGAACGGCTCCTGATCAACCATTTGAGGGCTGCAGTATACAATTCTACCCTTGCACTGCCAATAACTTCCCTCAAGATCCGACCGGCCCTGATGGGGCCCCATGTGCATCTGGGGCCCCTGGGCTGTGGCCAGGTGTGCCCGCTTGGCAAGACAGCCCTGCCTACAGGCTGCTGGCATAAGCCTTGAATGTGTTCTATTGTAAAGCTGGAATAAGTATCTCAATTTGCCTTTATATCAGCTTTCTCGATTTTTTACATAGCAACATTTAGGCTGAATTCACACCTGAGCGTAGTGTTTTTGAGCGGCTTTGCACATTTTTGTACAGCGTTTTTACAATGCTTTTAAACTTTGATGTCTTAAGGAGACGGCAGCTGCCAACTTGCCTAACCAGTGACTTATCCCTGCTGTCAGCAGCACTGTCACACCAACCTCTGCTCTACTGACACCATCCACTGCTCTACTGACACCAACCTCTGCTCTACTGACACCATCCACTGCTCTACTGACCTCATCCTCTGCTCTACTGACACCATCCACTGCTCTACTGACACCAACCTCTGCTCTACTGACACTGTCCACTGCCCTACTGACACCGTCCACTGCTCTACTGACACCAACCTTTGCTCTACTGGCACCGTCCACTGCCCTAATGATACAGTCTAATGTCCTACTGACACCGTTCACTGCTCTCCTGACACCATCTACTACTCTGACACCATCCACTGCCCTACTGACACCGTCCTCTGCTCTACTGACAGCAACCTCTGCTCTACTGACACCATCCACTGCTCTACTGACACCGTCCTCTGCTCTATTGACACCGTCCACTGCTCTACTGACACCGTCCACTGCTCTACTGACACCATCCACTGCCCTACTGACACCATCCACTGCTCTACTGACACCGTTCTCTGCTCTACTGACACCATCCACTGCCCTACTGACACCATCCACTGCTCTACTGACACCGTCCACTGCTCTGACACTATCCACTACCCTACTGACAACGTCCTCTGCTCTCCTGACACCGTCTACTACTCTGACACCATTCACTACTCTACTGATACCGTCTAATGATCTACTGACATCGTCTTCTACTCTGGCACCATCCACTGCCCTACTGACCTCATCCTCTGCTCTATTGACACCGTCCACTGCCCTGACACCGTCCACTGCTCTATTGACACCGTCCACTGCCCTGACACTGACACCGTCCACTGCCCTACTGACTCCATCCCCTGCTCTACTGACACCATCATCTGCTCTACTGACACCGTCATCTGCTCTACTGACACCGTCATCTGCTCTACTGACATCATCCTCTGCCTTTATTGACAATGTCCACTGCCCTACTAACACTGTCCACTGCTCTACTGACACCGTCCTCTGCCCTACTGACACATTCTACTACTCTGACACCATCCACTGCCGTACTGACACCATCCACTGCTCTACTGACACTGTCCACTGCCCTACTGACACCATCCACTGTTTTGACACCATCCACTGCTCTACTGATACCCTCCTCTGCTCTGCGGACACCTTCCTCTGCCCTACTGACATCGCCATCTGCTCTACTGACACCATCTTCTGCTCTACTGATACCGTCTTCTGCTCTACTGACCTCATCCTCTGCTCTACTGAGACTGTCCACTGCTCTACTGACACCGTCCACTGCCCTACTGACTCCATGCCCTGCTCTACTGACACCGTCCACTGCCCTACTGACCTCATCCTCTACTCTACTGACATCATCATCTGCTCTACTGACATCATCCTCTGCCTTTATTGACAACGTCCACTGCCCTACTGACACCGTCCACTGCTCTACTGACATCTTCTGCTCTACTGACACCGTCCACTGCCCTACTGACTCCATCCCCTGCTCTACTGACCTCATCCTCTGCTCTATTGACACTGTCCACTGCCCTGACACCGTCCACTGCTCTACTGACACCGTCCTCTACTCTACTGACACCTTCCACTGCCCTACTGACACCGTCCTCTACCCTACTGACAACTTCCACTGCTCTACTGAAAACGTCCTCTGCTCTCCTGACACCATCTACTACTCTAACACCATTCACTGCTCTACTGACACCGTCCACTGCTACTGACACCGTCCTCTGCCCTACTGACACATTCTACTACTCTGACACCATCGACTGCCGTACTGACACCATCCACTGCTCTACTGACACTGTCCACTGCCCTACTGACACCATCCACTGTTTTGACACCATCCTCTGCTCTACGGACACCTTCCTCTGCCCTACTGACATCGTCATCTGCTCTACTGACACCGTCTTCTGCTCTACTGACACCGTCTTCTGCTCTACTGACCTCATCCTCTGCTCTATTGACACTGTCCACTGCTCTACTGACATCATCCACTGCCCTACTGACTCTGTCCACTGCCCTACTGACACCATCCACTGCTCTACTGACACCGTCCAGTGCTCTACTGACACCGTCCACTGCCCTACTGACTCCATCTTCTGCTCTACTGACACCGTCCACTGCTCTACTGACACCGTCCTCTGCTCTACTGACACCATCCACTGCTCTACTGACCTCATCCTCTACTGTACTGACATCATCATCTGCTCTACTGGCACTGTTATCTGCTCTACTGACATCATCCTCTGCCTTTATTGACAACATTCACTGCCCTACTGACTCCGTCCACTGCCCTACTGACACCGTCCACTGCTCTACTGACACTGTCCACTGCTCTACTGACACCATCCACTGCCCTACTGACTCCGTCCACTGCCCTACTGACACCATCCACTGCTCTACTGACACCGTCCACTGCCCTACTGACACCATCCACTGCTCTACTGACAACGTCTTCTGCTCTACTGACACCGTCCACTGCTCTACTGACCTCATCCTCTGCTCTATTGACACCGTCCACTGCCCTACTGACAACTTTCACTGCTCTCCTGACACCGTCTACTACTCTGACACCATTCACTGCTCTACTGATACCGTCTAATGTCCTACTGACATCGTCTTCTACTCTGGCACCTTCCTCTGCCCTACTGACACTGTCCACTGCCCTACTGATACCATCCACTGTTTTGACACCATCCACTGATCTACTGACTCCATCCTCTGCCCTACTGACACCGTCCACTGCTCTACTGACACCGTCCACTGCTCTACTGACACCATCCACTGCCCTACTGACACCATCCACTGCTCTACTGACACCATCCACTGCTCTACTGACACCGTCCTCTGCCCTACGCACACCATCCAAGTTTTAATACATTTTAAAAAGTTTTTTACATTTATTTATGAGTGTATGTGTCTGTGTGGGTGGGTATTTATACTGCAAACTGTATATAGGATGCGCACACCTATGCAAAGCACAGGTCCTCTTTAAGCTGGAAGACTCTGATTTGTGAGGTTTTCACGAATTCTCTGGGCTCACGTCCCAAATACTAAGTCATCGGATGGAAGGTCTGGCTGTAGGCATGCTCCAAATGGAGCCCAATGACTTTAACGAATGAACCTCGGTTCATTGAGGGACATGTCCCACATTTCGTAGGGTTGTCACTGCCTCTGCGTTGGTAACATTCAAATAAAGCGAGAGCTTATCCTCCGTCTGCTCTGAGAATTACACGAGAAAAGACGGCAAACATGAGAAACGGCTCAGAACCTCAACAGGGTAAACAACAAGAAGACCACTCAATACCTAAAAGCCTCTTACAAACGTCCAATTCCCAAGGATATACAGTAAATATCCAAGCGGTGGCTGACCACGGCTGCTAAAAAAACATAGATAATTGTTTTCCTGTGCGCGGCACGAGCCCCCCTAACCGATTCTTTCTAGCGGGCGGTAGATTCTTTCTTTCTACACTGCGGTAAAAGAGAGAGAAAAGCAAAAATTTGGTGTTTTTTTTTTGGCTCTGATTGGATGAGGCCCAATTAGCGTCAGATTTGTGATGTTGTCCCTGAGGAAGTAGTTAAGTCCTTTCTGATTTTTTTTTTATCTCGGATGCCTGTAATTATTTTCCCTCTCTGTTCCCAGAGGACTCTGAGTAAACCTGTCTAACCTCACTATCAAAAACATCGCCTATCTCCATCTTCAAATTCTTTTCATGTCCGCAAAAAAACACGTACGTAACACCCAACGGGAGATGCGGCGGTTGGAAAAGGGGAAATTGTATGAAGTTTGTGTATTTTAGGTGCATTCTGTATGTTGTGTAACAGCTACTTGATTAGAGTAGAAAAAAATTAAAGAAGAATTTGTAATAATGTGTTCCCCAAGGGATAAACTACATATAGTACTTTATCCCATCTTCCTATGTGCTGTCTAAAGTGTATCTGTGAGGTCAGATAGGGTGCCCCTCCTCCCTCCATGGCTGTCCGGCAACACAGCAAGCAAGGAGAAGGCTGCTTTGACAGCTGGCACTTTCCTCCATCTCCAAGAACTTGCCGGAAACAAGGCTCCCCTTCTTCCTCCATTGCTGTCTGGCAACACAGCTAGCAAGGAGTAGGCTGCTTTGGCAGATGGCACTTTCCTCCATCTCCAAGCACTGGCTGGAAACAAGGCTCCCCTTCTCCCTCCATTGCTGTCTAGCAAGGAGAAGGTTGCTTTGAGAGATGGCACTTTACTCCATCTCCAAGCACTTGCTGGAAACAAGGCTCCCCTCCTCCTTCCATTGCTGTCCGGCAACACAGCTAGCAAGGAGAAGGTTGCTTTGACAGATGGCACGTTCCTTCATCTCCAAGCACTTGCTGGAAACAAGGCTCCCCTCCTCCCTCCAATACTGTCCGGCAACACAGCTAGCAAGGAGAAGGTTGCTTTGACAGATGGCACTTTCCTCCATCTCCAATCACTTGCTGCAAACAAGGCTCCCCTCCTCCCTCCATGGCTTTCTGGAAACGCAGCTAGCAAGGAGAAGGCTGCTTTGACAAATGGCACGTTCCTTCATCTCCAAGCACTTTCTGGAAACAAGGCTCCCCTCCTCCCTCCATGGCTTTCCGGCAACACAGCTAGCAAGGAGAAGGTTGCTTTGACAGATGGCACTTTCCTCCATCTCCAAGCACTTGCTGGAAACAAGGCTCCCCTCCTCCCTCCATGGCTTTCCGGCAACGCAGCTAGCAAGGAGAAGGTTGATTTGACAGATGGCACTTTCCTCCATCTCCAAGCACTTGCCGGAAACAAAGCTCCCCTCCTCCCTCCATTGCTGTCCGGCAACACAGCTACCAAGGAGAAGGTTGCTTTGACAGATGGCACTTTCCTCCATCTCCAATCACTTGCTGGAAACAAGGCTCCCCTCCTCCCTCCATGGCTTTCCAGCAACGCAGCTAGCAAGGAGAAGGTTACTTTGACAGATGGCACGTTCCTTCATCTCCAAGCACTTGCTGGAAACAAGGCTCCCCTCCTCCCTCCATGGCTTTCTGGCAATGCAGCTAGCAAGTAGAAGGTTGCTTTGACAGATGGCACTTTCCTCCATCTCCAAGCACTTACCGGAAACAAGGCTCCCCTCCTCCCTCCATTGCTGTCCAGCAACACAGCTAGCAAGGAGAAGGCTGCTTTGGCAGATGGCCCTTTCCTCCATCTCCAAGCACTTGCTGGAAACAAGGCTTCCCTTCTCCCTCCATGTCTGTCCGGCAACACAGCTAGCAAGGAGAAGGCTGCATTGGCAGATGGCACTTTCCTCCATCTTCAATCCCATTGGGTGGGAGGGATTAGTTAGCAGTGGGTGGCAAGGGCGGGAATGACTAGCAGAGGGTGGCGTGGGAGGGAATGGGTAGCAGTGGGTAGCATAGAAGGGAATGTTAGCAGTGGGTGGCGAGGGAGGGAATGAGTAGTGGAGTGTGGCATGGGAGAGAATGGGTAGCAATGGGTGGTGAAGGAGGAAATGGGTAGCAATGGGTGGCATAGGAGGGAATTGGTAGCAGTGGGTGGTGAGGGAGGGAATGGGTAGCAGAGGGTGGCGTGGGAGAGAATGGGTAGCAATGGGTGGCGAGGGAAGGAATGGGTAGCAGAGGCTGGCGTGGAATGGGTAGCAGAGCATGGCATGGGAGAGAATGCGTAGCAGTGGGTGGCGAGGGAGGGAATGACTAGTAGAGGGTGGCATGGGAGAGAATGGGTAGCAATGGGTGGCGAGGGAGGGAATGGGTAGCAGAGGGTGGCGTGGAAGGGAATGGGTAGAGAAGCATGGTGTGGGAGAGAATGGGTAGCAGTGGGTGGCCAGGGAGGGAATGGGTATTAGAGGGTGGCATGGGAGAGAATGGGTAGCAATGGGTGGCGAGGGAGGTAATGGGTAGCAGAGGGTGGCATAGGAGGGAATGGGTAGCAGTGGGTGGTGAGGGAGGGAATGGGTAGCAGGGGGTGGTGAGGGAGGGAATGGGTAGCAGAGAGTGGCATGGAAGGGAATGGGTAGCGAAGCATGGTGTGGAAGAGAATGGGTAGCAGTGGGTGGCCAGGGAGGGAATGGGTAGTATGGGGTGGCATGGAAGGGAATGGGTAGCAGAGGGTGGCATGGGAGGGAATGGGTAGCAGTAGGTGGTGAGGGAGGGAATGGGTAGCAGTAGGTGGCATGGGAGGGAATAGTTAGCAGTGGGTGGCATGGGGGGAATGGGTAGCAGTGGATGGCGTGGGAGGGAATGGGTAGCAGTGGGTGGCGTGGGAGGGAATGGGTAGCAGTAGATGGCATGGGAGGGAATGGGTAGCAGTGGGTGGTGTGGGAGGAAATTGGTAGCAGTGGGTGGCATGGTAGGGAATGGGTAGCAGTGGGTGGCGTGGGAGGGAATGGGTAGCAGTGGGTGGCGTGGGAGGGAATGGGTAGCAGTGGGTGGCGTGGGAGGGAATGGGTAGCAGTGGGTGGCGTGGGAGGGAATGGGTAGCAGTGGGTGGTGTGGGAGGAAATTGGTAGCAGTGGGTGGCGTGGGAGGGAATGGGTAGCAGTGGGTGGCGTGGGAGGAAATGGGTAAAACGTTGCCCTGGGGAAGGACTTTAATAAACTCCCACTTTGAAAGCTTCTCTTCTCTTTTATACTCAGCGATTATCCAGGGAAGAACGGGCAAACAAAGGCGCTCCCCTCCAAACTTGCAATCTTCGCAGAGCGAGCGCGCATTCCGCCAAAGAGTCTTGTTACTTATTACATTTTTTACCTGAGGACATAGGAGTGTTTTATTCTGCACTACAAACAAATCCCATCAGTAATGTGCGCATTACTAGCGTACATCCATCATGCAGAAGCTTGTCTTTGTGGAACCTTTTATCGTTGGTTCCGGCACACTGGTTTTTAGGTACCGGTAGTTGGTAGTGCAGGATTTTCAGTGATGAAAACGAGTTAAAACTCAAAGAGTGTATTTATAAATAGAATTTACATAGCTGCTCATCCGTTGAAAATGCATGCAAATTCGTTCTGTGCGAATGGGGCGAAATTGAATGTTCTCATTCTAAACTCTCTGCAATTCAAATGTGAGCATGCTGCATTATGGCCACTAGATAGTGATGAAGATCATACAAATTTCCCATGATAGTCAGCGCCATCTAACGGGCCTTACTGCATTACGGCTACTAGCTAGCGCCAACTATCTTAGGTAATAAGTATACTTCTCAGTGCCATCTAGTGGTCATACTGCGTTACGGCCACTAAATAGCCCCAACTATCAAAGGTAAAAAGTCCGGGAACAGTTGTTCATAACAGTAAACTGGAAGCGATGATATGACATCACTTCCGGTTCACTTGGAAACCATCAGCGCCAGTTTTTAAAACTCTAAAAAACATTCAAAACCACAGATTTTGGTATTTTAAATGCTTTTAAGGGGTACAATGTGCCCGAAACCCATTTACATACGGGACCCCAACAACCAATGGCCAGGGTTGTGGGGATGAGGCTCTTGTCCCCATCAACATGGGGACAAAGTGCTTTGGGGGGCACCCCAAAGCACCCTCCCCATGTTGAGGGCAATCGGCCTGATATGGTTTGGGAGGGGGGGCACTCGCTCACCCCCTCCCCCTTTCATGGCCTGCCAGGCTGCTTGCTCGGATAAGGGTCTGGTATGGATTTTGGGGAGAAACCAATGCTGTTTTGTCAGTGGCGTCGCTAGGGGGTGGCTTTTGGGGCTATAGCCCCGAATCTGGGGCCCATAGCCCCGAGTCTCTGCAGGGGTCCCCAAGGGGAGGGGGGCTCTCTGGGGACCCTGATGCAAGGGGGAGGCTCTCTGGGGACCCTGATTTAAAGGGAGAGGCTCTCTGGGGGACCCTGATTTAAGGGCGAGGTTCTCTGGGGACTCTGATTTAAGGGGGAGGCTCTCTGGGAACCCTGATGCAAGGGGGAGGCTCTCTGGGAACCCTGATGCAAGGGGGAGGCTCTCTGGGGATATATACACACACACACACAGGTATATTATATACATGTGTATGCCCGCCCAAGCGTATGACTTTTTTTACTACGTTGCTATGGGCTCTAGCCCCAGATCTTTTGTAAACCTAGCAACGCCCCTGTGTTTTGTTAAAATAATTTGATGTGGAGTTCCCCTTAAAATCTATAATAGACCCAAAGGCGGGCACACGCTCCGATTGGTCAATGGGGGAGCCAATCAGTGGCTCCGGTGGACTCGATGTACACCGGCCATCCCCACGATCGTTCCCCGCAGAGACAGAACGGGGATCTGCTGAAGTAAACAAGGAAGATCTCCGTTCTGTCAGGGGATGGCACTGAGTTTGGTGTGTTCCCCAGTCACACAGTTTCCCACACAGTTAGTAATCACAAAACAAGGAACACATTTAACCCCTTTGATTGCCCCTGATGTTAACCCCTTCCCTGTTAGTGTAATTAGTACAATAACAGCGCATATTTTTAGCACTGATCGCTGTAATAATGTCACTGGTTCCCAAAAAAAGTGTCAAAAATGTCAGTTAGGTGTCCAATCTGTCCGCCGCAATGTCGCAGTCCCGCTAAAAAACGCTGATCGTCGCCATTACTAGTAAAAAATAAAAAATAAATCGACCCTCTATTTTTTAGACGCAATAACTTTTGCGCAAACCAATCAATATACGCTTATTTTTTTTTTTTTAACAAAAATATGTAGAATACGTATCAGCCTGAACCGATGAATAAATTATTTTTTATATATATATATATATATATATATATATATTTTTTTTTTTTTTTTGGGGGATATGTATTATAGCAGAAAGTAAAAAAATATTGTTTTTTTTTTTTTTCAAAATTGTCTTTTTTTGTTTTTAGCACAAAAAAAAACAAACAAAAAAAACAGAGGTGATCAAATACCACCAAAAGAAAGCTCTATTTGTGGGAAAAATATGACGTCAATTTTCTTTGGGTACAATGTCGCACGACCGCGCAATTGTCATTTAAATTAACGCCGTGCCGAATCGCAAAAAATGTCTGTAACTCTAACCTGGTACCGTTACATTTTATTTTCAAATGTCGCCTATGGAGATTTTTAGATACCGTAGTTTGTCGCCATTCCACGAGCATGCGCAAATTTCAAAGCGTGACATGTTAGGCATCTATTTACTCGGCGCAACATCATCTTTCACATTAACAAAAAAAAAAAAATTGGGCTAACTTTACTGTTTAGTTTTTTTTTAATTAATAAAAGTGTCTTTTTTTTCCAATGCGTTTTGAAAGACCGCTGCGCAAATACCGTGTGACGTAAAATATTGCAACCGATCGCCATTTTATTCTCTAGGGCAGGGATGGCGAACCTTGGGACCCCCAGATGTTTTGGAACTACATTTCCCATGATGCTCAGCTACACTGCAGGGCGCATGAGCATTATGGGAAATGTAGTTCCAAAACATCTGGGGTGGCAAGGTTCACCGTCACTGCTCTAGGGTCTCTGCTAGAAAAAAAAAAAATATATATATATATATAATGTTTGGGGGTTCTAAGTAATTTTCAAGCAAAAAATACAGATTTTTAACTTGTAAGAAACAAATGTCAGAAATAGGTTTAGGCGTAAAAGGGTTAAAATACCCCTATGACAGGGGCGGACTGACAACTCATGGGGCCCCCGGGCAATAGGAGATTATGGGGCCACATAGTATACACACACACAGTATACAATCACACAGTATACACATACATGTACACACAGTATACACAGTGTCCCTGGTCCATACTGTCTATTGGCTGTCCCTGGTCCATACTGTCCCTGGTTTTACTGAGGCTGGCAACCCTGATGGGGCCCCCTAGTGGCCCAGGGCCCTCGGGCAGTGCCCGAGTGGCTCAATGGTCAGTCCGCCCCTGCCCTATGATAAAAATGATAGAACCTTCATTTCTTTGTAAGTGGGGCAAACTTATACAATCTTCAGGGGAGCCAATCATTATCCCCCCCCCCCCTACTGTGTGTGGGAAAAATTAAAAATTGCCCCCCAAGCTGCAAGTGAGTGAGCCCTAAAGGGGTTAAAAAAAAAAAAGATGTTCTTCGTTTTCTGGGAACTTTCTCTTGTATTTAACTGGAGTTGGAACTATAATGTGATTTTAAATTACTCATCCGGTTCGCACATTTATCTTCATGAGTAAGAGCTGTAATATTATTCATCTGTTGTCCTTATTTTTTTTACTTTTTTTAAGATTTTTTTTTTTTTTTTAGTTGAAGTTTGCCTTCAGGGATTGTAGAACAGCCTATTATCACGGATGGTACCGGCAGCAGATGGCTCCTCTACAAAGAAAGGGTGGGAGATCACAGAATCCTAAATCGTTCAAACTCCACAGAGCCTTCCAAAGAGTGAGCTGGAAATACTTCTTAGGAGGCTACAAAGTTGCGAATCGATATATCGCCAACCTAGGACTTTGTTGGGAGTGAATTGTTTCTTTTGTTACTTCTCTTGGGTCTGCCCTGCGCATCCGTAAACATGTGTGCAGTGAAAGAGCGCTGTGCGTTTTCTGAACACTGTGGGGCGGTTCAGATGCGAATTCCCGGCTATTGGCTTCTATGGGAACTAGAGCTGCAAGATTCTGGCCAAAATGGGAATCGCAATTTTTTTTTGCTTAGAATAAAAGGATCACGATTCTCGCGACGTAAAATCTTTCACATTATACAAAAAAAAAAATTAGGCTAACTTTACTGGTTAGGTTTTCCCAAAACATCGCATTTGAACGACGCTGTGCAAATACAGTGTGACATAAAATATTGCAACAACCACCATTTTTTCTCTAGGGTCTCTACTAAAATATATATATATATATGTAATGTTTGGGAGTTCTAAGTAATTTTCTAGCAAAAAAAAAAATGATTTTAACTTGAAACCAAATGTCAGAAAAAGGTTTAGTGTTTAAGTGGTTAAAGGGGTTGTAAAGGTTCCTTTTTTTTTTTTTTTAATAACAAACACGTCATACTTACCTCCACTGAACAGCTTGTTTTGCACAGAGTGGCCCCGATCCTCGACTTCTGGGGTCCCTCGGTGGCTGTCTCGTCTCCTCCCTACATCAGTTAACCCCCGTTCTGGGAAGCGTTCTCTCAAGGGGGTTAGCTTGCGGGCGTGCTCCCGTGATACAGTGATACAGTCGGTATCACAGTGATATCACTCAGCCCCGCCCCCCTCAGCGCGCCGCATAATTGATTTGATTGACAGCCAATAGCTGCGCTGCTATCAATCATCCAATGAATGAGCCAAGAAACCCGGTCAAGAAGCCAGCGCGTTCACGACGCGGCACTTTCGAGGGCTCAAGTAAGTAAACAGGGGGGCTGGGGGGGCCCCTTTAAACTTCCCTTATTTACACACCAAAGTGTATTCCTTTGATCTAAAGGACAAACTGTTACAATGTTTATACTTAAGTTCCACTGCTAAAGAATGTTGTGATTCTTGGCAGACTGCCTGTTTTTTTTGTTTTTTTTTCTTCCTTTCTTTTGAAGGCTGTCGGCTTCAGTAGAGCAGAGAAAATTCTCTGTTTAGAAAGAATCGGGAAATACTTTGTCAAGATCGCAAGGGGGAAAAAAATTGCGATAACGATTCTTAACGATTAATCGTGCAGCTGTAATGGGAACACATCTGAATGGCACATCTCATTAGTTTTGAACACAAATTCAATCAGAAAAAAAAAAAATTGCTGGTTTGGATTGGGACCTTTGGGTGTCCCCGTCCTACACCAGACTGAAGTGCTCTTGAACTTTATTGATTCCGGTAATGACCTGGCAACTGGATGGAAATTCTTACAATGCCAGGTCAATTGTGGAAAGTTCCCAGGTATGGTGATAGTTCGGTATTCTCAACTTTTGGCTGTGTAAGTCTATGTTGTCATAAAGCATTCGGCCCACCAGGCCTTGTCATGTGGGCCTCGCACCCAGTTTTCCAGCCGGAACAATGCGGAACGCCATTCCGCCACCTCTGACTCTCACCCTTCACTCCTGCTCCCCGCTGTCACTTGTAAACACATGAGCCTGTGGGCCAGAACGATCTCCCTGCAAGGTGAAGCAAAACTGCCTTCACAGGGAGGTACACTCCTGAACTCTGCACTCTGTACGCAGCGCACTCCTGAACTCTGCACTCTGTACATAGTGCACTCCTGAACTCTGCACTCTGTACGCAGCGCACTCCTGAACTCTGCACTCTGTACATAGTGCACTCCTGAACTCTGCACTCTGTACGCAGCGCACTCCTGAACTCTGCACTCTGTACATAGTGCACTCCTGAACTCTGCACTCTGTACATAGTGCACTCCTGAACTCTGGACTCTGTACATAGTGCACTCCTGAAGTCTGCACTCTGTATGTAGAGCACTCCTGAACTCTGCACTCTGTACATAGTGCACTCCTGAACTCTGCACTCTGTATGTAGCATAATCCTGAACTCTGCACTTTGTACGTAGCACACTCTTGAACTCTGCACTCTGTACATAGCACACTCTTAAACTCTGCACTCTGTATGTAGCGCACTCTTGAACTCTGCACTCTGTACGTACAGAACTCTCGTCTCTCTGTACATAGCATATTCTTGAGCTCTGTACTTAGAACACTCCTGAACTCTGCACTCTGTACTTAGTGCAGCCTGAACTCTGCACTCTGTACATAGTGCACTCCTGAACACTGCACTCTGTACGTAGCATAATCCTGAACTCTGCACGTTGGACGTAGTACACTCTTAAACTCTGCACTCTGTATGTAGCTCACTCTTGAACTCTGCACTCTGTACATAGCGCACCCCTGAACTCTGCACTCTGTACGTAGAGAACTCTGGTCTCCCTTTACATAGCACACTCATGAACGCTGCACTCTGTACATAGCGCACCCCTGAACTCTGCAATCTGTACATAGCGTACCCCTGAACTCTGAACAATGTACATACAGAACTCTGCACTCTGTATGTAGTGAACTCCTGAACTCTGCACTCTGTACTTAGTGCACTCCTGAATTCTGCACTCTGTACATAGAGCACTCCTGAACTCTGCACTCTGTACTTAGTGCACTCCTGAATTCTGCACTCTGTATGTAGTGCACTCCTGAACTTTGCACTCTGTACTTAGTGCACTCCTCAATTCTGCACTCTGTACATAGAGCACTCCTGAACTCTGCACTCTGTATTTAGTGCACCGCAAATACAACCAGGATCCATACTGCCAATGCGGCAGTTTGACACCTCTGTCATAAAGGCACTGTAATCATGTGTCATGGCCTCCTTTACTTGCTCTGCTAGCCTACAACTACTTCCTAAAACATATCCTACAGAGGAATGCAAAACCATGCAATGTGCAAATTAAACATAAACTGTCTGTGGTCCGAATTACTTTTTCGATACCTTTTATCGAGTCCCTATTTTACGAGAGCTCCATTCCATACGCTGACATCTGAGTGGGCTGTCGGCACTACGCTGGCAGAACCGGGGAGTTCCATATGGCATTAGAGAATGAATCACCTGTCATTACAGAAAAGGCCATCATATTAGATGGGGGATTATTCACTACACAAACTCTCTGCCAGACGCTCTGACGATATCCAGCTACAATGGCTTTCCAGTCACGAAGACCAAACACAGTGATTTGCAACAGAAGTTTTATGTGTTTTGTCAAAAGTAAAATGTTACAGTGATTTGTAGCTGGTAAAAAGGAGCAAATTGATTAGCAAATTAATTCCAACATACGAGGGAAGTTATGAGAGTTTGATTCACCCCGAGCCACCCTTTGTCCCTGTCCCCCATCTTCCTCCAAGCACACCCCCTTCATATCACCCCCCCCAAAAGGACTGCCCTCTTTAACATCACCCCCCACCAGCGTGGCCCCCTTTCACATCACCCCCCCCCCCCAAAGGCACCGCCCCCCTTCACATCAACCACCCTACAGCACTGTCCCCTTCACATCAACCCCCAACAGAACTTCCTTCCCTCCACATCCCCCCCACAGCACCGTCCCCTTCACATCACCCCCCACAGCACCGCCCCTTTACATCACCCCCACAGCACCGCCCCTTCACATCAACCCCCAACAGAACTTCATTCCCTCCACATCCCCCCCCACAGCACAGTCCCCTTCACATCAACCCCCAACAGAACTTCCCTCCCTCCACATCCCCCCCATAGCACTGTCCCCTTCACATAAACCCCAACAGTGCTGCCCTCCTCCACATCACCCCCCCAGAGCACCGCCTTTCTTCACATCAACTCCAGCAGTGCTGCCCCCTTCACATCATCCCCCACAGCACCCCCCTTCACATCACTTCCCCAACAATGTTGCCCCCCTTCACATCACCCCCCCCCCCCACAGCACCGCCTCCTTCACATCAACCCCCAACAGAACTGCCCTCCCTCCACATCCCCCCACAGCACCGCCCTTCTTCACATCAACTCCAACAGTGCTGCCCCCCTTCACATTATTCCCCACGACACCACCCCTTAATGTCAACCCCCAACAGCGTCCCCCCCCGCAGCACCCCCCTTCACATCACTTCCCCAACAATGTTGCCCCTCTACAGCACTGCCCCTCTTCACATCACCCCCCCTACAGCACTGCCCCCCTTCACGTCAACCCCTCAGCAGTGCTGCCCCCGCCACATCACCCTCACACAGCACCTCCCCCCTTCACATCAACACCCAACAGTGTTGCCCTCCTTCACCAAGCACCCCACTTCACATTACCTCCCCAAGAGGGCTGCCCCCCTTAACATCATCTCCACACCACCGCTGCCCCCTTCCCATCACCCCCCCACAACACTGCGCCCCTTCACATCAGCCTCCCCAACAGTGCTTCCCCCTCCACATCATCCCACACAGCACTGCCCCCCTTCACATCAACCCCCAACAGTGCTGCCCCCTTCACATCACCCCGCCACAGCACCCTCCTTCACATCACCCCCCCAACAGAGCTGCCCCCTTCACACCACTCCCTCAACAATGTTGCCCCCTTCACATCAAAATTCCCTACAGCACTGCCCCCTTCATACCCCCCCTACCAGCGCTGCCCCCTCCACATCATCCCCCCCAGCACCACCCCCTTTACATCAACCCCCCAATGGTTGCCAGGTCCCAGTGACCAGGCAGGACATGGAGGCTGCCAGCTGGTAGATTCTTGGCTAGGCTCTCAGGAGGGCCCAAATGGCCTACAGGCATAACAATAGACAGTGGAATTTGGGAGGCAGAACTGGCTCTTAAATGGCGTAACCACAGGTCTGGATGGGACAGTGACCGGGTCCGGATCTGGACCGCGGTCCACCACTTAATGATGCATGCTGTAGGCCATTTCGGCAACCTCCTGAAATCGAGCCAAAAAACTCAGTTAGCAATCCTCACATCCTGCATTGCTGCAAGAAAGTGAAAACTGTTGGCTTTCGCTCCTGTAATGCTTGGGAGTGAACGTCCAATGGTTTCCAGGTCCCAGTGACCAGGCAGGACATGGAGGTTTCCAACTGGGGGTTTCTTGGCCAGGCTCTCAGGAGGGCCCAAATGGCCTACAGGCATAACAATAGATGGTGGAATTTGGGAGACAGAACTGGTTCCTAAGTGGCTTAACCACAGGTCCGGATGGGACAGTGACCGGGTTCGGATGCGGACGACAGTCCGCCACTTAATGATGCATGCTGTAGGCTTGGGAGTGAACGTCTAATGGTTTCCAGGTCCCAGTGACCAGGCAAGACATGGAGGTTACCAACTGGGAGTTTCTTGGCCAAGCTTCTAGAAGGTCCCAAATGGCCTACAGGGATAACCATGAAATGAATGAACATTTTACAAAGCTCCACAGTTTTTGTAATACCTACTGGAGGCCCTTCATTGCATAGGCTATTTTCCAGAAAAGGTGAACTCCCCCTTTAAAGCCCAGCCCAAAATGATGTTTCAGTTACCGTTGCGTGGAATCTGGCGGATGAGTTGCCTCAGTGGTAACATCTCCACCCTGGAGTTTTGATATGTGTTGGGTGATGGTCCTCCATAGGAGAGTTGTGATTGGGAAAACACTCTGCAATGTCCATCAGAAAAAAAGGGGAGAGAGAATAGTCCTCATGGTGTGGTAGGTATGCAGTATATGTGATGGTTTAACAAAGATAAAAAGCATGTGCAGAATATGTCTTCATGCAGGACGTGGGCGGACTCTGTCTTTTGGGGAACCCATTTATAGGTCCTCAGGAGGGACGTTAGGAGGATGAATGGAACAGAACAAACTCTGTCAACGGCTCATGTGACAGAGGCACCCTTGTAAATTTAGGGCTCATTTCGGCTTCAACACGCATTGAAGCGCCTACCGCTTCAAAATGCTTTTATGATGTGTTTTTGATGCTTTGGTGGTGCTTCAAAGAAGCTTCAATGGTGCTTCGGTGAAGTGTTGGTGATGCTTCTGTGATGCTCTTTTGAAGCTTTGTTGAAGCTTGACAGATGTCCTGTGTGTGTGGATATCTCATACCTGCAATTTCTTAAAAAACAAAGCTAAGCTAAAGCTGAATTAAAGCCTCTCAAAAGCTGCAGGTGCTTCAAGCGAGCTTTGTCATAAAGTTCTATGGAGGATTTGAAGACTCTTTGAAGAACCACTAAGGTGACATGGGGTATAGTTTTTGAAGCGAAGCCAAAGCAAAGCAAACACAAGGTGTAAACAGGACTGTAAGCTAACCATTTTATTTAGTGACAGGAGCTTTGTCTGGCATTTAGGAGAGCTTTAACAAAGCCTGTTAAAAAGCCTTGTTTTGAAGCAAGTGTAAACTAGCCCTAAGAGTGATGGTCATGGAAGGGTCAAGGTCATCACAAAGAATGAGCAAACATTTACTGGAGTTTTGGACATTCCTACCCATCAGTGCAAAAAGGAGAGAAGAACCACCTGCTAAAGGCTGTTTGAGGTTTTAGTCCTGGAGGGAAGAACAATCCAGAGGCTCCAATACGTGTGTTTAATAAAAGTATTTAAATGTGTTGGAAATGATATTAATTGATTTGAAGTTTATGTTCATTTCTAGAAATGCCCTACACAGCAGTATGGGGTGGGGGTGGGGGGCAATACTATAATCCGGGGGGTTTCCAAGTTTGTGGGAACAATAGTGCCCCATTATTATCCGTGGAAGGAGTAGTGCCACATTGTTGGTATTAGTGGGAGGAAGAATACCCCATCATTGGTGTCAGTGGGAGGAATAGTGCCCCATCATTGGTGTCAGTGGGAGGAATAGTGTCCCATCATTGGTGTCAGTGGGAGGAATAGTGCTCCATCAATGGTGTCAGTGGAAAGAATAGTGTCCCATCGTTGGTGTCAGTGGGAGGAATAGTGCCCCATCAATGGTGTCAGTGGAAGGAATAGTGTCCCATCGTTTGTGTCAGTGGGAGGAATAGTGTCCCATCATTGGTGTCAGTGGAAGGAATAGTGTCCCATTGTTGGTGTCAGTGGGAGGAATAGTGCCCCATCATTGGTGTCAATGGGAGGAATAGTGTCCCATCATTGGTGTCAGTGGGAGGAATAATGCCCCATCATTGGTGTCAATGGGAGGAATAGTGTCCCATCATTGGTGTCAGTGGGAGGAATAGTATCCCATCGTTGGTGTCAGTGGGAGGAATAGTGCCCCATCATTGGTATCAGTGGGAGGAATAGTGCCCCATCAATGGTGTCAGTGGGAGGAATAGTGCCCCATCATTGATATTGTGGGAACAATAATGCCCCCCACCATTATTGGTATTAGTGGGAGCAATAATGCCCCATCATTGGGAGGAATAGTTCCCCATCATTGGTATCAGTGGGATGAATAGAGTCCCACCATTGGTGTCAGTGGGAGGAATAGTGTCCCATCATTGGTTTCAGTGGAAGGAACAGTGTTGTAATTACAAGGTATTATGAGCACGAGAGAAGATATAACAAAAAGGACAATAAAACAACAGATCCCGCCCATATTTATTTATCTGACAGACTAACCAAAAAGGGCCACGGTCTCGTGACTAAAACCCAGAGATCACCACATGCTATTTAAACCAGATGGTGTAGCAAGATGGCGCGGCTCCAGGTGACGTCTTGTTGACGAAACGCGTAGGGAGGAGCATCTAGCGTCTTCGCATCACTTCCGGTTTCGGGCCGTGGAACGCGAATCGTCCCGGCTTCCTGTTTTTAAAGGCTTATATGCATTTGAAACAATGTGAGTAAGTTTTCAACCTTTTATGTAACAATCAATTTCATTTAAAAACGGAATCACACTTTGGAGATGTCTCTTTCCTATATGTGGGTGATCCGGAGGGAGGTTTGAAGAAGAAAGACACACCTGACACCGCAAGCAAGGAAAGATAATAGCTGATGCAGCAGACAAAGATCTGGAGATTGCTGCTGCACAGTGGCAGAGACTGTGAAAGCGAGATACCCCTGTGTGGGGTGAGTGCAATACCTATAGGGGGTCTATAAGGAGCAGGCATTTGAAGAGCACCTGTCACTTTATTTTTCTACTTTTATTTTTATACATATATATTTTTTACCTTTTGATCATCTGGAATGAATAATGGACTGTATATGATCACAGTGTATATATATATATATATATATATATATATATCTATATATATATATATATTTTCGCATGAAATTATATATATGAGGATCACCAAGGTATGGTTTTGAAGAGCACTTGTCACTTTAGTTTTCATCTTAAGTATTAAAAAGTGGACTATATATGATCACAGCACACTCATTTACTTTTGCATATGTGCATTGTAAGCACTGGCACACACTGGTGTTTGCACCAAGCATATGACAGTTTAAACACGTTTAGCAACCTTGAGGTGTTTTTTATTTATTTTTTACATTGGGAGTATAATATGGGGACACACAGATACATGCCACAGCAAGAAGTACAGGGAAGCTGACACGTTTCACACTACAGTTAGTGCTTAATCCCGGCCCTGAGTAGCTATGATTAAGCACTAACTGTAGTGTGAAACGCGTCAGCTTCCCTGTACTTCTTGCTGTGGCGTGTATTTTTGTTGATTTTATTAATAAAGGCGATTATCATTTTGAGTGCGGCTGTCCAGGACTCTTCTCACAAACTCAAAAGGAATAGTGCCTTTTATCAGTTGCGAGAAGTAGTGTCCCAAGGGCCACATATAGGCAAGCAAAAGGCTGCAGTTTGGAGGCCACGGCTGTAAGCCAGTGAGGTTCTACTGCACAGGGCTTTCCTAACACTGATAACTGTTGACAGGAGCAGGCTGGTGTTTGGTGACCAAGCTGGTACTGCTAACCGTAATGAAGAAACTGGAGGTCACCAATGTAACTGCAGAAGGCCTGGATTGGAACTAATGGCAGAAGGCCTGGATGGAACCAATTTGCACCAAAATTACATGTATTCTGCTTACGCCAGCACAGTGCACCGACATGGCAGCACATGGGTTTTATATATCTTCATTTGTAAACAACTGATTTAAAAAAATGTGAACAAATAGACGCTGACGCAGTTTGCAGAACGCTTTATGAGGTTGTTACATTGATGAAGATCTATGGCCATACGTACCGGCCCATTTAACAGAATGGAAGGAACAGATGCAGCAAATTGTCAGGGAATGCGTTTCATCCTCTTGCTGATATGGAGCTAATTATAAGACTGCATAAGAATAATGGCAATAGGAGTAAGACACAACGGCTGGCCGCTAAGTGCAGATTAGACAGGAAGGTGATTTCAATGTTAGCTCCTCAAGACAGACCATAAAAAAAAGAAGAACTATGGGTTTAAAGCATCCATTCTCAACCAGGGTTCTGTGGGACTCTAGGGTTCCTCAAGAGGTTGCTAGGGGTTTTCTTGAGACGCTGCTACTCAACCTCCCATCTGATGGTGTCTACATAGTTCCAGGGCCTACATCACCTGGCAGAGCTATCGGCATGATTGAAGGGTTAACGACCTCGCCAACACTTTAAGGGGCATCATTCATCCTACTGATCACCAATGTAAGGGGCATTTTCCCAATCAATGCCAATGGATTAGTCTTAGGAGGGGTTCCCTCAGACATGAAAATATTTCAAGGGTTCCTACAGGGGAAAATGGTTGAGAAAGATTGATTTAAAGTAAAACTTTCATATTAGTTCTGAATAGGGTGGAGAAGGGTTGGATGCCGAGACAGTTTTCTGTTGCTAAAGTAGTAGAAATGAGGAGCACTGAATTTCTTGATGTTGGTAAGGTCCTAGTTGGGTGGGTTAAAGAAGGCATTGTCACCTTGACCATGGAGGGCATCCTTCAACCCCTTCACCTTCGATCCCGTGCTGTTCCACTCTCCATCACAGACAGTGACACTACCCAGTAGGCACAGGATTGAGAGATCATGTGAGGTGCTTCCTTGAAACAGTGGTTGGGTCTAGCCAAGGACCAAGGTGTGACATTACTCCATCCCCCAGGTCACTAACGCTGCTAATTTCACCACTGGTGATGAAGAAAGGATTGATGAGGAAGTACAGGCCAGGTCAGTATAAAAGGGTCATCAGGAGAGACTGTCGCTTTGCTCTGCACAAAAGACACATTAAGGAGGTGCTGGGACTTCAGAACCTATTTAACCAATCAGGTGAGGGAAAACTTTCGGAGCTGGGACTTCAGAACCTATTTAACCAATCAGGTGAGGGAAAACTTTCACACAACCTCACTGGCTCTCATAACGCGGCTTATACGCAGCACGCCTTTTTTTTTCAATGGGTATCCTGAAATGACTCAAACCATAGAAATATAGAAAGGAGCACCAAAAGCCAAAAAAATGAGGGGCTGAAACTCCCTTCATCAGGTCTTAAATAATCAAATTTGGACTTGAGTGGACTCAAATGAAAAAGTAGCCGTACAGAATTGTGATAAATCTGATTTAAACTCTCCTTATGGACACTTTTTATGGAATAAAGAACGATGGGAGCTTGGAGGGCCATCAACCTTGCATTTGTTTTGTTCATATGTCTCAATGATGAGCTAGATTGCCACCAAACAGATTTTGTCTTGTTTGGGCAAGAGTGACCCCCCCCCCCACCCACAAAAAACTGGGCACTAATCCGCATGATTACCCCCTAAGCATAAATTCACTCTCCTTCCCAACACAAATCTGTCCCTTGCTGAAATCCCCCTCCCAGTACAACTCTTTGCTCCCCCCAAATCCCCAAAGCACAAATGCCCCCCCCCCCAACAAAAAAAAATCATCCATTCTAGCATCTCCTACCCCTAAAATTTCTCCTCCAATTATAAATTCTCCCTCCCACTGCAAATCCCCCCTCCCAGCACAAATTCACCCCCTCCCAAATTGCCCCTCCTAGCACAAATACCCCCCAATTATTCCTACTAGCGCAAATCCCCCCCCCCCCAAAAAAAACTTACCCTCTTAGCACAATTCCCCCCACCACCACCACCATATCACCTCTTCTACAAATCCTCCGCCCCCATCCCCTCTTCCAACACAGATCCCCCTACATCACTATTTCTACCAACCCCCTCCCCCCCTTCTCAAATTTCCTCTCCTAGAACAATTCTTAGGCAGGCCATACACAGTTCGAATGGATTCGACCCATGTATGGGCAGGCTGAATGTACCAAGTTGATCAATCGAGCGATCAACTTGGCTACAACCATCATGCCAGGTTTCACCTGGGATTATTGCTAGTGGCTCGGCAGGAGGGATTCCTGCCTCAACACTGTCTGTGTGGATGGGGGCATCGAGCAAATTTCTTTCCTGCAACCCGTGGTTGCAGGAAAGAAATTCGTTCTGTGTACGACCAACCTTACTCCCTGCCGCCCCCCCAAATTCCCCCTTCCAACACCAATCCCCTTAACCCCCCTCCCACCTCACATTATACCGCTGAGCCCAGGGCGGCCGTCCCTCTTGCCCACCCCTTGTCTTCGCAGGAAGAGGCTAAATAACTTGTAAAACTTGTACAAGTGATTCCATCTCATTCGGAAGCTAATGGCAAAAACTTGAGCGGCGCGCAGATGCGATGTCTAATCTAGGAAGGGTAAATCAGTTGGGTAATTTGTATTTGTAATGCATTAATTGTTCCAGCTGCCTCAACAGTATTACAATATTTACATACAGTAAATTGGCTGCTAATTGTTTCCTAATTCATTCTCATTTCCCGTACAATTGTCTACAGTGCAAATCATCTTTTTGCGATCGAATTCCGGGGACAATATCAAACTCCTCTTCCTAATTCCAACGCGAAACCGCTCTATTCAGGAGGGAACGTTCCCTCGTCTAATGAAGTGTTAATGGCCCGGGCTTTCAAATTCTCCGGCACTGTTATTTAATTACGCAAAAGAAGAGGAAGTAAAGTCTCACCACCTACTAATGAGGAAACGTAACCTGTAATTAGTGCGCGGAAAACTTTTCAGGCGGAATCAACAACCGACTAAAATGATTTCTAATGAAGTACAAGTGGGAGCACCAAATGGAATGTTTTGACTTAGAATCATTTAATAATTAGGATTTGGGTGGAGGGCTTATTCTATATGGAAGTTAAGGGAGATGAAAAGTCCATCACTTTAGGCAGGGGTCTCCAAACGTTGCAGTACAATCGTATATTTTACAAATATTCTTGGATCAAAAAAATCTGAATAATAAACAAACAAATCAGCTGTCTAAGGGAGGAATTCCCCCCAACACACGCACTTAGTTTCCTCTTACTTCTTACAGTTTACACAATAATTGCCCCCAATACTGATGCCAGTTTACACAATAATAACCCCAAGCTTTGGGGCCAGTTTATACAATAATAAATCTCAGCAATGGTGCCAGTTTACATAATAATAACCCCCAGCATTGGGGCCAGTTTACATTATAATAACCCCCAGCATTGGGGCCAGTTTACATTATAATAACCCCCAGCATTGGGGCCAGTTTACATAATAATAACCCCCAGCATTGGGGCCAGTTTACATTATAATAACCCCCAGCATTGGGGCCAGTTTACATAATAATAACCCCCAGCATTGGGGCCAGTTTACATTGTAATAACTCCCAGCATTGGGGCCATTTTATACAATAATAACCCCAAGCATTGGTGCCAGTTTACACAATAACAACCCCAAGCATTGGTGCCAGTTTTCACAATAATAACCCCCAGCATTGGGGCCAGTTTACATAATAATAACCCCCGGCATTGGGGCCAGTTTACACACTAACAACCCCAAGTTTTGGTGCCAGTTTTCACAATAATAAGCCCAAGGGGTCCCACGCTCCTCGATGCCAGCCAAGCACAGTGCTCCAGCCGACCTGCGAGTATAGATCTCTTTCCCCATGAGGTCTTTTCTCCCTCTAAAGGGGTAGAATATATTTGTTAACATTACATATTTATTTATATTTACAGTTTACTTTTGTACCCAACTCCTGATGAATGGCATGTAGCCATGAAACGCGTCGAGTTTCCATGGAGTGCTTAGACAAGTCTGGCTTATTACTTACTTACTGGCCCATATATACTTTTTATACATCCAAAATTCATTGAGTACTATGTAATTATCAATTACCTATCTTATAGCAGCTCTTTTGCATATGATTTACCAATGCCTGCCAATATGAAACCTCTTGTAGTACATTTATTAACAATTGCTATCTTTTATGTTTTTATGTGTTGCCAAGCTAATGTATATGTATCCATTATGTTTATGCCATTGTGCATGTATATATATGAAAATACTTTTATACTATTGTTACAAATAAAAAATGATTACTATATACTCTACCTCCACAAGTCAATTGCCTCATTTAAAGTCCCACACTCCCTTTTTATGTATTTGAACCCGGGATGGAGGCACATTTTGTGCCTCATTTAAAGTCCCACACTCCCCCCCTTCTTTGGCAATAAGCCCAAGTATTGGGGCCAGTTTACACAACAACAACCCCAAGCATTGGGGCCAGTTTATACAAAATTAACTCCCAGCATTGGTGCCAGTTTACACAATACCAACCCCAAGCATTGGGTCAAGTTTACACAATAATAACTCTTATGCCGCGCACACACGAGCGGACTTCCCGTCGGACTGAACTCCGAAGGACTTTTCGACGGAGTTCCTATGGAGTTCCAACGAAATAGACTTGCCTACACACGATCCCACCAAAGTCCGATCGTTTTGAACGTGATGACGTACGACCGGACTAGAATAAGGAAGTTGATAGCCAGTAGCCAATAGCTGCCCTTGCGTTTTCGGTCCGTCGGACTAGCATACAGAAGATAGGATAGGAATTGAGTCCGTCGGAAAGATTTCAAACATGTTCTATTTCTAAGGTCCGTCAGATTTTTTGACAGTAAAGGTCCGATGAAGCCCACACACGATCGGAATGTCCGACGGATTCGTCCTGTCGGACCTTTTCTGCCGGAAAGTCCGGTCGTGTGTACACGGCATTAGCATCCATGCCAGTTTACACAATAATAACTCTTAGTATTGGTACCAGTTTACACAATAATAACCCCCAGCATTGGTGCCAGTTTTCACAATAATAACCCCCAGCATTGGTGCCAATTTTCACAATAATAACCCCCAGCCTTGGTGCCAGTTTACACAATAATAACCGCCAGCATTGGTGCCAGTTTACACAAAAATAACCCCCAGCATTGGTGCCAGTTTACACAATAATAACCCCCGGCATTGGTGCCAGTTTTCACAATAATAACCCCCGGCATTGGTGCCAGTTTTCACAATAATAACCTCCAGCATTGGTGCCAGTTAATGCATTAATAACTCCCGGCATTGGTGCCAGTTTCCGCAATAATAACCCCCTGCATTGGTGTTAGGGGCAGCACTAATTACCATCTGTAATGGTACCAGTTTCCATAGTAATAGCCCCCAACATTGGTGCCACTTTATTCAATAATAGTTCCCACGATTGGTGCCAGTTTTCACACTAATAATAATAATAATAATAACAACATTGTTATACAGTGGCTTAGTGGTTAGCACCTCTGCCCGGCATCCCTAAGGGTTGTTGGTTCATATCCCAACCATGAGACTATCAGCGTGGAGTTTGCGTTTTCTCACAAATCAACTGTCTAAGGGGGGAATTCCCCCCAATTTTTAGAAATTTCTTTTTACTTCCTGTTGCGTTTTTGGGATGAAAAAAAAAAATTGAATGGTCACAGACAGCAAACAAAAACCTCAAAACATAGGAACGCCAGCACTCGACCGAGAACCTCAACAAAATCATATTGCAAAGGTGAAAACAAAAAGTTTAGAAAAAGGCATATTATGCCCATGTTGGACCCCTTTCTCAAGGTGATGGCTTAAGAATAAAAGATGGGGGGGGGGGAGGGGCAGCTACCTAAGTGCAGAATATAAAGATAACATTTATCGACACAAGATTAAAAAGACCCAAACAATGTCAGACTAAGGCATACTGGCAGGGGTCAGGCTTTTCTACGAAGGCTGTTGCTGCTTTAAAAAAAAAAAAAAAATGAACAGAAAGATTTTGCGCACCTTTTGTTTTGATACGTCTGAAGTGGTGCCCCGGCATTGGTACCAGTGTCCACAGTAATAACCCCCAGTATCGGTGCCAAATTATCCAATGACAATTCCCGGCATCGGTGGCATTTTCTGCAAAAATAACCTCCAACACTGGTGCCAGTTTACACAATAATAACCCCCAACATTGGTGCCAATTTATTAAATAATAACCCCCAGCATTGGTGCCAGTTTACACATTAATAACCGCCAACATTGGTGCCAATTTATTAAATAATAACCCCCCAGCATTGGTGCCAGTTTACACAATAATAAACCCAAGAAGTTTGGAACCACCAGGACTCTTCCTAGAGCAGGCCGCCCAGCCAAACTGAGTAAGGGTCTGCAAAAATAATCTCCAACATTGGTGCCAGACAGTTTTCACAATAGTAACCCCCAGCATTAGTGCCAGTTTGGTTTGTTGGTGCCTGTAGGTGGCAATAAAGCAACTAAAATAATACAACTGTGCCACGTCCCACAAAGTATATGGAATTTGCAATATTTGGAAAGATGGACTTTAAAAAGGCACATGTATAGATTTTTTAATCAAGATTAATTTATTAATATACATATATATCGCAATATCACAATACATATATAGCGTTAAACATAAAAGTGGGACTATTTGTGGTTCTCCCAATGTAGGGACTAGATATCGTTTTCCTGTGTGACAATACTGAAGATGCGTCCACACGAGGGTATACTCTTAGTTGGGGTTCCACATTTCCACTTATAGATTAAAAACAGTTCTGCTCTACATGTTTCGCGACTATAACCATGGCTTCTTCAGGAGCTTGAATATTTCTATATAGAAAAATATTTTTTTGTAACAATATACCATACAAGACAACTTACAATTATAAAATAAAAATAAAAACAAATTGCTGCAAAAAATACATTTAATGTATGTAAAGAATATATCTGAACTCACTTGCAGTATAGGTACCAGACAGCAAGACCATCCCCCCCCGCAAAAGAAGGAGCAGCCGCCAGGGCCTCCAAAGCTAGGAAGTAGCCTCAATTGGCACATATGTCAGGGTGTGGGGACATACAAGGTAACTAAAAAGGTAATAGGAAAAAGGGGAGTATATAATTAGGGTAAATGGCTCCGGGTTTGGTAGTATATAGACGTATACTAAGGTAATCCCTCCCAATACTCACTTATAAAACACACTTGGCTTGTTTGATTATAGCAGATGTTTATGGCAGATTTGTTTAAAGCCTTGCAGGTCTAAACGAGAACAAAAAAAGGGGGACGAAAGGGAGAGGAGACATGGTTCTCCAATGAGGCTCAATATCAGCATAGAGGGTATAAGCATAGTAATATAATGATGTAAATAGTACAGCAAGGAGCATGGATTTACCTTGAAACTGTTGCAGGTATTATGCAACAAAATCTGCTGCTAATGAAGAGTAAAGAAAACTCTGCTGCTAACAAAAAATACGGTGCCAGATTGATTCTGCTGGTATTCCCCGAGAGGGAAAAGTAAAACCGCGTACACACGAGCGGAATGTCCGACAGAAAAAGTCAGACGGAAGCTTTTCATCGTCTATTCCGGTCGTGTGTAGGCCTCATCGGACTTTTTTTTTTTCGAAAATTTGAAAAACGGACCTAGAACATGTTCTAAATATTTCAGACGGGACCAATTCCTATCGGGAGACCCGCTCGTCTGTATGTTGTTTCGACGGACCAAAAACGACGCATGCTCTGAAGCAAGTACGAGACGGAAGGTATTGGCTACTGGCTATTGAACTTCCTTTTTCTAGTCCCGTCGTAATTGTTGTCTGTCACCACGTTCTGGACGGCTGCACTTTGGTCGGACTTTGGATTGACCGTGTGTAGGCAAGACCGCTTGAATGGAATTCCGTCGGAGAAACCTTCGGAGTTTGTTCCGACGGCAAAACCGGTCGTGTGTACGCGGCAAAAGAAAGAAAAGCCATAGTGAGGGCGAGGGGGGAGGAAAAAGTACCTCTAGCCACCTGTACTTTGTACCACTCAGTACATGCGTAACCCACCTGAATGGTAGACTTCCCGAGTATATTCGGAGTAAAGCCAGAGGAGCGAGGGGACGTCCGTCTCTCTTGAGGCGCCTGGGGAAATGGCAACCTCGTCTCTGTTTTGAATGCCCCGACCGGGATCATGCGTCAGAACAGCGTCTGACGCCACCCAGTCTGGCCGAACGGCATCGCGCATGCGCAAAGTCGGCACCGTCCCATAGCGGCCCAAGCACTACAACTTATGCACCTTAAAAACCTATCACAGGCACTTCATTCCAGTGCTATACCTAGTCAAGCCAGTGGAGGTGGTGACACTAGACTGTCCTATCCATCAAGCACACTCATGCCTCATTCTCGCTCAGCAGTGGTGTTAACCTCTAAAATTAACAGACAAACAACATTAGACACCTATATGACCCGTCCGGGCCTCCCTTTAGGGACAGCACCCTCCTCAATCTAGCTACGATGACGAGCTCAGCATCATCATTCTGACACCCTATCCCCTTTCCCAGGATGAACTGGCAGTTTGGAAACTGGGTTTGAGTTTTTGTCCCACAAGTAAATCGGATAAATATGAAGTCTTTTAGGATCTCTTTTTTTTTTTCAATGATTTTTTTATTTTATCAATCAAAAACATATCAATTAAAGTTGCTGCATATATTACACAACATTTGTAATGCAATAAACTGTGAAGGCATATAGTATAGAACTTGTTTAAACCTTGATGGCCTAGTCCAGCCTACCCCACATGGGTTCAAGCTGTAGGCCTGGAAGGTCACCACTTTAACTATGCTTCAGTTAATACAAACTTTAAGTGTGGAAATAATATTGGGAAAGGGGAAATTAATAATAACGAATAACCAAAAAAATAAGGAATATCAGAGATAGTGTTCTACACTGGGAAAATGCTTAGTTGAATGATCAAAGTATTTCAGACTGTAGGATAATCTTAAATTTTACATTCTTTTAGGTAACTGGAGGCTCTAGGATGGGATAACCAAATTTTCCATTTTCTAATAAAAGTGGTGATGGGGTGGTTTTCATAAGCAAGCAATAGTTCAAATTGTGCCAGGGTATTCAATCTGGTTATGACAGTAGATAGATTGGGTGCTTCTGTAGATTTCCAGAGGTATGCTACAGTAAGTCTTGAGGCTACTAAAATGTGGACCACAATTGTTCTATGTATCTTGGGATATTTCTCAAGGTCTATACCTAATAAGGCTGAAGCAGGAATAAGCGTGGAAAGGTTTCAAGGATCTCTATCTTTTTGCAAGGAAACTTACCTATAAGTATATTTTTGATACAGACAAGCAAAGAACAAGGGAAGAAAAAGACCTATCAGACAAAATTTCACAATGCGTGATTTTAGAGCTTTAAGAGACCTAATGCTTCTGTTAGAAGAAAATAGGAAATATAACGAGACCTCCCAGGCAGACCCCAGTCAAACCACCCATTGTGGACACACGTCAAGACTCACGTTTCAGGACCAAATCTAACCAATTCCCTGACCTTACGACCAATCCTCAAATATCGGCCTTTCTTATTGCCATGGTCAGTGAGATCGGGTGCATGACCCAATCCTCCCATATGTCTAACCTCACAGTCCAACAGCAGCAAACCCTGACCTCACTACATCATAGACAGGACACGGTGATTAAACCGTCAGACAAAGGCTGCAATATAGTGCTAATGACCCAAGAACAGTATGAAATAATGTGCCATAACATTCTAAATAACAGTGAACGGTATCGGCGTATCCCAATGGAAACTGTTGCCCAATTTATGCAGGAATATAAACAACTTATGCCGCGTACACACAAGCAGACTTTTTGACCGGACTGGTGCGACGGACTATCCGACGGACATTCGGCGGACTTCCAACGAACTTTCCCAACGAACGGACTTGCCTACACACAATTACAGCAAAGTCCAACGGATTCGTACGCGATCGGACTAAAATCAGGAAGTTGATAGCCAATAGCCAATAGCTGCCCTAGCTTCGGTTTTCGTCCATCGGACTAGCATACAGACGAGCGGACTTTTTGATAGGAACTGGGTCCGGCGGAGTTCCGATGTAAAGATTTGAAACTTGTTCCAAATCTAAAGTCTGTCAGATTTCCGACCGAAAAAGTCAGCTGCAGGTCCGATGAAGCCCACACACGGGCGAAAAATCCGCTCGTGTGTACGCGGCATTATATATACTGCCTACATGGACACCCTAATCGATCAAAAAACACATGAATTTCTTAATATATCTTTTACCGGAGAACCTATTTTTAATGCTATCCCTAAGATACATAAGAATTTAGAGACACCACCAGGAGGACCTATAGAGTCGGGAATCGGGGCCATTACAGACAACGCCAGTACTTTTGTGGACTTTTTTCCTCATGCCCCATGTCACCAGACTCCCTTCTTACGTCAGGGACACACTGAACTTACTTAAACGTCTGGATGGTCTTACCACTTCACTCGAAGCACTATAGGTCACCATTGACGTAGAAGCATCGTATTCTAGCATACCACATGAACTGGGCTTACAGACTATGAAGACCTTTCTCATGGAACAGGATCATAGACAGTGGGATTTTTATGCCTTTATTATCCCAACTGCTGTCATTTATCCTCAGTCACAACTGCTTTACGTTGCTTGGCTCCCACTATCTCCAGGTGCAGGGCGTCGCCATGGGCGCATGTTGCGCCCCGGGGTACGCCAACTTGTACCTGGGGGGAGAGGGGGTGGGAGCACGAGATCTTCTCCAGTGATGCACTTAGTCGTTACCTGGACCAGACTTTGTGCTGGGTCAGGTACATAGATGATATTTTTCTGATATGGACAGGCACGTAAGAGCAGCTGAACGAATTTATGCATGAACTAAATATCAATAGGTTTAACCTTAGATTTACAATAAACTGGCATAGGGAAACCATTTCCTTTTTGGATCTGATGATCTATAAGGATACACAGAATGGGCTTGCTACTAGAGTGTTTCGGAAAAGTACTGCAGGCAACACTATCTTGCATGCCCAAAGTGGACATCCCACCTCCCTAGTTCATAGGATACCCTACGCTCAGTACATTTGCCTTCAAAAACATTGGCACCTTTTGAGTGAGGACCCTATCCTGAAAAAATATGTGAGGGAAACCCCGGAGATAGTGTTCCGTAAGACTACCTCAATAGGGAGCAAAAATCACAACCAGCCAATACATAACCCATGGCAATAAAGGTGTCGACAGGTAGAGGGATCTCGATCTGTGGACAGTGCACATATTGCCCATGGGTATGCACAGGTACACGTTTTCGCCTACCCAACGGAGAAATGTTTTTCCCACGCTTCCATGCGGATTGCGACACGCGAGGAGTGGTATATTTGATGCTCTGCCAGTGCGGAGCATTTTATGCAGGGAAAACAATCCGCCAGTTCAAACAACGGATCTTACGGCCACATATACTATTCCCAATATACCAAAATGATCACTCCTGTTAGCCGACACCTGGGTCTATATCACAAATTTAATACTGCCCTTGTGCTATTTCTAATACTAGAAGTGATACCCCAGGACCCACGTGGCAGCAACTGGGATAGATGCATTCTCCAGAAGGAGACTTTGTGGATCGAACGTCTGGAAACCACGAAATCAACTGGCATCAATGAGGTTTTATCATATAGACCATTTCTTTGCTTGAGTCCGGTGATATTTTTACTATTGGTACCCAGTCATATGTCTCCAAAATATAGTTTATAGTTTTTATTTGGCATGTTAGTATAATGTGGGTCGTGGATCTAATCTCATTGGATATTACTTGACTTGAAGGCCTAGGAGGATAAATGGAAGCGTAATGCCACCCTCATTGGTTTATGTGCGTTTTTGTCATTTTGTCAACGGTTTTGTTTTATCATGTTGTATGGACTCATTATCCTGACCCGCTATCTGGATATCCCCTCCAGAGATGTCACCTATTGGTGCCCCCATGGAGGAATTAGGATATCTTTAGGCACAAATGTATGCAATCAGGGCTCTGATTGCAAGGTTTATGCCTCGTTTCCATTGAGCGGATCAGTTCGGTACAGTCTGGAAGGCCTAGAATGGTCCGGCCTATTCAGGTGAGCATTTCCACTGCAAGTCGGACTGCCAGGGGCCATACGTGGGTTTAGAAAAAATGCCTAGCATGGCGTCACACGTCCGTCAATCAGTGGAATGTATTGTAGCTCCGCCCTAACTGAACCATACCATTTTCTGTGGCCCCACACCTGAAGCAGGACCCAGAATGGTGCAGTTCGGTTCAGTTGTATGGGCCGCTTCCATAATGGAAACACTCAAAATAGCGTACCGTACTGAACCGATCCGCTCAGTGGAAACAAGGCATTATATACACTTGGTGACCGTGGAGACCAGAACGCAATACCTCTCTTCACCACTGGGGGCCCGCTCCTAGAAGTCTCCGGACAGCATAGTCAGTGCGTGCAGCCACCTGAGCCGCCGGGGACACGGCCAGGACTATGCAGAGCGGGGGACACGTCTTACCCTGTTTCCCCGAAAATAAGACCTAGCGTGATTGTCGGGGATGGCTCCAATATAAGCCCTACCCCCCAAATAAGCCCTAGTTAAAGTCCTTGTAGGTTTTATTTTCAGGGTAGGGCTTATTTTCGGGGAAACAGGGTAGGTCTTATTTCGGGGGTAGGGCTTATATTGCAGCAATCAATGACAATCACGCTAGGTCTTATTTTCAGGGAAACAGAGTATTGTCCCCTAACTGCACCGCAGTGCGCCGTTGTCGGCGGACACTGGGACCGGCTTTGGCCGGGGGTCCCCAGTGCGCCTGCGTCGACTTTGCGCATGCGCAACGCGTTCTGTCGGACTGGGTGACGCCAGACGCTATTCTGACGCATGATTCCGGTCGGGACATACAAAACAGAGGCGAGGTTGCCATTTCTCCAGGCACCTTGAGGGAGACGAACGTCCCCCCGCTCCTCTGGCTTTACCCTGGATATACTCGGGAAGTCTACCATTCAGGTGGGTTACGCATGTACCGAGTGGTACAAAGTACAGGTGGCTGGAGGTACTTTTTCCTCCCCCCTCCCCCTTACCATGCCTTTTTTTTCTTTCTTTCTTTTCCCTCTCAGGGAATACCAGCAGAATCAATCTGGCACCGTATTTTCTGTTAGCAGCAAGGTTTGTTTCATAATACCAGCAACGGTTTCAAGGTAAATCCATGCTCCTTGCTGTACTATTTACATCATTATATTACTATTCTTGTACCCTTTGTTGCTGATATTGAGCCTCATTGGAGAACCATGTCTCCTCTCCCCCCTTCTTCCCTCTTTTTTTGTTCTCGTTTAGACCTGCAAGGCTTTAAACAAATCTGCCATAAACATCTGCTATAATCATACAAGCCAAGTATGTTTTATAAGTGAGTATTGGGAGGGATTACCTTAGTATACGTCTATATACCACCAAACCTGGAGCCATTTACCCTAACTATATACTGCCCTTTTTCCTATTAACTTTTTTAGTTGTCTTGTATGTCCCCACACCCTGACATATGTGCCAATTGCGGCTACTTCCTGGCTTTGGGGGACCTGGTGGCTGCTCCTTCTTTTTGGGGGGGGAGGGTCTTGCTGTCTGGTACGACGCAAGTGAGTTCAGATATATTCTTTACATACATTAAATGTATTTTTTGCAGCAATTTGTTTTTATTTCTATTTTATAATTGTAAGTTGTCTTGTATGGTATATTGTTACTAAAAATATTTTTCTATATAGAAATATTCAAGCTCCTGAAGAAGCGATGGTTATAGCGCGAAACATGTAGAGCAGAACTGTTTTTAATCTATAAGTGGAAAAGTGGAATCCCAACTGAGAGGATACCTTCGTGTGGACGCATCTTCAGTATTGTTACACAGGAAAACGATATCTGGTCCCTACATTGGGAGAACCACAAATGGTGACTGTTTTTGCAATAACAATCCCATTCTTTGGTGCCAGTTTACACAATAATAACCCCCAACAGTAGCGCCAGTTTGCACAATAATAACCCCCAGCAGTAGCGCCAGTTTGCACAATAATAACCCCCAGCAGTAGTGCCATTTTGCACAATAATAACCCCCAACAGTAGTGCCAGTTTGCACAATAATAACCCCCAGCAGTAGTGCCAGTTTGCACAATAATAACCCCCAGCAGTAGTGCTAGTTTGCACAATAATAACCCCCAGCAGTAGTGCCAGTTTTCACAATAATAACCCCCAGCAGTAGTGCCAGTTTGCACAATAATAACCCTTAACAGTAGTGCCAGTTTACACAATAATAACCCCCAGCAGTAGTGCCAGTTTGCACAATAATACCTCCCAGCATCGGTGCCAGTTTATGTAATAATAACCCCCTGCATTACTGTCAGTGGCAGCACCATTTACTGTACATCCCTGGCAAGGGTCCTTCTCTGCAGCATGCTGGCAGGGGACAAGCTTTTCTACTAAGGCTGTTGCTGCTTTACAAATTAACAGTAAGGTTTTGCACAACTTTTGTTTTGATGCACCTGAAATGGTGCCCCAGAATTGGTTGCCGGTGTCCACAGTAATAACCCCCAGCATTGGTGACAGATTATGCAATTAAAACCCCCCGCATCGGTGGCAGTTTCTGCAATAATAACCCCCAACACTGGTGCCAGTTTACACAATAATAACCCCCAACATTGGTGCCAATTTATTAAATAATAACCCCCAGCATTGGTGCCAGTTTACACAATAATAAATCCCAGAAGTTTGGAACCACCAGGACTCTTCCTAGAGCAGGCCGCCCAGCCAAACTGAGTAAGGGCCTTAGTCAGGGAGGTGACCAAGAACCCGGTGGTCACTCTGACAGAGCTCCAGAGTTTCTCAGTGGAGAGAGGTGAACCTTCCAGAAGAACAACCATCTCTGCAGCACTCCACCAATCAGGCCTGTATGGTAGAGTTGCAGAACGGAAGCCACTCCTCAGTAAAAAATCACATGACAGCCTGCCTGGAGTTTACCAAAAGGCACCTGAAGGACTCTCAGGCCATGAGAAACAAAATTCTCTGGTCTGATGAATAAAAGATTGAGCTCTTTGGCCTGAATGGCAAGCGTCATGTCTGGAGGAAACCAGGCACCGCTCATCACCTGGTAAATACCATTTCTACCGTAAAGCAAGGTGGTGGCAGCATCATGCTGTGGGGATGTTTTAGTGGGAGGGGTTTTAAAACGAGCCTGTGTACAGAGTGCAGCAGGCAGGAATATGTAATGTACAAGAGCACAAGTGTCAGGGGTACCGTATATACTCGAGTATAAGTCGAATTTTTCAGCACATTTTTTAGTGCTGAAAGTGCCCCCCTCGACTTATACTCGAGTCAAGCACTTTTCTGCAGCAAAAAAATTCATTTTCCGAACCGACTTTGGGGCCCCGTATCTCAGGGCCACTTGGTGCTAGAAACCCCACATTTGGTACGCAAACCCAGTGGACCTAGTACTATAACATATCCAAAGCGGAAGTTCCTAGCACTAAGTGGCCCCGAGATACGGGGCCCCAAAATCGGTTCGGAAAATGTCATTCTCTGCTGCAGAAAAGTGCTTGACATTTTCTGAACCAATTTTGGGGCCCCATATCTCAGGGCCACTTGGTGCTAGGAACCCCAAATTTGGGGTGCAAACCCAGTGGAACTGGTACCATAATATATCCAAAGCTGGGGTTCCTAGCACCAAGTGGCCCTGAGATACGAGGCCCCAAACCTGGTTCAGAAAATGTCATTTTCTGCTGCAGAAAAGTGCTTGACATTTTCTGAACTGATATTTGGGGCCCTGTATCTCGGGGCCACTTAGTGCTAGAAACCCCAGCTTTGGAAATTTTATGATGCTCGTACCACTGGGTTTGCACACCAAATTTGGGGTTCTTAGTACTAAGTGGCCCCGAGATACGGGGCCCCAAATTCGGTAAACTGTGTCCATCTGCAGCAATGTCATTTCGGGACCCTTTGGGTTCAGAGACCCCAAATTTTGGCTGCAGCTAGGGGGCATCTAGGAACCCTTAACTAGTTTGAAGTTCAGGGGACCTATGGCTGCAAATGGGCACAGTGAGGCATGCAAATGGGCACAGTGATGCTGCAAATGGGCATTGTTGACCCTCTTTTCCACTTACAGTAGCTGTGCATTTCTCGCCCTCGTCTTATACTCGGGTCAATAAGTTTTTCCCATTATTTTGTGGTAAATTAGGGCCTCGACTTATACTCGGAACGACTTATACTCGAGTATATATGGTATGTAATGTGCAGAGTACAGAGAATAGGTGTATGTAATGTACAAAGTGCAAGGGTCAGGGGTATGTCATGTACAGAGTGCAGGGATCAGGGGTATATAATGTACAAAGTGTAGGGGTCAGATATGTATAATCTACAAAGAGCAGGGGTCAGGAGTATGTAATGTACAAAGTGTAGGGGTCAGAGGTATGTAATGTACAAAGTGCAAGGGTTAGGAGTATGTAATGTACAGAGTGCAGGGGTCAGATATGTGTAATCTACAAAGAGCAGGGGTCATGAGTATATAGTGTACAAAGTGCAGGGCTCAGAGGTATGTGATATACAGAGTACTGGTGTATATAATGTACAAAGTATAGGGGTCAGATATGTGTAAGCTATAATACTTTCCAGATGCGCTGCATTTTGCCAATTTAAACCTAATGGGTAATTTGGGCTTTAACGAGCTGCGCGGTGGCGGGTCAATCAGGACCATATAGAGATCTTTACAGGGCCGCTATGCATTCTCAGCGACAGTTCCCCGTATACTGTAGATTCCCCAGTTTAACCTCGTACCAAAAATAGCACAAGAATCCTCCACGTTTTCCCGCCGCACATATCTCATTAACATCTACTCTCATTTGCCGAGCAATCCTCTTAGTACAATCACGGGTATTTTTAATTTAATATAGCTGCAGAGAGCCCATTGTAGGCAATGCAGCAGGGATGCTTGGTGATCAGATAAATTACATTGAAGAGGGGGCATTAGACGCTGCCCATACAGATTAAATGCCGCTTGAATTACAGACGGGGGTGCTTAACTGTACATTGTGCTCCGATTTCATCCGCGTTTATGGTTCCGGCGTGCCGTGCTCGCGAGCAATCAGCGCTCCCTATTATCCCATCGCATGGAATCAGGGATACTATTACCATTAGAAGCGGCTCTCCTCTGTGTCGTCTCTTTCCTGCGATGGATACATTTCTTTTCAAACAACGCAAGAAAAAGTAAAAAAAACATTTTTGGATCTTTCTCCTCCATGAATGCAATCTGTCTATACACACAGAGAGCAGATCGATCAATAAGACTGGCCACCCAGCGCCTGATAAAAGGAGACCGTGCGATCCATCAACCCATCAATACAAACATTCTCCAGCACACTGGGAAGACTATTTAAAGTATTACAAAGTATTCGGTTAAAAACTGAGCTTTTTGTTTTAAATGCTTTCAAATTGTGGGTGTGGCAAAATTGTGCAAATAGTGGGAGGGGTTTTAAAACAAGCCTATGTAGAGAGTGCAGGAGGCAGGAATATGTACTGTACAAGTGTCAGGGGTATGTCATGTGCAGAGTACAGAGAATAGGTGTATGTACTGTACAAAGTGTAGGGGTTAGGGGTATGTCGTGTACAGAGTGCAGAGATCAGGGGTATATAATGCACAAAAGTGTAGGGGTCAGATATGTGTATTCTACAAAGAGCAGCGGTCAAGGGTATGTAATGTACAAAGTGCAAGGGTCAGGAGTATGTAATGTACAAAAGTGTAGGGGTCAGATATGTGTAATCTACAAAGAGCAGCGGTCAAGGGTATGTAATGTACAAAGTGCAAGGGTCAGGAGTATGTAATGTACAGAGTGCAGGGGTCAGATATGGGGTCAGATATGTGTAATCTACAAAGAGCAGGGGTAATGAGCATATAATATACAAAGTGCAGGGCTCAGAGGTATGTAATATACAGAGTACAGGGGTCAGGTGTCTGTAATGTACAAAGTACAAGGGTCAGAGTATGTAATGTACAAATTGCAGGGGTCAGATGTGTGTAATCTACAAAGAGCAGGGGTCAAGGGTATGTAATGTACAGAGCGCAGGGGTCAGAGGTATGTAATGTACAAAGTGCAGGGGTCAGGTGTGATCTACAAAGAGCAGGGGTCAAGGGTATGTAATGTACAGAATTCGGGAGTCAGGTGTATGTAATGTACAGCATGTGGGGCCAGATGTGTGTAAACTACGAAGAGCAGGGGTATATAATGTACAAAGTGTGGCGGTCAGGGGTATGTAATTTACAGTTTGCACGGGTCAAGGGTATGTAATGTACAGAGTGCAGGGGTCAGGTGTATGTAATGTACAGAATTTGGGAGTCAGGTGTATGTAATGTACGGCATGGGGGGGCCAGATGTGTGTAATCTACGAAGAGCACTGGTATATAATGTACAAAGTGCGACGGTCAGGGGTATGTAATGTACAGAGTGCAGGGGTCAGGTGTCTGCAATCTACAAAGTGCAGGGCTCAGGGGTATGTAATGTATAGTTTGTAAGGGTCAAGAGTATGTAATGTACAAAGTGCAGGGGTCAGATGTGTGTAATCTACAAAGAGCAGGGGTCAGGAGTATGCAATGTACAACGTGCAAGGCTCAAGTGTATGTAATGTACAAAGTGCAAGGGCCGGGAGTATGTAATGTACAAAGTGCAGGGGTATGTAATGTACAGAGTGCAAGGGCCAGGAGTATGTAATGTACAGAGTGCATGGGTCAGAAATATGTAGTGCACAGAGTGCAGAAGTCAGGTGTGTGTAATGTGCAGAGCACTGAGATGAGGAGTATGTAATGTACAAAGCGCACAGGGTCAGAATTGTATACAGCCCAGCACACAACACACCCTCTTTCGCTGTGTCATTTTGGACGGGACAGCTGCACCATCCATGCACCTAGACATTCGTCTCCCTAATCATGGGTGTCAGTGCATGCTCTGTAGAATACCCTATAGCATCCTGGAGTGCATGACGTCAAGATAACATGAGGCTTTGGGCGACTTGGACATCATTCTCACCAGAGAGGGTTTCCTCCCCCCCAAAAAAAAGGTATATATAAGAAAAATACATTTCTGATTCAAGGGGACGCAGGAGATCAGAAGCAAAGGATAAAAAAAAAAGATAAAAGGAGAAAACAAGTATTTTATTTAAAAAAAAAGGGGGGGGGGGTTGTTTATAATACACAATGCTTTGGCTAACTATTTAATTAAGGTTGATGTCTACTATAAAGAACACTTTGGCTCCAGTAGTTCTGTACACAGCGAATCGGCATACGGTGAAAGCCGTGTAGATCTCGGCAGCGCCGGCCCGGTTGATGGACACGGAGACACGGAGCGGTGTAAAGGGCAGACAGCATTTGGCAAGATTTCTGGCAGCTGGAGAGATACATTCAGACCCGAGCCGTGCCCCTCATGCCAATCACACTTCTTTACTGCCTTTTCCGAGAGACAATCTGAAGGATCTGTTGGAGTTCTGGACGGTTTTATTGAAGACCGGAGAGAGCAAACCGCACGGATCAGCTTCTGAGATACACAGGAATTGGGGCCCACAGTCATCCTACGGGGGGGGGGTATACCCGTATGAAAACCTACCCATAATGCTCTGTATGATTGTAGCACTTTCCTAGTGAAGGCTCCCAGGTAAATTTTGGTTGCCTCCCTTGTAATCAGAAGATCAGGGTTTCTATGGGAATGTTTGACCATTTTTCCAGAAGCGCATTTGTGAGATCAGGCACTGATGTTGGACGAGAAGACCTGGCTCGCAGTCTCCACTCCAATTCACCCCAAAGGTGTTCTATCGGGTTGAGGACCTCCTCCTATGTCTCCTCTGTGCTGGCTATAGAGTCTGCACCCTTGAGGTATCCCTGGTCTCTCCGATATATATGTCGGAATAGAATAGACAATATGCCTCCCATGGTGTAAAACCTTTTAAAACGTCAACATTTATTAAAAGACAAATGAATGCTTACATCAAAATAAAATTAAAACCACATTTGAAAGATAGAAAACACAGGCGATCTCGCCTCACACATCTCCTCCGGTCTGCCCTCCGTTCCGACCATGTCCTACGCGTTACGTCTCATCCCATGACTTCCTCAGGGGAACCACTCTACACCCTGTGCAGGCCAGTCAAGTTCCTCCACCCCAAACTCGCTCATCCATGTCTTTATGGACTTTGCTTTGTGCACTGGTCCAAATCATTTGGTGGAGGGGGGGGGGAATTGTGGTGTGGGGTTGTTTTTCAGGGGTTGGGCTTGGACCCTTAGTTCCAATGAAGGGAACTCTTAAGGCGTCAGCATACCAAGACATTTTGGGCAATTTGTGAGAACAGTTTGGGGATGGCCCCTTCTTGTTCCAACATGACTGTGCACCAGTGCACAAAGCAAGCTCCATAAAGAAATGGATGAGCGAGTTTGGGGTGGAGGAACTTGACTGGCCTGCACAGAGTCCTGACCTCAACCCGATGAGTGGAGACTGTGAGCCAGGCCTTCTCGTCCAACATCAGTGCCTGACCTCACAAATGCGCTTCTGGAAGAATGGTCAAACATTCCCATAGACACCCTCCTAAACCTTGTGGACGGCCTTCCCAGAAGAGTTGAAGCCTCAGCCCGATAGAAGACCTTGTGAGACTGCGAGCCAGGCCTTCTCTTCCAACATCAGTAGCCTTACCTCACAAAAGTGCTTCTGGAAGAACCGGACCGCCCTGAAACTTTGCCCCCCCTTAGGCTGTTGCCTGTATTGCCCGTCCACAACCCCAGGCTTGATCGTGACTCCATGTAAAGAGCCCGTCATGAATTATTGAATCTGCTCTAAGTGAGCGTAAACACTCGTGTCATATGGCGTTTTGTTTCGAGGCATCATAAAGCGAATTTACGGTTGTATCAATATAAGACGTCCGCTTGTTTTTTCCATAAAGAGAGAAATATGTTTCTTGCATTATTTAAATCTCATATAAGGACGGGTTCCGTAGGGGGGGGGGTTTGTGTGCCGTGTAAATATCGCAGGAAAGGGCCACGTTCGGGGCGTCTTAATCGGATTCCGGCTGACACTTAAAGGAATAATCCGCTGCCGTGGACGATGCAAAACACGTTATTTCTTTTCTCTCTCCAGTTTTTTTATAAATCGGCTCAATAATGAAAGATGAGAGACGGCGAGCAAACTGCCGGAGGTATGTAATGTGATACTTCCAATCCAAGCATTGTAATCAACTATAAACCGGTTATAGCGTATCCAAACCCAACAACAATAACAATGTCATACGCTATATGGTCAAAAGTATTGGGACACCTGCCTTTACACACACATGAACTTTAATGGCATCCCAGTCCTAGTCCTTAGGGTTCAATATTGAGTTGGCTCCGCCCTTTGCAGCTATAACAGCTTCAACTCTTCTGGGAAGGCTGTCCACAAGGTTTAGGAGGATGTCTATGGGAATGTTTGACCATTCTTCCAGAAGAGCATTTGTGAGGTCAGGCACTGATGTTGGACGAGAAGGCCTGGCTCGCAGTCTCCACTCATCGGGTTGAGGTCAGGACTCTGTGCAGGCCAGTCAAGTTCCTCCACCCCAAACTCGTTCATCCATGTCTTTATGGACCTTGCTTTGTGCACTGGTGGGCAGTCATGTTGGAACAGGAAGGGGCTGTCCCCAAACTGTTCCCACAAAGTTGGGAGCATGAAATTGTCCAAAATGTCTTGGTATGCTGACGCCTTAAGAGTTCCCTTCACTGGAACTAAGGGGTCAAACCCAACCCCTGAAAAACAACCCCCCCACACCATAATCCCCCCTCCACCAAATGATTTAAACCAGTGCACAAAGCATTAGGGTCCTAATCAAAATGTCTTCTTATATCAGAGTCCCCATCAAAGTTCACTTACATTATGGACCCCATCAGAGTCAACCTTACATCAGGCTACCAGTCAGAGTACCCCCTTACATTAGAGTCCCCAGTTAGAATGCCTTCTTAAAAACAGAGTCCACCTTACATTAGGGTCCCCATCAAAGTCCCCCCCCTTACATGAGTGTCCCCATCAGAGTTTCCCCTTACATCAGTCCCCTTTACATCAGGGTCCCAATCAGAGCCCCCCCTACACCAGGGTCCCAATCAGAATGCCCCCTTATATCAGAGTTCCCCTCACATCAGGCTCCCAGTCAGAGTACCCCCTTATATTAGAGCCCCCAATCAGAATGCTTCCTTAAATCAGAGTCCCCCTTACATCAGGTTCCACATCAAAGTTTCCCCTTACATCAGTGTCCCCATCAGAGTTTCCCCTTACATCAGTCCCCTTTACATCAGGGTCCCAATCAGAGTCCTCCCTTATATCAGTGTCCCCATCAGAGTCCTCCCTTATATCAGTGTCCCCATCAGAGTCCCCCTTATATCAGTGTCCCCATCAGAGTCCCCCCTTATTTCAGTGTCCCCATCAGAGTCCCCCCTTATATCAGTGTCCCCATCAGAATCCCCCTTATATCAGTGTCCCCATCAGAGTTTCCCCTTACATCAGTCCCCTTTACATCAGGGTCCCAATCAGAGTCCCCCCTACATTAGGGTCCCAATCAGAATGCTTCCTTATATCAGAGTCCCCCTTACAACAGGGTCCCTATCAGAGACCCCCTTACATCAGGGTTCCAGCCAGAGTTCTCCCTTATATTAGAGTCCCAAATGCCTCCTTAAATCAAAGTCCCCCATACATCAGGGTCCCCATCAAAGCCCCCGCTTATATCAGTATCCCCCTTATCAGAGTTCCCCCTTACATCAGGGTCTGCATCAGAATGCTTCCTCATATTAGAATCCCCCTTACATCAGTGTCTCCATCAAAGACCCCTTACATTAGGGTCCTCATCACAGTCAACATTACATCAGGCTTCCAGTCAAAGTACCCCCTTACATCAGTGTTCCCATTAGAGTTCCCCCTTACATCAGTGTTCCCATTAGAGCCCCCCTTTCATCAGTGTTCCCATTAGAGTCCCCCCTTACATCAGTGTCCCCATTAGAATTCCCCCTTACATCAGTGTCCCCATTAGAGTCCCCCCTTACATCAGTGTCCTCATACGAGCCCCCCCCTTACATCAGGCTCCCAGTCAAAGTCTCCCCTTATATCAAGGTCCCCCATCAGGGTTCTCCCTTACATCAGAGTCCCCCTTTATATCAGGATACCCATCAGAGACCTCCCACATAAAATTCCCCTTTACATCAAGGTTGAAGCATAGACCATAGGCAGCCTCTGCTGACCTGGACCCCCAATCCGCGCACATTTCAGACACGCCTCTGACCCTGGCCGCGGACAGACACAATCTTATAGCCTGCTGGATATGGCCCATGGGCCGCAGTCTGGAGACCCCCGATATATAATTATCATCACTATAACAATAAACACATCTTATGACACCAATAAATGCACAATATTAACATTATTCACAGTACAAAATACCAAAAAACGACTTCCGCTCCCCTTTAATGAGGAGCAGGCGGAGCGCAGATAACGCCGCACAATTATCGGAACGCCGAGGCGCGATTCCCCCGCTATGGAGGACGAGTGTAGGAGAGCAACATTCCCACTTGTAGTCTGATAAATCGCCCCCCCGAGAACCGTGTTTTTATGTTTTATTTTTCTGCTTGACAACCATTGCAAATTAACCTTAATCAACCGCCAGCGCTCCGCGAGTGGGGTCAGCCATGCGTTGCGGCAAAAGCGACTCTGCGCTGTGAAAACGCTGTGATATCTTTAGCGAGCTTTAATGAGAGGAAGGTGCCTTCGTCAGCTGACCTCCCTCCCCCGGCTTCCCGCCATAAGTGCCTTCTCTGCGACGCACCAACTGGACCGGGGGGGCGGGGGATTGGGGTACGCAGACCTACCGATTATAGAGAACCTGTACAATGGAACGAAAACATTCACATGAGAGCGTTCAATCACGATGCATTCATCCGCATGAATGAACACATGTTATGGCGCTAATATATACTATATTGTCAAAAGTATTGGGACGCCTGCCTTTAAAGGCAAATTAACTTTAATGCCATCCCAGTCTTAGTCTTTACAGCTTTAACAGCTTCAACTCTTCTGGGAAGGCCGTCCACAAGGTTTAGGAGTGTGTTTATGGGAATGTTTGACCATTCTTCCAGAAGAGCATTTGTGAGATCAGGCACTGATGTTGGACGAGAAGGCCTGGCTAGCAGTCATCCCAAAGGTGTTCTATCGGGTTGAGGTCAGGACTCAGTGCAGACCTGGTCCATCGATTCCTGACTGCAAGAAGAACCTTTGGATGGCTGAAGCGTTTCAAGGGGCTCTGAGGAAGAGGGGATCTCCCCTCAAAACACGTCAGCCATCCAGAAGGTCTTTTTGTAGTTGGGACTTACCCATTGGACCAGGTCGTTTAGGACTGTGTGATTACTGATGTGCTTGGCAATGTTTATTGTTTGTATCATTTTGGAAAGAAGGAGGAGACCATTCCCTCGAAACACGTTGGCTTGATGTTCATGTCTATGCTTTTAATAAAAGTCTTATGAACCATACATCAAAGTTGCAGTTTTCTGGACACCGGGTGTCATCAATTTATCATTTTGGGAACCTTTCCCATCCAATAGCATGCAGCAACAGTCCTAAAGAAGAGGGAGCCCATTTCCCCGAAACACGTTGGCTTGATGTACAAGTCTATACTTTTAATAAACATCTTATGACCCATATATCAAAGTTGCCGTTTTTGGGACACCGGGTGTCATTAATATATCATTTTGGGAACCATTCCCATCTAATAGCATGCAGCAACTATCCTGAAGAAGGGGGAGCACATTCCCTCAAAACACGTTGGCTTGATGTACATATTTATACTTTTAATAAATGTCTTATGACCCATATATTAAATTTGCTGTTTTCGGGACACCGGTTGTCATCAATATATCATTTTGGGAACCATTCCCATCCAATAGCACGCAGCAGCAGCCCTGAAGAAGGGGGAGCCCATTCCCTCAAACATGTTGGCTTGATGTACACGTCTATACTTTTAATAAATGTCTCATGAACCATACATCAAAGCTGCAGTTTTCTGGACACCGGGTGACATCAATATATCATTTTGGGAAGTGTTCCCATCCAATAGTTGGCAGCAACAGTCCTGAAGAAGGGGGAGCCCATTCCCTCGTAACACGTTGGCATGATGTACACGTCTATACTTTTATTAAACATCTTATGAACCATACATCAAAGCTGCAGTTTTCGGGATACCAGGCGCTCCTTCTATCCTACCCAAGACTTGACGCGGAAATGACTATGAGCCCGTATCGGAAAGGTAGTAGCCCATGTCTTCAAGAGGGCCCACCACCCCCATCCACCATTGGGCATGACCTGCTGGAAGGGACCTCTTCCTCTTTGCCCACACAGTCACCCACCCACGACCATCCACTGATCCAGTCAGTCCAGCTCCATCTTCAGCACAAAGCAGATTCATAAAAGGTTTAGAGCCATCACGGCAGCACCGGGAGCTGACACTCCACCCCTCCCCAGGACGCCAAAATAAAGTTACCTTCTGATTTAAAAACATAAAAGCGATTTATATTTTTCAGAAATGTCTCCTCTTTTAGGTGGGTGGTAATCCTCAAAGCTTTCATTTTCTTTGAATAGAGTGAAGATTTCACATACTGTATATAAACCGCTGAAAAAAAAAATTAAAATTAAAGGAAAAAACCCCCAAATGACAATGGCGGAAAAACGTACGTCGCGGAATTAGGTACGCCTTGATAATCTCCTCCATTAAGCTTTCATGAAAGAGTGAAGTCAAAGAAGCGCAATTTCGGCATAAATCAGAATAACTGAATGGAAATGAGCTCGGCGTTCCAACCCTGCCGGGCTGTCTGTTACAGAGATTTCTGCGTGCAGCGATTCTACGGCTCGGCTTCCCTCGTTATCAAACAAAGGCGGCGCGGTTCTGCTGTGGTGAGCGCAGACTACCTGGGACAAGCGTACTCGAGACCCCGCCACATCCCTTGTTTGTTGTGAATTACTGCTCTGCTACTATCCAAAGCCTCGTTTATGTTGTTATAAAAAAAAATTGCTATTCGTCCAGCGAAACCTAATCTATGTTCATTCTATGCAAGCTAAAGCAGACGTTCGATCCCACTCTGTATTGGCTTGGCGTCCTCCCCAGCGCTGTCATTATGGTGCCTGCACAGATGTTCTGAATGGCTCTACCCAGCCTCTGGGGCCTGGAAGAGCCTGTAGACACATCTGCGTCCGTGCAGGTGATTTCCAGCACGTGCGCAAAGGCAAAGTTTTGGGCCTTCCCTAACAGCCCACACTTAATATGCCATTGGGTTTGCTTGGGACCTGGAGCCCTGTGGCCTGTTTGTTCATGCACAGGGGGGCAGGGGAACCAACCCCCCCATAATTCTCACCTAGGCGAGAAATGAGGAAGTTCACCTTTGTCCTACTGTAAGAGAAGGAAAGGGAAGGGGGAGGAGACAGGGTCACGTGACTTTAGTAGAGAGGGAGGGGGAGGAGGAAGGGTCACGTGACTTTAGTAGAGAGGGAGGGTGGAGGAGGCAGGGTCAGGTGACTTTAGTAGAGAGGGAGGGGGAGGAGGAAGGGTCACATGATTTTAGTAGAGAGGGAGGGGGGGAGGAGACAGGGTTGCGTGACTTGAGTAGAGAGAGAGGGGGAGGAGGAAGGGTCACGTGACTTTAGTAGAGAGGGAGGGTGGAGGAGGCAGAGTCACATAACTTTAGTAGAGATGGAGGGGGAGGAGGAAGGTTCACGTGACTTTAGTAGAGAGGGAGGGGGAGGAGGAAGGGTCACTTGACTTTAGTAGAGAGGGAGGCGGGAGGAGACAGGGTCAGGTGACTTTAGTAGAGAGGGAGGAGGAGGCGGAAGGGTCACGTGACTTTAGTAGAGAGGGAGGGGGGAGGAGACAGGGTCACGTGACTTTAGTAGAGAGGGAGGAGGAGGCGGAAGGGTCACGTGACTTTAGTAGAGAGGGAGGGGGAGGAGGAAGGGTTAAATTACTTTAGTAGAGAGGAAGGTGGGAGGAGGCAGGGTCGCATGACTTTAGTAGAGAGGGAGGGGGAGGATGCAGGGTCACATGACTTTAGTAGAGAGGGAGGGGGGAGGAGGAACGGTCACATGACTTTAGTAGAGAGGGAGGGGGGAGGAGGAAGGGTCACGTGACTTTAGTAGAGAGGGAGGGTGGAGGAGGCAGGGTCACGTGACTTTAGTAGAGAGGGAGGGGGAGGAGGAAGGGTCACATGACTTTAGTAGAGAGGGAGGGGGAGGAGGAAGGGTCACGTGACTTTAGTAGAGAGGGAGGGGGAGGAGGAAGGGTCACGTGACTTTAGTAGAGAGGGAGGGGGGAGGAGACAGGGTCAGGGGACTTTAGTAGAGAGGGAGGGGGAGGAGACAGGGTCACGTGAATTTAGTAGAGAGGGAGGGGGAGGAGGAAGGGTCACGTGACTTTAGTAGAGAGGGAGGGGGAGGAGGAGGAGGAAGGGTTAAATGACTTTAGTAGAGAGGAAGTGGGGAGGAGGCAGGGTCACATGATTTTAGTAGAGAGGGAGGGGGAAGAGGCAGGGTCACATGACTTTAGTAGAGAGGGAGGGGGGAGGAGGAAGGGTCACATGACTTTAGTAAAGAGGTGGGGGGGAGGAGGCAGGGTCACATGACTTTAGTAGAGAGGGAGGAGGCAGGATCACATGACTTTAGTATAGAGGGAGGGGGAGGAGACTAGGACAGCGGTGTGTCAGTAGAAGGATGGCATGTCCCTGCACTTTCCCTACTCCTCCAGAACCTCTCCGTGATGCTAAGTACTTACCCTATCAGATGGGTGATCTGTCCCTATGCTACCACACGCGAAATGCGTGCCAAACCTGGGAGCCAGGGTCTTAAATAGACTCTGTTTGACCCAAGATGGCCGCCAAAGTCACATGGAGTGCCAGCATCCAATCAGGTGCCGCCTCTCTGTGACCGAAAAACCCATAAGGGAACCAGGTTCCTCTTGACTTCCTCCAGCTGGTAAAAGTCAAGTTTCTTTGGTTATTACTTTACCCGACATCACGATTTTGGTTGAGACCTGGTACTTGTTACCTTACTCCAGTAAACTGCCAATGAAGTAGCGGACTGTTTGATCAAAAATTACCCACCATTTAAAATGTGAGTGGCGCAAGGGTAAATATGGACAATTTGGGTTCCTCAGGGGCGTGGCCTATATCTCCCAGGATGTATCTGTGGAATTTTAGCAGATTTGATACATCAAATAGAACTGTTACATCTTGAAATTTTCAGACTTCTCTTTTTATTTTCCCTCTAAGGCTTACTAAAACTTTACCTGCTGACTCTACTGAAATTCAACTTTCTTTGATTATTACTTTTCCCAACATCTCAGTTTTGGTTGAATAGACCTGGTCCTCGTTACTTTACTCCAGTAATGTGCCAATGAAGTAGCCGCCTGTTTGATCACACACTTCTCACCATTTAAAATGTGAGTGGCGGTGGGGGCTAAAAATATGGACAATTAGGGCTCCTCAGGGTGTGGCCTATATCTCTCAGGATGTATCTGTGTAATTTTAGCAGATTTGATACATCAAATAGAACCGTTTTCCCCTCTAAGGCTTCCCAAAACTACCTGCTGACTCTACTTGAAGTCAACTTTCTTTGGTTATTACTTTACCCGCCATCTCAATTTTGATTGATGAGCCCCGTTCCTCGTTACCTTAATTCTAGTGAATTGCCGGTGTGGTGGCGCCCAGTTGGATCACAATGCCCTTGTACTCGTATCGATTTTCCCTTCTGGGAAATGAACTTTGCTTGTTCCCGCGGACGAAATATTGTCACTTAAATTCGCCTCTTTCGGAGCTTCACAAACACGGCAGAGAGAAGTAATTAACCACAGCGGAGACGTTCCTTTAACCGGCAAACTCCCGAACTAAGATGGGAAATATTTGGAGGCAGCTGAGCCCGTCATTTTTACGGTTGGCCGCGAATCAGAACTACTGAAAAAATGACGGATGGAAACTGCCAATGAAGAAGCAGCCTGTTTGATCACACACTGCCCACCATTTAAAATGTGAGTGGCAGTGGGGGCTAAATATGGACAATTAGGGTTCCTCAGGGGTGTTTGCCTATATCTCTCAGGATGTATCTGTGGAATTTTAGCAGATTTGATACATCAAATAGAACTGTTACATCTTGAAATTTTCAGACTTCTCTTTTTATTTTCCCTCTAAGGCTTCCCAAAACTTTATCTGCTGACTCTTCTTAAAGTCAGCTTTCTTTGGTTATTACTTTACCCGCCATCTGAATTTTGATTGATGAGCCCCATTCCTCGTTACCTTAATTATAGTGAATTGGCGGAGCGGTGGCACCCGGTTGGATCACAATGCCCTTGTACTCGTATCGATTTTCCCTTCTGGGAAATGGACTTTGCTTGTTCCCGCGGACGAGATATTGTCACTTAAATTCGCCTCTTTCGGAGCTTCACAAACACGGCGGAGAGAAGTAATTAACCACAGCGGAGACATTCCTTTAACCAGCAAACTCCCGAAATAAGATGGTAAATATTTGGAGGCAGCTGAGCCCGTCGTTTTTACGGTTGGCCGCGAATCAGAACTACTGAAAAAATGACGGATGGAAACTGCCAACGAAGTAGCAGCCTGTTTGATCACACACTGCCCACCATTTAAAATGTGAGTGGCAGTGGGGGCTAAATATGGACAATTAGGGTTCCTCAGGGGTGTGGCCTTTATCTCTCAGGATGTATCTGTGGAATTTTAGCAGATTTGATACATCAAATAGAACTGTTTTCCTCTCTAAGGCTTCCCAAAACTTTACCTGCTCTCTACTTAAAGTCAACTGCTCTCTACTTAAAGTCAACTTTCTTTGGTTATTACTTTACATGCCATCTGAATTTTGATTGATGAGCCCCGTTCCTCGTTACCTTAATTATAGTGAATTGCCGGAGTGGTGGCGCCCCGTTGGATCACAATGCCCTTGTACTCGTATCGATTTTCCCTTCTGGGAAATGGACTTTGCTTGTTTCCGCGGACGAGCGAGATATTGTCACTTAAATTCGTCTCTTTCAGAGCTCCACAAACACAGCGGAGAGAAGTAATTAACCACAGCGGAGACATTCCTTTAACCGACGAACTCCCGAACTAAGATGGTAAATATTTGGAGCCCGTTGATTTCATGGTTGGCCGCGCATCAGAACTTCTGAAAAAATGATGGATGGAAACTGCCAAGGAAGTAGCGGCCTGTTTGATCACACACTGCCCACCATTTAAAATGTGAGTGGCGGTGGGGGCCAAATATGGACAATTAGGGTTCCTCAGGGACGTGGCCTCTATCTCTCAGGATGTATATGTGGAATTTTAGCAGATTTGATACATCAAAGAGAACTGTTACATCTTGGAATTTTCTGACTTCACTTTTTTATTTTGCCTCTAAGGCTTACTAAAACTTTACCTGCTGACTCTACTGAAAGATAACTTTCCTTAATTATTACTTTACCCAACATCTCAGCTTTGATTGATGAGCCCTTTTCCTCTTGACCTTATCCAGTAAATTGCCAATGAAGTAGCGGCCTGTTTGATCACACAATTCCCACCATTTAAAATGTGAGTGGCGGTGGGGGCTAAATATTGACAATTAGGGTTCCTCATGGGTGTGGCCTATATCTCTTAGGATGTATCTGTGGAATGTTAGCAGATTTGATACATCAAATAGAACTATTACATCTTGGAATTTTCTGACTTCTCTTTTTATTTCCCCTCTAAGGCTTATTAAAACTTTACCTGCTGACTCTACTGAAAGACAACTTTCTTTAATTGTTACTTTACCCAACATCTCGATTTTGATTGATGAGCCCCGTTCCTCATGACCTTATCCTGTAAACTGCCAATGAAGTAGCGGCCTGTTTGATCACCCATTGTCCACCATTTAAAATGTGAGTGGCGGTGGGGGCTAAATATGGACAGTTAGGGTTCCTCAGGGGCGTGACCTATATCTCCCAGGATGTATCTGTGGAATTTTGGCAGATTTGATACATAAAATAGAACTGTTTTCCCCTCTAAGGCTTCCCAAAACTTTGCCTGCTGACTCTACTGAAAGTCAACTTTCTTTGGTTATTACTTTACCCGCCATCTGAATTTTGATTGATGAGCCCCGTTCCTTGTTACCTTAAATATAGTGAATTGCCGGAGCGGCGGCGCCCGGTCGGATCACAATGCCCTTGTACTCGTATCGATTTGCCCTTCTGGGAAATGGACTTAGCTTGTTCCCGCGGACGAGATATTGTCACTTAAACTCGCCTCTTTCAGAGCTTCACAAACACGGCGGAGAGAAGTAATTAACCACAGTGGAGATGTTCCTTTAACCGGCGCGCTTCCGAAACGGAGATGGCAAATATTTGGAGGCAGCTGAGCCCGTCATTTTTTTCTTACGGTCGGCCGCGAATCAGAACTTCTGAAGTAATGACGGATGGAAATGAGTCAGGATTGACACGAAGTGCGGCACAAGTGGGGGCGTGAAGAGGCAGGTACGCCGATCTGCAGCAGGAGAACTAATGTGGTGGGCGTCTAATGGTTGTCAGCGATTATCAGCAGAAAATACAAACCCAAAACTACGACTTCTCTTTAAAGTGCACCGGGAGAAAAATCTAGGACCTGCCGGCCTGTTCCTGAAAATTCTTCTCGCCTGGCTGTCGTTGCTGACCCGCTAGGCTTCGGTGCTTTCCAAGTCATGAAGAAGAGGAAAGTCCGACTAATACCTGAAGCCAGGGGCGTTGCTAGGTCTACAAAAGATCTGGGGCTAGAGCCCATAGCAGCGTAGTAAAGAAAGTCATACGCATGGGCGGGCATACACATGTATATACAGCAATATAAGTGTGTGGGTGTGTGTATATATCTCCAGAGAGCCCCCCACTTACATCAGGGTCCCCAGAGTGCCCCTCCTTACATCAGGGTCCCCAGAGAGCCTCCCCCTTGCATCAGAGTCCCCAGAGAGCCCCCCACTTGCATTAAGGTCCCCAGAGAGCCACACCCTTAAATCAAGGTCCCCAGAGAGCCTCCCCTCCCCCTTAAATCAAGGTCCCCAGAGAGCCAACCCTTGCATCAGGGTCCCCAGAGAGCCTCCCCCTTGCATCAGGGTCCCCAGAAAGCACCCTACTTACATCAGGGTCCCCAGACAGCCTCCTATCCCCTTGGGGACCCCTGCAGAGACTCGGGGCTATGGGTCGCAGATTCGGGGCTATGGCCCCAAAAGCCACCCCCTAGCGACGCCACTGCCTGAAGCCTTTTCTGCATACTTAAGTTACTGGCTCCATTCGCATCAAAGTCACATGACAAGTCGCACCCCAACTCTTCTCAATGGCAATCGTTCAAAACGGTGCGCTACTTTGGTGGGGACTTTTGATGCGACTTAGTATGACCTACTTGGGGGTAAAGTCGGATCAAAGTCGCACCGAAAGTCACATAAAAGTCGCACTGGACATCGTGCAACTTTGGAGACGTGCTAATGTCAATGGAGCCTCGGAGTATAGAAGGCAACTTATATGAGGTCTCCACTTGCCGACCGCAATACATATACATATGTGGTTCATGGAACGCTTTCTGGAGCGCCGGGAGGGGACACCCCCCCTCCCGTCGCTCACTGGTGTTCCTACCGTTTCCACCGTTTTTTGCCGGATCCAACAGTACGGCAAATATGTACATCTCTTTTACATTGGTTAGTCAGCATAGGTGTTAGAATGGAGGGGCGGGGGGGGGGGGCGACATATTTAGGACTAGCTAGGCTTAGGCTGGAATTCTGCTTTAAGCACCTGATTGCACAATTAAACTCTGAAGCACCCATTGGCCAGAAGGGAGGAGCATGCACATATAAAGGGATGCCAAGGATACATTCTGGGATTTGCAGAGCAGCAAATCTTCCAGCTGCACCTCCTTAACCAAACACCCCAAATCCCTGAAGAGTCAATTCCCATCCGTTGTTGAGCGCTCTTCCCTCTCCCCTGCTGCAGCCGCTGCACACTGACACGGAGGGTCACGTGACCGGACCAGAGCAGACTAAAAAAAAGGTAAGTATAGACACAAGTTAGTCAGCATAGGTGTTAGAAGTGGGAGGGGACACTTAAACTATCTAGGTTTAGGCTGGAATTCTACTTTAAGCAACTGATCAGCAGATTGCACAACTAAAGTCTGCAGCACCCAGAGGCCAGCAGGGAGGAGCATGCACATATAAAGGGATGCCAAGGAAAAATTCTGGGATTTGCAAAGTGGGATTGACCGTGCAGTTAATCTTCCAGTTGCACCTCCCTAAACTAGCTAGGCTTAGGCTGGAATTCCACTTTAAGCAACTGATCAGCAGATTGCACAACTAAAGACTGCAGCACCCAGCGGCCAGCAGGGAGGGGCGTGCACATCTAAAGGGATGCCAAGGATATGTTCTGGGATTTGCAGAGCAAACCGTGCAGCTAATCTTCCAGTTACACCTCCCCTAGCCAAACACCCCAAATTACTGAAGAGTCAATTCCCAGCCACCATCGCGTGATCTCTCCTCTCCCCTGCAGCTGCTGCACACTGACACAGAGGGTCACGTGACCGGACCAGAGAAGACTGTGAAAAAGTAAGTATATACACAGGTTACACAGGTTATCCAGCATAAGTGTTATAAGTGGGAGGGGACACTTTTTAAGCCTATCTAGGCTTAGGCTGGAAATCTACTTTAAGCCACTGATCAGCAGATTGCACAACTAAAGACTGCAGCACCCAGCGGCCAGCAGGGAGAAGCATGCACATCTAAAGGGATGCCAAGGATACGTTCTGGGATTTGCATAGCGAAATGGCGCAGCAAACCGCGCAGTTAATCTTCCGGTTGCACCTCCCTAGCTGAAGACCCCAAATCCCTGGGTGGGGGTTGCCGATTCATCCTGAAAGTGGAACGTCATCTAAACATTTTTATGTTTTAAGTTTTGACGGGAAGTTTGGATCTTCTGGCAACTCTATTAATGTAGCAAAAAAAGAATTAAAAAAAAAAAACTGTACGTCAAAATCCCGGCAAATTTGTCTTTTAACGAGCCGCAAAATTCGAACGCCAAACATTGTAAGAGTGATTTGCTGTTGTGTCATTCCGCATGAAGGGGCCGCCGCTTTCCTTTTTATTTATTTATTTATTTTTTTTGGATCCTGTTCCCCGCGTGCGAATCCGAATGGCAATCTGAAGAATTAGAATTTTTTTCCTCCGTCTAAAAAGGAAATTAGCTTTCCGACGGGCGGCTCACATACCGACAATCAGTCCTGTTAACACAAAGCCGGGCTGATAGCGGCGCCCTCGACCCGCCGCGGCCTGCCAATCAACGCATTACAATGAGAAACTAATCACACACTTCACAGGCGCCGCGGGAGAAGAATGCGCTATTAAGTCCTCTAATCCCCCTGCATTTCCACAATCTGCCGAGCATTAAAGAGGAACCCCCCCCCCCCCGCTCCAAGTCTTTTATATTTACCCCCGGGGGGGGGGGGAGACAATCCCACCGACCGACCACCAGCCCCTTCTACATAATCATCTACAACGCCACTGCCGCTGTAACCGCCACTGTTGCAAGTCACTGTCACAGGCTCTAGAAGTGTATCTCTAGCCAATTATTTTTTTTTTTTGTCTCAAGTTGGGTAGGGTAGAGCTTTAATTAAAATTTTTAAAAATTCTTTAAAAAAAGAAGTAGGGTAGGGTGGAGTTTTAATTAAAATTTTTTAAATTTCTTAAAATTAAAAGAAATATATACATTTTTTAGTCTCACGTAGGGTAGGGTGGAGTTTGAATTTAAATTTGTAAAATTCTTAAATTTTGTAAAAAAATAAATACATTTTTTAGTCTCAAGTAGGGTAGGTAAAGTTTTAATTTTATTTATTTATTTATTTTTTTTTAACATTTTTGCATTAGGGTGGGGTGGAGTTTAAATTTTAATTTTTGAAATTCTTAAAATTAAAAAAATATATACTTTTTTTGTCTCAAGTAGCGTAGGATGGAGCATTAATTTTCATTTCTAACATTTTTTTTAATTACATTTTTTAATCTCAAATTGGGTAGAGTAGAGTTTTCATTAGAATATTTTAAAGTTTGCTTTTTTTAGTTTCAAGTAGGGTAGGGTGGAGTTTTAATTTGAATTTTTACATTTTTTTAAGCATTTTTTTAGTCTTAAGTAGGTTAAGGTGGAGTTTTAATTTATTTTTTTTTAAATGTAAACATTTTTTATTTTTATTTTTTAGTCTTAAGTAGTGTAGGGTGGCATTATATATTTAGATTTTTTTACATTCTTAAAATTAAAAAAAAATATAAAAATAAATATATATATATTTTAAATTACATGTTTTAGTCTCAAATGGGGTAGAGTAGAGTTTTCATTTTAATTTTTAAAATTTTAAACATTTGTACAAAGTGTTTTACTTTTTTTTAGTCTCAAGTAGGGTAGGGTGGAGTTTTTATTTTAATTTATATATTTTTTTAACATTTTAAAAAAGTTTTTTTTGTCAAAATTCTTAAAAAATTAAAAAAATATACATTTTTTATAGTCTCGAGTGGGGTAGGGTGGAGCTTTAATTTTCATTTATTATTTTTTTTTTTTTAATTACTTTTTTTAGTCTCAAATAGGGTAGAGTAGAGTTTTCATTTAAATTTTTACAATATTAAACATTTGTACAAAGTTTTCTTTTTTTAAGTCTCAAGTAAGGTATCATGGAGTTTTAATTTAAAATTTTATAAATAAAAAAAATATACATTTTTATTTTAGTCTCGAGTAGGGTATGGTGGAGTTTTATTTTTTATTTCTTATAAAAAATCTATACTTTTTATTTTATTTTTTTAGTCTTAGGTAGGGTAGGGATGAGTTTGAATTAAAAATTAAGAAGTTAAATTAAAAAAAAAAAGCAAGTTTACTTTTTTAGTCTCAAGTAGGTTAGGGTAGAGTTTTAATTGTATTTTTTTTTTTAAATAAATGATTTTTTATTTTTTAGTCTCAAGAAAGATAGGGTAGAGTTTTAGTTTAATTTTAATTTAATTTAATTTAATTTAAAGAAGAGAGAGAGGAAAGAAGAGAGGGAGAATGGGAGAGAAGTAGCAAGAGAGGGAGAAGGAGAGAAAAGATGAGAGAGGGGAAAGAAGAGAAGGAGAGAAAAATGGAAAAAAAAAGGAGAAGATGGACAGAGAAAAAGGGAGAGAGAAGAAAGAAAAGAGGGAGAAGGAGCGAAAAGAGAAGAGAGGAGGAAGGAGAGAAAGAAGGAAAGAGGAAAGAAGAAAGGGAGAAAGAGCGAAAAGAGGAGAGAGAAAGAGAGAAATGAAAGAAGAGTGGGGAAAGAAAGAAAAGAAGAGCAAGAGAAGAAAGACTAGAGGGAGAATGGGAGAAAAGAAGTGAGGGATGAGGAGCGAAAAGAGGAGAGAGAAAGAGAGAGAGAGAGAGGAGAAAAAAAAGGAGAGAGAGGAAAGAAGTGAGGGATGAGGAGCGAAAAGAGGAGAGAGAAACAGAGAGAGAGAGAGAGGAAAGAAGTGAGGGAAAAGAAGTGAAAAGAGGAGAGAGAGAGAGAAAGGAAATAAGAGGGGGGAAAGAAAGAAAAGAAGAGCGAGAGAGGAAAGACTAGAGGGAGAATGAGAGAAAAGAGGAGAGAGGGTAGAGAAGAGAAAGAAAAAGAGAGAAAGGAGGAGAGAGATGAAGGAAGAAAAAAGAGAGAGAAAAAGATAAAAGAGAGAAGATTGACAGAGAAAAGAGAAGAGAGAGAAAAGAGAGG
>JBBGZY010002632.1:0-214518 GCA_037952925.1 Lithobates clamitans
ATCCTGACACTGACGTCCCCCCAGGAATATTACACCGACACCCCTCATCCTGACACTGACATCCCCCCAGGAATATTAAACCGACACCCCCCATCCTGACACTGACACCCCCCCAGGAATATTACACAGACACCCCCCATCCTGACACTGACATCCCCCCAGGAATATTAAACCGACACCCCACATCATGACACTGACACCCCCCAGGAATATTACACCGACACCCCCCATACTGACACTGACATCGCCCCAGGAATATTACACCGACACCCCCCCCATCCTGACACTGACACCCCCCCAGGAATATTACACCGACACTCCCCATCCTGACACTGACATCCCCCCAGGAATATTATACCGACACCCTCCATCCTGACACTGACATCCCCCCAGGAATATAACACCGACACCCCCCATCCTGACACTGACACTCCCAGGAATATTACACCGACACCCCCAATCCTGACACTGACATCCCCCCAGGAATATTACACTGACACCCCCCATCATGACACTGACACCCCCCAGGAATAATACACCGACACCCCCCATCCTGCCACTGACATCCCCCCAGGAATATTACACCGACACCCCCCATCCTGACAGTGACACCCCCCCATCCTGACACTGACATCCCCCCAGGAATATTACACCGACACCCCCCATCCTGACATCCCCCCAGAATATTACACCGACACCCCCCATCCTGACACTGACATCCCCCCAGGAATATTACACCGACACCCCCCATCCTGACACTGACATCCCCCAGGAATATTACACTGACACCCCCCCAGGACTATTACACCGACACCCCCCATCCTGACACTGACATCCCCCCAGGAATATTACACCGACACCCCCCATCCTGACACTGACATCCCCCAGGAATATTACACCGACACCCCCCATCCTGACACTGACATCCCCCCCATGAATATTACACTGACACCCCCCATCCTGACACTGACATCCCCCCCATGAATATTACACCGACACCCCCATCCTGACACTGACATCCCCCCAGGAATATTACACCGACACCCCCCATCCTGACACCCCCCAGGAATATTACACCGACACCCCCCATCCTGACATCCCCCCAGGAATATTACACCGACACCCCCCATCCTGACACTGACATCCCCCCAGGAATATTACACCGACACCCCCCATCCTGACACTGACATCCCCCCAAGAATAATACACCGACACCCCCCATCCTGACACTGACATCCACCCAGGAATATTACACCGACACCCCCCATCCTGACACTGACATCCCCCAGCAGGAATATAACACCGACACCCCCCATCCTGACACCCCCCAGGAATATTACACCGATACCCCCCATCCTGACACTGACATCCCCCCAGCAGGAATATAACACCGACACCCCCCATCCTGACACTGACACCCCCCCAGGAATATTACACCGACACCCCCATCCTGACACTGACGTCCCCCCAGGAATATTACACCGACACCCCTCATCCTGACACTGACATCCCCCCAGGAATATTACACCGACCCCCCCACATCCTGACACTGACATCCCCCCAGGAATATTACACCGACACCCCCATCCTGACACTGACATCCCTCCAGGAATATTACACCGACACCCCCCATCCTGACACTGACATCCCCCCAGGAATATTACACCGACACCCCCCATCCTGACACTGACATCGCCCCAGGAATATTACACTGACACCCCCCATCCTGACACTGACATCCCCCCAGGAATATTACCCCGACTCCCCCCATCCTGACATCCCCCCAGGAATATTACACCGACACCCCCCATCCTGACACTGACATCCCCCCAGAAATATTACACCGACACCCCCCATCCTGACACCGACATCTCCCCAGGAATATTACCCCGACTCCCCCCATCCTGACACTGACATCCCCCCAGGAATATTACACCGACACCCCCCATCATGACACTGACACCCCCCAGGAATATTACACCGACACCCCTCATCCTGACACTGACATCCCAGTAGGAATATTACACAGACACCCCCCATCCTGACACTGACATCCCCCCAGGAATATTAAACCGACACCCCCCATCCTGACACTGACATCCCCCCAGGAATATTACACCGACACCCCCCATCCTGACACTGACATCCCCCCAGGAATATTACACCGACACCCCCCATCCTGACACTGACATCCCCCCAGGAATATTACCCCGACTCCCCCCATCCTGACACTGACATCCCCCCAGGAATATTACACCGACACCCCCCATCATGACACTGACACCCCCCAGGAATATTACACCGACACCCCCCATCCTGACACTGACATCGCCCCAGGAATATTACACCGACACCCCCCCATCCTGACACTGACACCCCCCCAGGAATATTACACCGACACTCCCCATCCTGACACTGACATCCCCCCAGGAATATTATACCGACACCCTCCATCCTGACACTGACATCCCCCCAGGAATATAACACCGACACCCTCCATCCTGACACTGACACCCCCCAGGAATATTACACCGACACCCCCCATCCTGACACTGACATCCCCCCAGGAATATTACACCGACACCCCCCATCCTGACACTGACATCCCCCCAGGAATATTACACCGACACCCCCATCCTGACACTGACGTCCCCCCAGGAATATTACACCGACACCCCTCATCCTGACACTGACATCCCCCCAGGAATATTACACCGACACCCCCCATCCTGACACTGACATCCCCCCAGGAATATTACACCGACACCCCCCATCCTGACACTGACATCCCCCAGGAATATTACACCGACACCCCCCATCCTGACACTGACACCCCCCAGGAATATTACACCGACACCCCCCATCCTGACACTGACATCCCTCCAGGAATATTACACCGACACCCCCCATCCTGACACTGACACCCCCCAGGAATATTACACCGACACCCCCCATCCTGACACTGACATCCCCCCCAGGAATATTACACCGACACCCCCCATCCTGACACTGACATCCCCCCAGGAATATTAAACCGACACCCCCCATCCTGACACTGACATCCCCCCAGGAATATTACACCGACACCCCCCATCCTGACACTGACATCGCCCCAGGAATATTACACCGACACCCCCCCATCCTGACACTGACACCCCCCCAGGAATATTACACCGACACTCCCCATCCTGACACTGACATCCCCCCAGGAATATTATACCGACACCCCCATCCTGACACTGACATCCCCCCAGGAATATAACACCGACACCCCCCATCCTGACACTGACACCCCCCAGGAATATTACACCGACACCCCCCATCCTGACACTGACATCCCCCCAGGAATATTACACCGACAACCCACATCCTGACACTGACATCCGCCTAGGAATATTACACCGACACCCCCCATCCTGACACTGACATCCCCCCAGGAATATTACACCGACACCCCCCATCCTGACACTGACATCCCCCCAGGAATATTACACCGACACCCCCATCCTGACACTGACGTCCCCCCAGGAATATTACACCGACACCCCTCATCCTGACACTGACATCCCCCCAGGAATATTACACCGACACCCCCCCATCCTGCCACTGACATCCCCCCAGGAATATTACACCGACACCCCCCATCCTGACAGTGACACCCCCCCATCCTGACACTGACATCCCCCCAGGAATATTACACCGACACCCCCCATCCTGACATCCCCCCAGGAATATTACACCGACACCCCCCATCCTGACACTGACATCCCCCCAGGAATATTACACCGACACCCCCCATCCTGACACTGACATCCCCCAGGAATATTACACTGACACCCCCCCAGGACTATTACACCGACACCCCCCATCCTGACACTGACATCCCCCCAGGAATATTACACCGACACCCCCCATCCTGACACTGACATCCCCCAGGAATATTACACCGACACCCCCCATCCTGACACTGACATCCCCCCCATGAATATTACACCGACACCCCCATCCTGACACTGACATCCCCCCAGGAATATTACACCGACACCCCCCATCCTGACACCCCCCAGGAATATTACACCGACACCCCCCATCCTGACATCCCCCCAGGAATATTACACCGACACCCCCCATCCTGACACTGACATCCCCCCAGGAATATTACACCGACACCCCCCATCCTGACACTGACATCCCCCCAAGAATAATACACCGACACCCCCCATCCTGACACTGACATCCACCCAGGAATATTACACCGACACCCCCCATCCTGACACTGACATCCCCCCAGCAGGAATATAACACCGACACCCCCCATCCTGACACCCCCCAGGAATATTACACCGATACCCCCCATCCTGACACTGACATCCCCCCAGCAGGAATATAACACCGACACCCCCCATCCTGACACTGACACCCCCCCAGGAATATTACACCGACACCCCCATCCTGACACTGACGTCCCCCCAGGAATATTACACCGACACCCCTCATCCTGACACTGACATCCCCCCAGGAATATTACACCGACCCCCCCACATCCTGACACTGACATCCCCCCAGGAATATTACACCGACACCCCCATCCTGACACTGACATCCCTCCAGGAATATTACACCGACACCCCCCATCCTGACACTGACATCCCCCCAGGAATATTACACCGACACCCCCCATCCTGACACTGACATCGCCCCAGGAATATTACACTGACACCCCCCATCCTGACACTGACATCTCCCCAGGAATATTACCCCGACTCCCCCCATCCTGACACTGACATCCCCCCAGGAATATTACACCGACACCCCCCATCATGACACTGACACCCCCCAGGAATATTACACCGACACCCCTCATCCTGACACTGACATCCCAGTAGGAATATTACACAGACACCCCCCATCCTGACACTGACATCCCCCCAGGAATATTAAACCGACACCCCCCATCCTGACACTGACATCCCCCCAGGAATATTACACCGACACCCCCCATCCTGACACTGACATCCCCCCAGAAATATTACACCGACACCCCCCATCCTGACACTGACATCTCCCCAGGAATATTACCCCGACTCCCCCCATCCTGACACTGACATCCCCCCAGGAATATTACACCGACACCCCCCATCATGACACTGACACCCCCCAGGAATATTACACCGACACCCCTCATCCTGACACTGACATCCCAGTAGGAATATTACACAGACACCCCCCATCCTGACACTGACATCCCCCCAGGAATATTAAACCGACACCCCCCATCCTGACACTGACATCCCCCCAGGAATATTACACCGACACCCCCCATCCTGACACTGACATCCCCCCAGGAATATTACACCGACACCCCCCATCATGACACTGACACCCCCCAGGAATATTACACCGACACCCCCCATCCTGACACTGACATCGCCCCAGGAATATTACACCGACACCCCCCCATCCTGACACTGACACCCCCCCAGGAATATTACACCGACACTCCCCATCCTGACACTGACATCCCCCCAGGAATATTATACCGACACCCTCCATCCTGACACTGACATCCCCCCAGGAATATAACACCGACACCCTCCATCCTGACACTGACACCCCCCAGGAATATTACACCGACACCCCCCATCCTGACACTGACATCCCCCCAGGAATATTACACCGACACCCCCCATCCTGACACTGACATCCCCCCAGGAATATTACACCGACAACCCACATCCTGACACTGACATCCGCCTAGGAATATTACACCGACACCCCCCATCCTGACACTGACATCCCCCCAGGAATATTACACCGACACCCCCCATCCTGACACTGACATCCCCCCAGGAATATTACACCGACACCCCCATCCTGACACTGACGTCCCCCCAGGAATATTACACCGACACCCCTCATCCTGACACTGACATCCCCCCAGGAATATTACACCGACACCCCCCATCCTGACACTGACATCCCCCCAGGAATATTACACCGACACCCCCCATCCTGACACTGACATCCCCCAGGAATATTACACCGACACCCCCCATCCTGACACTGACACCCCCCAGGAATATTACACCGACACCCCCCATCCTGACACTGACATCCCTCCAGGAATATTACACCGACACCCCCCATCCTGACACTGACACCCCCCAGGAATATTACACCGACACCCCCCATCCTGACACTGACATCCCCCCCAGGAATATTACACCGACACCCCCCATCCTGACACTGACATCCCCCCAGGAATATTAAACCGACACCCCCCATCCTGACACTGACATCCCCCCAGGAATATTACACCGACACCCCCCATCCTGACACTGACATCGCCCCAGGAATATTACACCGACACCCCCCATCCTGACACTGACATCCCCCCAGGAATATTATACCGACACCCTCCATCCTGACACTGACATCCCCCCAGGAATATTACACCGACACCCCCCCATCCTGACACTGACATCCCCCCAGGAATATTACACCGACACCCCCCATCCTGACACTGACATCCCCCCAGGAATATTACACCGACAACCCACATCCTGACACTGACATCCGCCTAGGAATATTACACCGACACCCCCCATCCTGACACTGACATCCCCCCAGGAATATTACACCGACACCCCCCATCCTGACACTGACATCCCCCCAGGAATATTACACCGACACCCCCATCCTGACACTGACGTCCCCCCAGGAATATTACACCGACACCCCTCATCCTGACACTGACATCCCCCCAGGAATATTACACCGACACCCCCCCATCCTGACACTGACACCCCCCCAGGAATATTACACCGACACTCCCCATCCTGACACTGACATCCCCCCAGGAATATTATACCGACACCCTCCATCCTGACACTGACATCCCCCCAGGAATATAACACCGACACCCCCCATCCTGACACTGACACCCCCCAGGAATATTACACCGACACCCCCCATCCTGACACTGACATCCCCCCAGGAATATTACACCGACAACCCACATCCTGACACTGACATCCGCCTAGGAATATTACACCGACACCCCCCATCCTGACACTGACATCCCCCCAGGAATATTACACCGACACCCCCCATCCTGACACTGACATCCCCCCAGGAATATTACACCGACACCCCCATCCTGACACTGACGTCCCCCCAGGAATATTACACCGACACCCCTCATCCTGACACTGACATCCCCCCAGGAATATTACACCGACACCCCCCATCCTGACACTGACATCCCCCCAGGAATATTACACCGACACCCCCCATCCTGACACTGACATCCCCCAGGAATATTACACCGACACCCCCCATCCTGACACTGACATCCCCCAGGAATATTACACCGACACCCCCCATCCTGACACTGACATCCCCCCAGGACTATTACACCGACACCCCCCATCCTGACACTGACATCCCCCCAGGAATATTACACTGACACCCCCCATCATGACACTGACACCCCCCAGGAATAATACACCGACACCCCCCATCCTGCCACTGACATCCCCCCAGGAATATTACACCGACACCCCCCATCCTGACAGTGACACCCCCCCATCCTGACACTGACATCCCCCCAGGAATATTACACCGACACCCCCCATCCTGACATCCCCCCAGGAATATTACACCGACACCCCCCATCCTGACACTGACATCCCCCCAGGAATATTACACCGACACCCCCCATCCTGACACTGACATCCCCCAGGAATATTACACCGACACCACCCATCCTGACACTGACATCCCCCCAGCAGGAATATAACACCGACACCCCCCATCCTGACACTGACATCCCCCCAGGAATATTACACCGACACCCCCCCATCCTGACACTGACATCCCCCCCATGAATATTACACCGACACCCCCATCCTGACACTGACATCCCCCCAGGAATATTACACCGACACCCCCCATCCTGACACCCCCCAGGAATATTACACCGACACCCCCCATCCTGACATCCCCCCAGGAATATTACACCGACACCCCCATCCTGACACTGACATCCCCCCAGGAATATTACACCGACACCCCCCATCCTGACACTGACATCCCCCCAAGAATAATACACCAACACCCCCCATCCTGACACTGACATCCCCCCAGGAATATTACACTGATACCCCCCCATCCTGACACTGACATCCCCCCAGCAGGAATATAACACCGACACCCCCCATCCTGACACTGACATCCCCCCAGGAATATTACACCGACACCCCCCATCCTGACATCCCCCCAGGAATATTACACCGACACCCCCATCCTGACACTGACATCCCCCCAGGAATATTACACCGATACCCCCCATCCTGACACTGACATCCCCCCAGCAGGAATATAACACCGACACCCCCCATCCTGACACTGACATCCCCCCAGGAATATAACACCGACACCCCCCCATCCTGACACTGACATCCCCCCAGAAATATTACACTGACACCCCCCATCCTGACATCCCCCCAGGAATATTACGCCGACACCCCCCATCCTGACACTGACATCCCCCCAGGAATATTACACTGACACCCCCCATCCTGACACTGACATCCCCCCAGGAATATTACACCAACACCCCCCATCCTGACATCCCCCCAGGAATATTACACGGACACCCCCCATCCTGACACTGACATCCCCCCAGCAGGAATATAACACCGACACCCCCCATCCTGACACTGACACCCCTCCAGGAATATTACACCGACACCGCCATCCTGACACTGACGTCCCCCCAGGAATATTACACCGACACCCCCCATCCTGACACTGACACCCCCCAGGAATATTACACCGACACCCCCCATCCTGACACTGACATCCCCCTAGGAATATTACACCGACACCCCCCATCCTGACACTGACATCCCCCCAGAAATATTACACCGACACCCCCCATCCTGACACTGACACCCCCCAGGAATATTACACCGACACCCCCCATCCTGACACTGACATCCCCCCAGGAATATTACACCGACACCCCCCATCCTGACACTGACATCCCCCCAGGAATATTACACCGACACCCCCATTCTGACACTGACATCCCTCCAGGAATATTACACCGACACCCCCCATCCTGACACTGACACCCCCCAGGAATATTACACCGACACCCCCCATCCTGACACTGACATCCCCCCAGGAATATTAAACCGACACCCCCCATCCTGACACTGACACCCCCCCAGGAATATTACACAGACACCCCCCATCCTGACACTGACATCCCCCCAGGAATATTAAACCGACACCCCCCATCATGACACTGACACCCCCCAGGAATATTACACCGACACCCCCCATCCTGACACTGACATCGCCCCAGGAATATTACACCGACACCCCCCCATCCTGACACTGACACCCCCCCAGGAATATTACACCGACACCCCCCATCCTGACACTGACGTCCCCCCAGGAATATTACACTGACACCCCCCCATCCTGACACTGACATCCCCTCAGGAATATTACACCGACACCCCCCATCCTGACACTGACATCCCCCCAGCAGGAATATAACACCGACACCCCCCATCCTGACACTGACACCCCCCCAGGAACATTACACCGACACCCCCATCCTGACACTGACGTCCCCCCAGGAATATTACACCGACACCCCCCATCCTGACACTGACACCCCCCAGGAATATTACACCGACAACCCACATCCTGACACTGACATCCCCCTAGGAATATTACACCGACACCCCCCATCCTGACACTGACATCCCCCCCAGGAATATTACACCGACACCCCGCATCCTGACACTGACATCCCCCCAGGAATATTACACCGACACCCCCCATCCTGACACTGACATCCCCCCAGGAATATTACACCGACACCCCCCATCCTGACACTGACATCCCCCCCATGAATATTACACCGACACCCCCCATCCTGACACTGACATTCCCCATCCTGACACTGACATCCCCCCAGGAATATTACACCGACACCCCCCATCCTGACACTGACATCCTCCAGGAATATTACACCGACACCCCCCATCCTGACACTGACATCCTCCATGAATATTACACTGACATTCCCCATCCTGACACTGACATCCCCCCAGGAATATTACACCGACACCCCCCATCCTGACACTGACGTCCCCCCAGGAATATTACACCGACACCCCTCATCCTGACACTGACATCCCCGTAGGAATATTACACCGACACCCCCCATCCTGACACTGACATCCCCCCAGGAATATTAAACCGACACCCCCCATCCTGACACTGACACCCCCCCAGGAATATTACACAGACACCCCCAATCCTGACACTGACATCCCCCCAGGAATATTAAACCGACACCCCCCATCATGACACTGACACCCCCCAGGAATATTACACCGACACCCCCCATACTGACACTGACATCGCCCCAGGAATATTACACCGACACCCCCCCATCCTGACACTGACACCCCCCCAGGAATATTACACCGACACTCCCCATCCTGACACTGACATCCCCCCAGGAATATTATACCGACACCCTCCATCCTGACACTGACACCCCCCAGGAATATTACACCGACACCCCCCATCCTGACACTGACATCCCCCCAGGAATATTACACTGACACCCCCCATCATGACACTGACACCCCCCAGGAATAATACACCGACACCCCCCATCCTGCCACTGACATCCCCCCAGGAATATTACACCGACACCCCCCATCCTGACAGTGACACCCCCCCATCCTGACACTGACATCCCCCCAGGAATATTACACCGACACCCCCCATCCTGACATCCCCCCAGGAATATTACACCGACACCCCCCATCCTGACACTGACATCCCCCCAGGAATATTACACCGACACCCCCCATCCTGACACTGACATCCCCCAGGAATATTACACTGACACCCCCCCAGGACTATTACACCGACACCCCCCATCCTGACACTGACATCCCCCCAGGAATATTACACCGACACCCCCCATCCTGACACTGACATCCCCCAGGAATATTACACCGACACCCCCCATCCTGACACTGACATCCCCCCAGCAGGAATATAACACCGACACCCCCCATCCTGACACTGACATCCCCCCAGGAATATTACACCGACACCCCCCCATCCTGACACTGACATCCCCCCAGGAATATTACACCGACACCACCCCCCATCCTGACACCCCTCATCCTGACACTGACATCCCCCCAGGAGGAATAATAAAATAAGGATGATCCTCAGCTCCATCTAGTGGTCATAATGCAGTACATGTATGACAGGAAGCTACACAGACCAATAGGGTGGTTAGAGGGTTGGAAAGGGGAGGCCACGACGTGTCCATGCCCAGTAAGTGCCAAAAATGGACTCCCCCCATCCTGACACTGACATCCCCCCAGGAATATTACACTGACACCCCCCATCCTGACACTGACATCCCCCCAGGAATATTACACCGACACCCCCCATCCTGACACTGACATCCCCCCAGCAGGAATATAACACCGACACCCCCCATCCTGACACTGACACCCCCCCAGGAACATTACACCGACACCCCCCATCCTGACACTGACACCCCCCAGGAATATTACACCGACAACCCACATCCTGACACTGACACCCCCCAGGAATATTACACCGACACCCCCCATCCTGACACTGACATCCCCCCCAGGAATATTACACCGACACCCCGCATCCTGACACTGACATCCCCCCAGGAATAATACACCGACACCCCCCCATCCTTACACTGACACCCCCCCAGGAATATTACACCGACACCCCCCATCCTGACATCCCCCCAGGAATATTACACCGACACCCCCCAACCTGACACTGACATCCCCCCAGGAATATTACACCGACACCCCCCATCCTGACACTGACATCCCCCCAGGAATATTACACCGACACCCCCCATCCTGACACTGACATCCCCCCCATGAATATTACACTGACATTCCCCATCCTGACACTGACACCCCCCCAGGAATATTACACCGACACTCCCCATCCTGGCACTGACATCCCCCCAGGAATATTATACCGACACCCTCCATCCTGACACTGACATCCCCCCAGGAATATAACACCGACACCCCCCATCCTGACACTGACACCCCCCAGGAATATTACACCGACACCCCCCATCCTGACACTGACATCCCCCCAGGAATATTACACTGACACCCCCCATCCTGACACTGACATCCCCCCAGGAATATTACACCGACACCCCCATCCTGACACTGACATCCCCCCAGGAATATTACACCGACACCCCCCATCCTGACACTGACATCCCCCAGGAATATTACACCGACACCCCCCATCCTGACACTGACATCCCCCCAGCAGGAATATAACACCGACACCCCCCATCCTGACACTGACATCCCCCCAGGAATATTACACCGACACCCCCCCAGGAATATTACACCGACACCACCCCCCATCCTGACACTGACATCCCCCCAGGAATATTACACCGACACCACCCCCCATCCTGACACTGACATCCCCCCAGGAATATTACACTGACACCCCCCATCCTGACACTGACATCCCCCCAGGAATAATACACCGACACCCCCCATCCTGACACTGACATCCCCCCAGGAATATTACACTGACACCCCCCATCCTGACACTGACATCCCCCCAGGAATAATACACCGACACCCCCCATCCTGACACTGACATCCCCCCAGGAATATTACACCGACACCCCCCCATCCTGACACTGACATCCCCCCAGGAATATTACACCGACACCACCCCCCATCCTGACACCCCTCATCCTGACACTGACATCCCCCCAGGAGGAATAATAAAATAAGGATGATCCTCAGCTCCATCTAGTGGTCATAATGCAGTACATGTATGACAGGAAGCTACACAGACCAATAGGGTGGTTAGAGGGTTGGAAAGGGGAGGCCACGACGTGTCCATGCCCAGTAAGTGCCAAAAATGGACTCCCCCCATCCTGACACTGACATCCCCCCAGGAATATTACACTGACACCCCCCATCCTGACACTGACATCCCCCCAGGAATATTACACCGACACCCCCCATCCTGACACTGACATCCCCCCAGCAGGAATATAACACCGACACCCCCCATCCTGACACTGACACCCCCCCAGGAACATTACACCGACACCCCCCATCCTGACACTGACACCCCCCAGGAATATTACACCGACAACCCACATCCTGACACTGACACCCCCCAGGAATATTACACCGACACCCCCCATCCTGACACTGACATCCCCCCAGGAATATTACACCGACACCCCGCATCCTGACACTGACATCCCCCCAGGAATATTACACCGACACCCCCCAACCTGACACTGACATCCCCCCAGGAATATTACACCGACACCCCCCATCCTGACACTGACATCCCCCCAGGAATATTACACCGACACCCCCCATCCTGACACTGACATCCCCCCCATGAATATTACACTGACATTCCCCATCCTGACACTGACACCCCCCCAGGAATATTACACCGACACTCCCCATCCTGGCACTGACATCCCCCCAGGAATATTATACCGACACCCTCCATCCTGACACTGACATCCCCCCAGGAATATAACACCGACACCCCCCATCCTGACACTGACACCCCCCAGGAATATTACACCGACACCCCCCATCCTGACACTGACATCCCCCCAGGAATATTACACTGACACCCCCCATCCTGACACTGACATCCCCCCAGGAATATTACACCGACACCCCCATCCTGACACTGACATCCCCCCAGGAATATTACACCGACACCCCCCATCCTGACACTGACATCCCCCAGGAATATTACACCGACACCCCCCATCCTGACACTGACATCCCCCCAGCAGGAATATAACACCGACACCCCCCATCCTGACACTGACATCCCCCCAGGAATATTACACCGACACCCCCCCAGGAATATTACACCGACACCACCCCCCATCCTGACACTGACATCCCCCCAGGAATATTACACCGACACCACCCCCCATCCTGACACTGACATCCCCCCAGGAATATTACACTGACACCCCCCATCCTGACACTGACATCCCCCCAGGAATAATACACCGACACCCCCCATCCTGACACTGACATCTCCCCAGGAATATTACACCGACACCCCCCATCCTGACACTGACATCCCCCCAGCAGGAATAATAAAATAAGGATGATCCTCAGCTCCATCTAGTGGTCATAATGCAGTACATGTATGACAGGAAGCTACACAGACCAATAGGGTGGTTAGAGGGTTGGAAAGGGGAGGCCACGACGTGTCCATGCCCAGTAAGTGCCAAAAATGGACTCCCCCCATCCTGACACTGACATCCCCCCAGGAATATTACGCCGACACCCCCCATCCTGACACTGACATCCCCCCCCGAATATTACACTGACACCCCCCATCCTGACACTGACATCCCCCCAGGAATATTACACCGACACCCCCCCATCCTGACACTGACATCCCCCCAGCAGGAATATAACACCGACACCCCCCATCCTGACACTGACACCCCCCCAGGAACATTACACCGACACCCCCCATCCTGACACGGACACCCCCCAGGAATATTACACCGACAACCCACATCCTGACACTGACACCCCCCAGGAATATTACACCGACACCCCCATCCTGACACTGACATCCCCCCCAGGAATATTACATCGACACCCCGCATCCTGACACTGACATCCCCCCAGGAATATTACACCGACACCCCCCAACCTGACACTGACATCCCCCCAGGAATATTACACCGACACCCCCCATCCTGACACTGACATCCCCCCCATGAATATTACACTGACATTCCCCATCCTGACACTGACATCGCCCCAGGAATATTACACCGACACCCTCCATCCTGACACTGACATCTCCCCAGGAATATAACACCGACACCCCCCATCCTGACACTGACACCCCCCAGGAATATTACACCGACACCCCCCATCCTGACACTGACATCCCCCCAGGAATATTACACTGACACCCCCCATCCTGACACTGACATCCCCCCAGGAATATTACACCGACACCCCCATCCTGACACTGACATCCCCCCAGGAATATTACACCGACACCCCCCATCCTGACACTGACATCCCCCCAGGAATATTACACCGACACCCCCATCCTGACACTGACATCCCCCCAGGAATATTACACCGACACCCCCCATCCTGACACTGACATCCCCCCAGGAATAATACACCGACACCCCCCATCCTGCCACTGACATCCCCCCAGGAATATTACACTGACACCCCCCCATCCTGACACTGACATCCCCCCAGGAATATTACACCGACACCCCCCATCCTGACATCCCCCCAGGAATATTACACCGACACCCCCCATCCTGACACTGACATCCCTCCAGGAATATTACACCGACACCCCCCATCCTGACACTGACATCCCCCAGGAATATTACACTGACACCCCCCCAGGACTATTACGCCGACACCCCCCATCCTGACACTGACATCCCCCCAGCAGGAATATAACACCGACACCCCCCATCCTGACACTGACATCCCCCCAGGAATATTACACCGACACCCCCCCATCCTGACACTGACATCCCCCCCAGGAATATTACACCGACACCACCCCCCATCCTGACACCCCCCATCCTGACACTGACATCCCCCCAGCAGGAATAATAAAATAAGGATGATCCTCAGCTCCATCTAGTGGTCATAATGCAGTACATGTATGACAGGAAGCTACACAGACCAATAGGGTGGTTAGAGGGTTGGAAAGGGGAGGCCACGACGTGTCCATGCCCAGTAAGTGCCAAAAATGGACTCCCCCCATCCTGACACTGACATCCCCCCAGGAATATTACGCCGACACCCCCCATCCTGACACTGACATCCCCCCATGAATATTACACTGACACCCCCCATCCTGACACTGACATCCCCCCAGGAATATTACACCGACACCCCCCATCCTGACACTGACATCCCCCCAGCAGGAATATAACACCGACACCCCCCACCCTGACACTGACACCCCCCCAGGAACATTACACCGACACCCCCCATCCTGACACTGACACCCCCCAGGAATATTACACCGACAACCCACATCCTGACACTGACATCCCCCCAGGAATATTACACCGACACCCCCCATCCTGACACTGACATCCCCCCCAGGAATATTACACCGACACCCCGCATCCTGACACTGACATCCCCCCAGGAATATTACACCGACACCCCCCAACCTGACACTGACATCCCCCCAGGAATATTACACCGACACCCCCCATCCTGACACTGACATCCCCCCAGGAATATTACACCGACACCCCCCATCCTGACACTGACATCCCCCCCATGAATATTACACTGACATTCCCCATCCTGACACTGACATCCCCCCAGGAATATTACACCGACACCCCCCATCCTGACACTGACATCCCCCCCATGAATATTACACTGACATTCCCCATCCTGACACTGACATCCCCCCAGGAATATTACACCGACACCCCCCATCCTGACACTGACACCCCCCCAGGAATATTACACCGACACCCCCCATCCTGACACTGACACCCCCCCAGGAATATTACACCGACACCCCCCATCCTGACACTGACATCTCTCCAGGAATATTACACCGACACCCCCCATCCTGACACTGACACCCCCCCAGGAATATTACACCGACACCCCCCATCCTGACACTGACACCCCCCCAGGAATATTACACCGACACCACCCCCCATCCTGACACCCCCCCAGGAATATTAAACCGACACCACCCCCCATCCTGACACCCCCCATCCTGACACTGACACCCCCCAGCAGGAATAAGAAAATAAGGATGATCCTCAGCTCCATCTAGTGGTCATAATGCAGTACATGTATGACAGGAAGCTACACAGACCAATAGGGTGGTTAGAGGGTTGGAAAGGGGAGGCCACGACGTTTCCATGCCCAGTAAGTGCCAAAATATTTCCTCTGCTCGGGGGTCCACACTTATGGCAAGGTGATTTCCATTCTAGCAGCAGCTTTAATAGAAAATAAAGTGTGTGGCTGTGGTGAAGCAGGGGCTGTTATCTGCTAGTACTTATTGGAATAAAAAATGCAGCGCTAAATATAGATATCAATATTAGGTGATCTATAAATGTGTGACAATCTGACGTTCAACGTGATGGTGTGATAACCATATGTGGAGAGATAGTAATTCTCCTATAAAAAGTTTCAGTCCATGACCATATGGATGTCCAACTGAGTGAACATTATGATCATATAAGTGTCCGACAGTGTAAACAATATGTGTTTTAAATTGAAGAGAAGATGATCCTGGGTGCCATACAAGTCACAAAGGTAGTGTTCCGGTACTCGGTATCCACAGATGGAAAGGAGCAAATACGCTTACCGGAACAGGTGGACACGTTTTCCATACGGCTAGGTGTCATACAGGCTTGTGGATCAACCGATCCAAATGGATGCTTGGTGGAGAGGCGTGTGCGGCAGGTTCCACTGGCTCCTTTATGGCAATCATAGACGACCTGGAGAAGTCGGATGTTCCGAGTCTAGGTGTGGACACCTCCCCGGCAGATGTATGATAAGAAAATACACCTTTCACTCAGCCAGCGTAGGGACATGCAAAAGGAGGAGAAGACCCCACATAGTGCTTGAATCCACAAAAACTGGTTTATTTCAAACCAAACAAAATAGAAGTCCAAATGACAACAACCGGAATTAAAAGTCATCACAGTGAAAATAGCGTGGTACCAAAAACAAAAAGCTAATCGCAACCCGACATGTTTCTGATTAGAGGTCCTTCTACTGGGGTATATGAAAATAGCGTCATTTGGACTTTTATTTTGTTTGGTTTGAAATAAACCAGTTTTTGTGGATTCAAGCACTATGTGGGGTCTTCTCCTCCCTTTGCATGTCCCTACGCTGGCTGAGTGAAAGGTGTATTTTCTTATCATACATCTGCCGGGGAGGTGTCCACACCTAGACTCGGAACATCCGACTTCTCCAGGTCGTCTATGATTGCCATAAAGGAACCAGTGGAACCTGCCGCACACGCCTCTCCACCAAGCATCCATTTGGATCGGTTGATCCACAAGCCTGTATGACACCTAGCCGTATGGAAAACGTGTCCACCTGTTCCGGTAAGCGTATTTGCTCCTTTCCATCTGTGGATACCGAGTACCGGAACACTACCTTTGTGACTTGTATGGCACCCAGGATCATCTTCTATTCAATTTAAAACACATATTGTTTACACTGTCGGACACTTATATGATCATAATGTTCACTCAGTTGGACATCCATATGGTCATGGACTGAAACTTTTTTATAGGAGAATTACTATCTCTCCACATATGGTTATCACACCATCACGTTGCACGTCAGATTGTCACACATTTATAGATCACCTAATATTGATATCTATGTTTAGCGCTGCATTTTTTATTCCAATATTTTTCACATTGTCACTACATTGTTGATGCTGGCTGCTATATGTGTCATCTTATATCCTTTTTACAGTAGCGCAACAATTTTGTAATTCCATTTTTTCATCTGCTAGTACTTACCCTTGGAGGATCTTCGGCAGGCTTTGGCACACAGCGCTCTTTGTTGCTCCACTTCATCTTTCTCTTGATATTCACTTAGCAAGGAGCTGAGGTATTCTTCCTGTGACAAGAAGAAGGGAAGACGTAAGAGTCCCTATCATGGACAAGAAGAAGGGAAGACGTAAGAGTCCCTATCCTGGACAAGAAGAGCTCAGCAATCAAGGCTTCATAGCAGGACTCCAGGCAGACCTTAAAGTGGACCTCTCAGCAACTTTACAAGTCTGCATGAAGAAATAGAATATACCATATTCTTCTATCTCTTCTACAAGTGCAAAAATGTCACTTTTCATCCTGCCGGAAATATACAGAGCTCAGAACTTTCTGCTCTTGTTGTCTCTGGACTGTTTTCAGTCCCAGTTCTCTATGTGGACTACAAAACATCACCTCACTATGTTATAGACAGGGGGGATATTCTGTAGTCCAAACACACTTTCTGTCCTACGGTGACAACGTCTCCATAGATTCAGTACAATGAGTGTTGTCACCCTAGGACAGGAAGTTACCAGCAGGATCAAAGACAAAGGGAAAAGAAAACGAATGCAGCCACCATATCTAAGGACTGCTCAGCTGAAGTATAGTACATTTTTGTATTTCGGATTCCCCCATAAATCAGTTGGCCCCATCCGTGTACCCCCACAAATCACTTGCTCCATCAGAGTGCCCCAATAGATCAGTTACCCCATCAGAATGTCCTCTTAGATTAGCTGCACCCATCAGAGTACATATATAGATCAGTTGCCCCATCACAGTGTCGCCATAGATTAATTGCCCCATCAAACTGCCCCCATAGATTAGTTGCCCCATCACAGTGTCGCCATAGATTAATTGCCCCATCAAACTGCCCCCATAGATTAGTTGCCCCATCACCGTGCCCCCATAGATTAATTGCCCCATCAAACTCCCCCCATAGATTAGTTGCCTCATCACCGTGCCCCCATAGATAAGTTGCTTCCATCAAACTGCCCCCATAGATTAGTTGCCCCATCACAGTGTCCCCATAGATTAATTGCCCCATCAAACTGCCCCCATAGATTAGATGCCTCATCACCGTGCCCCCATAGATTAATTGCCCCATCAAACTGCCCCCATAGATTAGATGCCTCATCACCGTGCCCCCATAGATTAGTTGCCTCATCACCGTGCCCCCATAGATAAGTTGCCACCATCAAACTGCCCCCATAGATTAGTTGCCCCATCACCGTGCCCCCATAGATTAATTGCCCCATCAAACTGCCCCCATAGATTAGATGCCTCATCACCGTGCCCCCATGGATTAATTGCCCCATCAAACTGCCCCCATAGATTAGATGCCTCATCACCGTGCTCCCATAGATTAATTGCCCCATCAAACTGCCTCCATAGATTAGTTGCCTCATCACCGTGCCCCCATAGATTAGTTGCCTCATCACCGTGCCCCCATAGATAAGTTGCCTCCATCAAACTGCCCCCATAGATTAGTTGCCCCATCACCGTGCCCCCATAGATTAATTGCCCCATCAAACTGCCCCCATAGATTAGATGCCTCATCACCGTGCGCCCATAGATTAATTGCCCCATCAAACTGCCCCCCATAGATTAGTTGCCTCATCACCGTGCCCCCATAGATTAATTGCCCCATCAAACTGCCCCTATAGATTAGTTGCCTCATCACCGTGCCCCCATAGAATAATTGCCCCATCAAACTGCCCCCCATAGATTAGTTGCCTCATCACCGTGCCCCCATAGATTAATTGCCCCATCAAACTGCCCCCATAGATTAGTTGCCTCATCACCGTGCCCCCATAGATAAGTTGCCTCCATCAAACTGCCCCCATAGATTAGTTGCCCCATCACCGTGCCCCCATAGATTAATTGCCCCATCAAACTGCCCCCATAGATTAGATGCCTCATCACCGTGCCCCCATAGATTAATTGCCCCATCAAACTGCCCCCATAGATTAGTTGCCTCATCACCGTGCCCCCATAGATTAATTGCCCCATCAAACTGCCCCCATAAATTAGTTGCCTCATCACCGTGCCCCCATAGATTAGTTGCCTCATCACCGTGCCCCCATAGATAAGTTGCCTCCATCAAACTTCCCCCATAGATTAGTTGCCCCATCACCGTGCCCCCATAGATTAATTGCCCCATCAAACTGCCCCCATAGATTAGATGCCTCATCACCGTGCCCCCATAGATAAGTTGCCTCCATCAAACTGCCCCCATAGATTAGTTGCCCCATCACCGTGCCCCTATAGATTAATTGCCCCATCAAACTGCCCCCATAGATTAGTTGCCTCATCACCGTGCCCCCATAGATTAATTGCCCCATCAAACTGCCCCCATAGATTAGTTGCCTCATCACCGTGCCCCCATAGATAAGTTGCCTCCATCAAACTGCCCCCATAGATTAGTTGCCCCATCACCGTGCCCCCATAGATTAATTGCCCCATCAAACTGCCCCCATAGATTAGATGCCTCATCACCGTGCCCCCATAGATTAATTGCCCCATCAAACTGCCCCCATAGATTAGTTGCCTCATCACCGTGCCCCCATAGATTAATTGCCCCATCAAACTGCCCCCATAAATTAGTTGCCTCATCACCGTGCCCCCATAGATTAGTTGCCTCATCACCGTGCCCCCATAGATAAGTTGCCTCCATCAAACTTCCCCCATAGATTAGTTGCCCCATCACCGTGCCCCCATAGATTAATTGCCCCATCAAACTGCCCCCATAGATTAGATGCCTCATCACCGTGCCCCCATAGATAAGTTGCCTCCATCAAACTGCCCCCATAGATTAGTTGCCCCATCACCGTGCCCCTATAGATTAATTGCCCCATCAAACTGCCCCCATAGATTAGTTGCCTCATCACCGTGCCCCCATAGATTAATTGCCCCATCAAACTGCCCCCATAGATTAGTTGCCTCATCACCGTGCCCCCATAGAATAATTGCCCCATCAAACTGCCCCCCATAGATTAGTTGCCTCATCACCGTGCCCCCATAGATTAATTGCCCCATCAAACTGCCCCCATAGATTAGTTGCTTCATCACCGTGCCCCCATAGATTAGTTGCCTCATCACCGTGCCCCCATAGATAAGTTGCCTCCATCAAACTGCCCCCATAGATTAGTTGCCCCATCACCGTGCCCCCATAGATTAATTGCCCCATCAAACTGCCCCCATAGATTAGTTGCCCCATCACAGTGTCGCCATAGATTAATTGCCCCATCAAACTGCCCCCATAGATTAGTTGCCCCATCACCGTGCCCCCATAGATTAATTGCCCCATCAAACTCCCCCCATAGATTAGTTGCCTCATCACCGTGCCCCCATAGATAAGTTGCTTCCATCAAACTGCCCCCATAGATTAGTTGCCCCATCACAGTGTCCCCATAGATTAATTGCCCCATCAAACTGCCCCCATAGATTAGATGCCTCATCACCGTGCCCCCATAGATTAATTGCCCCATCAAACTGCCCCCATAGATTAGATGCCTCATCACCGTGCCCCCATAGATTAGTTGCCTCATCACCGTGCCCCCATAGATAAGTTGCCTCCATCAAACTGCCCCCATAGATTAGTTGCCCCATCACCGTGCCCCTATAGATTAATTGCCCCATCAAACTGCCCCCATAGATTAGATGCCTCATCACCGTGCCCCCATAGATTAATTGCCCCATCAAACTGCCCCCATAGATTAGATGCCTCATCACCGTGCCCCCATAGATTAATTGCCCCATCAAACTGCCTCCATAGATTAGTTGCCTCATCACCGTGCCCCCATAGATTAGTTGCCTCATCACCGTGCCCCCATAGATAAGTTGCCTCCATCAAACTGCCCCCATAGATTAGTTGCCCCATCACCGTGCCCCCATAGATTAATTGCCCCATCAAACTGCCCCCATAGATTAGATGCCTCATCACCGTGCGCCCATAGATTAATTGCCCCATCAAACTGCCCCCCATAGATTAGTTGCCTCATCACCGTGCCCCCATAGATTAATTGCCCCATCAAACTGCCCCTATAGATTAGTTGCCTCATCACCGTGCCCCCATAGAATAATTGCCCCATCAAACTGCCCCCCATAGATTAGTTGCCTCATCACCGTGCCCCCATAGATTAATTGCCCCATCAAACTGCCCCCATAGATTAGTTGCCTCATCACCGTGCCCCCATAGATTAGTTGCCTCATCACCGTGCCCCCATAGATAAGTTGCCTCCATCAAACTGCCCCCATAGATTAGTTGCCCCATCACCGTGCCCCCATAGATTAATTGCCCCATCAAACTGCCCCCATAGATTAGATGCCTCATCACCGTGCCCCCATAGATTAATTGCCCCATCAAACTGCCCCCATAGATTAGTTGCCTCATCACCGTGCCCCCATAGATTAATTGCCCCATCAAACTGCCCCCATAAATTAGTTGCCTCATCACCGTGCCCCCATAGATTAGTTGCCTCATCACCGTGCCCCCATAGATAAGTTGCCTCCATCAAACTGCCCCCATAGATTAGTTGCCCCATCACCGTGCCCCCATAGATTAATTGCCCCATCAAACTGCCCCCATAGATTAGATGCCTCATCACCGTGCCCCCATAGATTAATTGCCCCATCAAACTGCCCCCATAGATTAGATGCCTCATCACCGTGCCCCCATAGATAAGTTGCCTCCATCAAACTGCCCCCATAGATTAGTTGCCCCATCACCGTGCCCCCATAGATTAATTGCCCCATCAAACTGCCCCCATAGATTAGTTGCCTCATCACCGTGCCCCCATAGATGAATTGCCCCATCAAACTGCCCCCATAAATTAGTTGCCTCATCACCGTGCCCCCATAGATTAGTTGCCTCATCACCGTGCCCCCATAGATAAGTTGCCTCCATCAAACTGCCCCCATAGATTAGTTGCCCCATCACCGTGCCCCCATAGATTAATTGCCCCATCAAACTGCCCCCATAGATTAGATGCCTCATCACCGTGCCCCCATAGATTAATTGCCCCATCAAACTGCCCCCATAGATTAGATGCCTCATCACCGTGCCCCCATAGATAAGTTGCCTCCATCAAACTGCCCCCATAGATTAGTTGCCCCATCACCGTGCCCCCATAGATTAATTGCCCCATCAAACTGCCCCCATAGATTAGTTGCCTCATCACCGTGCCCCCATAGATTAATTGCCCCATCAAACTGCCCCCATAGATTAGTTGCCTCATCACCGTGCCCCCATAGAATAATTGCCCCATCAAACTGCCCCCCATAGATTAGTTGCCTCATCACCGTGCCCCCATAGATTAATTGCCCCATCAAACTGCCCCCATAGATTAGTTGCTTCATCACCGTGCCCCCATAGATTAGTTGCCTCATCACCGTGCCCCCATAGATAAGTTGCCTCCATCAAACTGCCCCCATAGATTAGTTGCCCCATCACCGTGCCCCCATAGATTAATTGCCCCATCAAACTGCCCCCATAGATTAGATGCCTCATCACCGTGCCCCCATAGATTAATTGCCCCATTAAACTGCCCCCATAGATTAGTTGCCTCATCACCGTGCCCCCATAGATTAATTGCCCCATCAAACTGCCCCCATAAATTAGTTGCCTCATCACCGTGCCCCCATAGAATAATTGCCCCATCAAACTGCCCCCATAGATTAGTTGCCTCATCACTGTGCCCCCATAGATTAATTGCCCCATCAAACTGCCCCCATAGATTAGTTGCCTCATCACCGTGCCCCCATAGATTAATTGCCCCATCAAACTGCCCCCATAGATCAGTTGCCTCATCACCGTGCCCCCATAGATTAATTGCCCCATCAAACTGCCTCCATAGATTAGCTGCCTCATCATCTTGCCCCCATAGATTAGTTCCCTCCATCAGAGTACCCCCATAGATCAGTTGCCCCATCACAGAGCTCAGTGTACCTGTAGGAGAACTCCCTATAGCCTGGCAGGCAGAAGGTGGGAGCTGGCAGGGGAAATGTGCTGCAGGGCACACAGCAGGCATGTGAAGTCATTGGTTGCTAGGCATGCCGGCATCTCTAGCAACCAATGACTGCTGCTCACTGGACCAGGACTTGTGGGCGGTCTGCCATGTTAGTGAAGGCTCCATGAACCTATCATCCTGTGCAGGAGGCGGAGCCAGGGACTTCTAATCCCTCTCCACTCCATCTAACACCAACAATAAAAACATTTTCCTTTATTTACAATGTAACATATGGGGGAGAAATGAAAAAAAAAATGATTTGGCAGTGAAAGTGGCAGATAAAATGTCTGTGTGTGTGTGTGTAGGGGGAGGGGAGGGGGAGGGGTTACTTGGTTTGACAGTTAAAGGGTTGAAACAAATGAACAATATAGTTTGGTGGTGAAAGGGTTAAAAACTGAAAGAATTTGGCAGTTGAAGAGAATGAATCTTCCTAAAGGAGGCGCAGACAGCAATAAAAACCTGACAGGGGTTCTAATCCCTCTCCACTCCATCCAACACTAACAATAAACAAGTTTTCCTTTAGTGATAATTTTACATTTGGGCAAGAAATGTAAAAAACACATTTTGGTTTTGTCGGTAAAAGGGTTAAAAATGGGGGGAGGGGAGGGTATATAAAAAGAAAAGAAGTTGGTTTGGCGCTGAAAGGGTTAAAAAAAAAATCTTACAAAAATCTGTGTTTTAAAAAAAATGGTTCAGAGAAAGGGTTAAAAATGAAAAAAATTATGATTTTGCAGTGCAAGGGTTAAAAACAAAAGGGGGAGGGGAATTGGTTTCATAAATGAAAAGGAAAACATTTGATTTGGCAGTGAAAGGGTTAAAAATGGAGAAATAATTGGTGTGTAATAATGATAAAATAAAAGAAAAGATTTGATGGAGGATTTCTAAGGCTCCATTCACAATGTTATCATAAGAATAGAGATCTTTATTTCAGCCATGGGACTGTAAGGGTTAAATCTCATTCACAATAACATGTTCTTCCAGGAGCCGTATATCCCTATTAGATCCATATACTGATCCTACAGGCTGAATTCACAAAGCTCACAAAAAAGGACGTGGCTCCTTTAAGAAAAATCGTCAGTTATTTTTCAAAAAAAAAAAAAAGGTCACCTGACTGCACTCTGCGATCTGATTGGTCCCTCTCCCATCGATGTCATCGGCTGAGTCTGTTTGAATCTGATTGGTCCCTCCTCTGCCTATGATGTCATAGGCTGAGTCTCTATATAGCCAGAAGTAGGTCAGTGAGCTCTCAGAAGCTCAGAGATCACTGACCAGTGAAGACGCTTCTTATCTCTCCTGAGATATTTCTTGCGATTTTATTGGATTTGATTTTGTTCGATTCAATTTCATTGCGATTTCTATTGTCATACATTTAAAGCGAGTTTCTTTATTCCTAATAATGAACCGATTTAAATGTAATCGGCTTCTTTCTCTGAAAAACACCAAAGAGAAAGCCAGCAAAGGAGGGGCAATGGTAGGAGGTATCAGTGACCAGCCTGCAGATACCCCAACCAAAAAGCCCCCCAAAATGAAGAGGATTGTGCGCGGCTGTTTCAGAGCCGTTGTTGGATGTTTCGGTTCCGGCTGTAAAGTCAAAAGAGATCACCGATATACAGACACCGAAATTGGTAAGTGTTATGGATAGTGATAGATACAAAAAGTACTCTGGATAAGTCACCTACACTCATCGATCAAATTATTATTATTTGTTTTCATAGAATTATAGAACAGAAGGAGATATTAAAGTGATTGATAAGCCACAATCTGAGCTTTATATCATCTCCTCTGTCAGATAAAACTCGGTGGGAATTTCAGGTGCTGGAAGATCCAGACTCCCAGTATAACAAATACATTTCCTTCTTTGTTGGTGTTCAGAAGATTCCGTATCTGATAAACATTCTTTATCCAAATCATCCCCATTATTATATTATCAAATAATCAGCAAAACTCCTTCCTTCTCCCTCCGATCTCTATCACAGTCTGACTGTGTATGTGACGTTTCTATGGTAATATTTCCATCCCATAATAATATCATCCATTCCTTCCTTCCCCCAAATGTCACCTCTGCACCCCACAAAGAGAACATTTCTTTATTTTATTTTTTATTTGGATTTCTTGTCCACTGCAGCAAAAAAAGCTTTTTATTAATGGGGGAGGGGAGGGGGAGGAGTCATACTGATCAGTTATCTCCCCCAAATCACAATGATTGCACATTCATAACTAATATCTCATCAATATCACCCCAATAATAAATATATATATCACCCCAATAATTTATTGGGGGATCACAATGTCCGACTCTTCCAGCCTTGTGAATGAAGTCTTTAGACAGGAAGGAATGGATGATATTATTATGGGATGGAGATATTACCATAGAAACGTCACATACACAATCCTTCCCATAGGAGGTCCAGTGCAGTCATGTCAGTTATTGTCATGGCGACGCAGCCCCAGCCAGCTGCCTCTTTTGCATATAAGGAGTAAACAAGTCCATATAAGGCAGTAGGGGGAGGAGTCCAGTGATGACATCAGGCAGCAGCGGACTCCTGATGTGTATATAGATCACTCCAATAATAATTATATATATATCACCCCAATCATTTATAATATATATATATATATATATATATATATATATATATATATAGATATAGATATAGATCACTCCAATAATAATAATATCTATCTATATATATATATATATATATACATATATATATATATATATATATATATCTATATAGATATATATATATATATATATATATATATATAGATAGATATATCTATATAGATATATATATATATATATATATATAGATATATATATATATATATATATATATATATATAGATATATATATAGATAGATATATATATATATATATAGATATATATATATCTATATATATAGATAGATATATATATATATATATATATATATAGATCACACCAATAATATAGTAAGCACATTGATTATCAGTGCAGCCCCCATGAGAGGTGCCTAACAACTGCCAGCAGTGCCCCCTCAAAGTCTCTCAGTGCCCACCACAGTGCCAATCAGTGCCCACCACAGTGCCAATCAGTGCTCACCACAGTCCCCACCACAGTGCCAATCAGTGCCCATCAGTGCTGCCTATAAGTGTCCATCAGTGCTGCATATCAGTGCCAACTCATCAGTGCACATCAGTGAAGGAGAAAACAACATTTTATGACAAAATAAGAAAAAAGTTTTTTTGTTCAAAAATTGGGTCTTTTTTAGACCCCGAGGTGATGAAATACCAGCAAAAGAAATCTCTATTTGTGGGAAGAAAATGATAAAAATGTAGTTTGGCTACAGTGTTGTATGACCGCGTAATTGACATTCAAAGTGTGACAGCGCTGAAAGCGGAAAATTGTCCTGGGCAGGAAGGGGGGGAAGTGCCGGTATTGAAGTGGTGAATCTTCAACTGCCATAATGCTGCACATGTGATCCGTTATGACAGCAGCCATTGGATGGTTTGACAGTTTGGTTGAGAGCACAACCAATGTGACAGTTAGCATTCCCGACATGCCAGAAATAGAAATGTTTTTTGAAACTGTTAAATCGATGGGATTCCTTCCTCTTTCATACAAGTAAAAATCGTTTTATTTATAAATAACGCACAGGCACGAGGATGCACTGATGAGTTGGCACTGATATGCAGCACTGATGGACACTTATAGGCAGCACTGATTGGCACTGTAGTGGGGACTGTGGTGGGCACTGATTGGCACTGTGGTGGGCACTGAGAGACTTTGAGGGGGCACTGCTGGCAGTTGTTGGGCACCTCTCATTGGGGCTGCACTGATAATCAATGTGCTGATTATCAGCACAGACCCCCCCTCTGACAGAGAGAGCTGCCGATTGGCTCTCCCTGTCAGCGCGAACCGAGGAATGCCGTTTCCCGGCACTTCCAGGTTCACGCGATGATCACGTGGTAAGAAGCCTCTGTCAGGACTCCGGTGTCAGGACTCTGCAGCCCTGATACATGGGAGTCAGCGCAGAGGGGGGAGGGTAGAAACTGGTAGGATCAGTCAGCTTTTTCATACATAGCACAAGCGCTGTGCTCTATAACAGGCTTTAAAGGAACAGGATCTTCTTTAATGGTGCAAAAAAACACACAAAAATATATTTTTTTATAAAAACATCGTTATTGGAGTCCAAAGTTTTAAAAGAAACGGGGGGACAATGAATGTTGTCCACATTTCATAAAGACAATTCAGTGCACATGTACAATATACACATAAAGTAGTTACTGTAACCAGAGTGATGCTTGTTGCTTGACATGTTTCACTTTTCAGCTTCTTCAGGAGTTTATAAAGCAATATGTAGCTACAAAAAGACAAATACAATCAAAATAAAAAATAAACAATAATTCCAAAAATTTGCATAAAGAATTTTTAGTAATTATGCATGACCGTAAATTAACATTTCTGTTATCAAAGTAAATGTGCATCAAAAAGATATAACAACATAAATATGTTCAATGAATATTAGGGGTGCAACGGATCGTCATTAAACGTGATCCGTACGGATCAACCTCCGCGGATCGGGACACCCGCGATCCGCAGAGCGCTCTGTGGCCTCGGCCATTGGAAAGGCCGCGGCTTCTGCCTAGCTCCGGAGCGGCGGCCATCTTGGTACACCCGGCGGCCGTTTACCAGGTGATCGCTCCATCAAATGACGGAGCGATCACTTGTAACAAACCGGCGTTATGTCATGACGCCGGTTCCTCTCTCCCCTCTGTGTACTGATCTGTACAGTGTAGGGGAGAGTTCGGATGGCAGCAGTGCCAATACTCTGCAATGCCCTGACAATACTCTGCAATGCCCTTACAATACTCTTCCATACCCTGCCAATACTCTGCCATACCCTGCCAATACTCTGCCATACCCTGCCAATACTCTGCCATACCCTGCCAATACTCTTCCATACTCTGCCAATACCCTGCCAATATACCCGCCAATACCCGGCAATACTCTGCCATACCCTGCTAATATATTACAGTGGGGGAGATTGTGGATATTACAGTGGGGGGGATTTTTTTTTGTTGATCCGAACCGTGACTCCTGATCCGAGGAACGATACGAACCGTCAGTTTTTTGATCCGTTGCACCCCTAATGAATATCCATGAGGGTCAGCACTATACAGAGAAGCACACAACATGAACATAAAACTCACCATGTATATAGAATGTAATCAAGCTAATGCACACTAGTAAAGGGTCCAAAGAAAAAGAGGTACCCAGGCCCCCTACAGTGTCCCATCTGATAACAAATAGAGATCATGCACCCATCACCAAGACCAACATACACATAAGAAGGGCTTGAAGATCAAACCTACCAAGCGAATCCTCAAAACTCACCGTATCTGTCAGAACAAAGACATAGCGGCCACCAGGCCAGACGGGACTGGTGGCCCCAGCCACAGAGCCGGCCATGGAGCAGGAGGTGGCTGCTATGTCTTTGTTCTGACAGATACGGTGAGTTTTGAGGATACGCATGGTAGGTTTGATCTTCAAGCCCTTCTTATGTGTATGTTGGTCATGCTGATGGGTGTATGATCTCTATATGTTATCAGATGGGACACTGTAGGTGTCCTGGGGGATGCTATTTATTAAATATGTCCACATTCATCATCACGGGTGTTTAATAATAAGAAACAGAAGCACTGCAGATTACTCCACCGCACCCGAAAGTGAAGAATCAGACCCATTTTTCATTTTAGTGGGTCGGCATAACTGCCAGGCAACCAAAATTTTTATATGAAGGCCATTAGTCATCCCTGTGTCCCTGTCATGTTGGGATTTTATTATTGTCCTTTGCACTGGAATTTTGAACTTTTCTCTCCATAGTTTTGTTTTATATATATATATATATATATATATATATATATATATATATATATATATATATATAATGTAGGTGAAGGTGCTAAATCTGATTCTTTTTTATTGCAGATGTACGCGGTATTTACTGCAGACACAGCTCACAAGGCAGGACTACCCCAGTGAGCGAGACAGAATATGAAAGCTACATTGAGACTTCCCCAGCATGTGACGTTCACAAGGAGTCCCCACCAGCATGTGACGTTCACACGGAGACACCACCAGCATGTGACGTTCACACGGAGACTCCACCAGCATGTGACGTTCACACGGAGACTCCACCAGCATGTGATGTTCACACGGAGACTCCACCAGCATGTGACGTTCACACGGAGACTCCACCAGCATGTGACATTCACACGGAGACTCCACCAGCATGTGACGTTCACACGGAGCCTCCACCAGCATGTGACGTTCACACAGAGCCTCCACCAGCATGTGACGTTCACACGGAGCCTCCACCAGCATGTGACGTTCACACGGAGACTCCACCAGCATGTGACGTTCACACGGAGACTCCACCAGCATGTGACGTTCACACGGAGACTCCACCAGCATGTGACATTCAAACGGAGACTCCACCAGCATGTGACGTTCACACGGAGACTCCACCAGCATGTGACGTTCACACGGAGACTCCACCAGCATGTGACGTTCACACGGAGACTCCACCAGCATGTGACGTTCACACGGAGACTCCACCAGCATGTGATGTTCACACGGAGACTCCACCAGCATGTGACGTTCACAAGGATACTCCACCAGCATGTGACGTTCACAAGGATACTCCACCAGCATGTGACGTTCACAAGGATACTCCACCAGCATGTGACATTCACATTGAGACACCACCTGAATGTCACATTCATGTTGAGACTACAGCACAATGTGAGGTTCATGTTGAGAACCCACCAAAATACCAGGGCAGCCATTTGAATATCTCCTCCCATGAAGATGAGGGCAAGCTTAAAGAAAAGGATAGGCAGATCCTGGTGGTAGGGGACTCTGTTATTAGAGGGACAGAGAGGACAATCTGTCAGAATGACCACGATCAACGAACAGTATATTGTTTCCCAGTCGCACGAGTTCGGGACATTGCAGATCGGATGGACGGATTATTGGATGGGGCTGGGGAGGATCCAGTTGTCATGGTACATATTGGAACCAATGACAACATTAGAAGAAAATGGAGCACCCTACAAAATGATTTCAGGGACTTAGGGGCTATATTGAAGAAAAGGACCTCCAAGGCAGCATTTTCAGAAATACTGCCTGTACCTCGAGCCACACCAAGGAGGCAACAGGAGCTTAGGGAGCTTAGCAAGTGGCTGAAGAATTGGTGCAGGAAGGAGGGGTTTGGCTTCATGGAGACCTGGACTGACTTTTCAATGTGTCACTTGCTCTACAGCAGGGATGGACTGCACTTAAATGAGCAGGGTGCAGCTCTGTTGGGAAAGACAATAACCAAAAGGGTGGAAAAAATGTTAAATCCACCACCAGCATGTGACGTTCACACGGAGACGCCACCAGCATGTGACGTTCACACGAAGACACCATCAGCATGTGACGTTAACACGGAGACTTCACCAGCATGGGATGTTCACATGGAGATTCCACTAGCATGTGACGTTCACACGGAGATGCCACCAGCATGTGACATTCACACGGAGACACCACCAGCTTGTGACGTTCACACAGAGCGTCCACCAGCATGTGTAGTTCACACGGAGACTCCACCAGCATGTGACGTTCACACAGATACTCCACCAGCATGTGACATTCACACGGATACTCCACCAGCATGTGACATTCACATTGAGACACCATCTGAATGTCACATTTATGTTGAGACTACAGCACAATGTGAGGTTCATGTTGAGAACCAACCAAAATACCAGGGCAGCCATTTGAATATCTCCTCCCATGAAGATGAGGGCAAGCCTAAAGAAAAAGATAGGCAGATCCTTGTGGTAGGGGACTCTGTTATTAGAGGGACAGAGAGGGCAATCTGTCAGAATGACCGTGATCAACGAACAGTATATTGTTTCCCAGTCGCACGAGTTCGGGACATTGCAGATCGGATGGACGGATTGTTGGATGGGGCTGGGGAGGATCCAGTTGTCATGGTACATATTGGAACCAATGACAACATTAGAAGAAAATGGAGCACCCTACAAAATGATTTCAGGGACTTAGGGGCTATATTGAAGAAAAGGACCTCCAAGGCAGCATTTTCAGAAATACTACCTGTACCTCGAGCCACACCAAGGAGGCAACAGGAGCTTAGAGAGCTTAGCAAGTGGCTGAAGAACTGGTGCAGGAAGGAGGGGTTTGGCTTCATGGAGACCTGGACTGACTTTTCAATGTGTCACTTGCTCTACAGCAGGGATGGACTGCACTTAAATGAGCAGGGTGCAGCTCTGTTGGGAAAGAAAATAACCAAGAGGGTGGAAAAAATGTTAAATCCACCACCAGCATGTGATGTTCACACGGAGACGCCACCAGCATGTGACGTTCACACAAAGACACCATCAGCATGTGACGTTCACACGAAGACTTCACCAGCATGGGATGTTCACATGGAGATTCCACTAGCATGTGACGTTCACACGGAGATGCCACCAGCATGCGACGTTCACACGGAGACACCACCAGCTTGTGACATTCACACGGAGACACCACCAGCTTGTGACGTTCACACGGAGCCTCCACCAGCATGTGTAGTTCACACGGAGACTCCACCAGCATGTGACGTTCACACAGATACTCCAACAGCATGTGACATTCACACGGATACTCCACCAGCATGTGACATTCACATTGAGACACCACCTGAATGTCACATTCATGTTGAGACTACAGCACAATGTGAGGTTCATGTTGAGAACCCACCAAAATACCAGGGCAGCCATTTGAATATCTCCTCCCATGAAGATGAGGGCAAGCCTAAAGAAAAGGATAGGCAGATCCTGGTGGTAGGGGACTCTGTTATTAGAGGGACAGAAAGGGCAATCTGTCAGAATGACCGCGATCAACGAACAGTATATTGTTTCCCAGTCGCACGAGTTCGGGACATTGCAGATCGGATGGACGGATTGTTGGATGGGGCTGGGGAGGATCCAGTTGTCATGGTACATATTGGACCCAATGACAACATTAGAAGAAAATGGAGCACCCTACAAAATGATTTCAGGGACTTAGGGGCTATATTGAAGAAAAGGACCTCCAAGGCAGCATTTTCAGAAATACTGCCTGTACCTCGAGCCACACCAAGGAGGCAACAGGAGCTTAGGGAGCTTAGCAAGTGGCTGAAGAACTGGTGCAGGAAGGAGGGGTTTGGCTTCATGGAGACCTGGACTGACTTTTCAATGTGTCACTTGCTCTACAGCAGGGATGGACTGCACTTAAACGAGCAGGGTGCAGCTCTGTTGGGAAAGAAAATAACCAAAAGGGCGGAAAAAATGTTAAATCAACCACATGTCATTCACATCGAGACTCCTCCAGCATGCAACGATTCTGTTGAGACTCGGGCAGAATGTAACTTTCCCACTAAGACACCGGCAGATTGTGGCGTTACCACTGAGACTCTGGCAGAATGTGTCGTTCATCAGCAGCTTCTGAATCACAGACTCAACTAAAAGTCTAAGGAACCCTCCCAGGGACCAGGTACGGCTTTACCAACACAGGTCCCTACACTGGTGGCGGCTGCCACTCCAGTATCCAGAGGGCCTTCCCATCAGCCCTCTATTTCCCTTTTTGGAGCTTCTGAATCACCAACTATGAATGCAAATGGACAAACAAGATGATTGACTGTTCCTAGAAGAAGACTCAACAAAAATTCTAAGGAACCCTTCTGAGGCACCAGGTATGGCTATACCAACACAGGTCCCTACACTGGTGGCTGCCACTTCAGTAACCAGAGGGTTTTCCCATCAGCCCTCCATTTTCGTTTTTGGAACTTCTGAATCATCAACTATCAATGCACCTGGACAAACAAGACAATTAGCTGTTCCTAGAAGAAGACTCAACAAAAAGTCTGAGGAAGCTTACCTGGGACCAGGTACGGCTGTACCAACACAGGTCCCTACACTGGTGCGAGCTGCCACTCCAGTAACCGGAGGGTCTTCCCATCAGCCCTCTATTTACCTTTCTGCAGCAGCTTTAAGGTTCGACAATACGTCGCCAAAACATAATCACCTGAAGAACAAGGGGGAGTATGGAAGAGGGAGAGAGGGAGGAAATAGGGGGGGAAGGTTGGAGAAAGAAGGGGGTGAGGGTTGGGGGGAACCCCCACACCCCTTCCTTACTCCTAACCTCTCCTCCCCCCTCCTTTCCTCCCTCTCTCCCTCTTCCATACTCCCCCTCGGGCGTGTGTTGGACCGGCTGAGGATAGGTTGGGGGCCGGTATTCTTTGGGTGTGTTTTGGAGTGTTATATACATAGATTGCAGTTTAGGATAAGGTTCCAACACAGGTCCCTACACTGGTGGCGGCTGCCACTCCAGTATCCAGAGGGCCTTCCCATCAGCCCTCTATTTCCCTTTTTGGAGCTTCTGAATCACCAACTATGAATGTAAATGGACAAACAAGATGATTGACTGTTCCTAGAAGAAGACTCAACAAAAATTCTAAGGAACCCTCCCGAGGGACCAGGTATGGCTGTACCAACACAGGTCCCTACACTGGTGGCTGCCACTTCAGTAACCAGAGGGTTTTCCCATCAGCCCTCCATTTTCGTTTTTGGAACTTCTGAATCACCAACTATCAATGCAGCTGGACAAACAAGACAATTGGCTGTTCTTAGAAGAAGACTCAACAAAAAGTCTGAGGAAGCCTCCCTGGGACCAGGTACGGCTGTACCAACACAGGTCCCTACACTGGTGCGAGTTGCCACTCCAGTAACCGGAGGGTCTTCCCATCAGCCCTCTATTTACCTTTCTGCAGCAGCTTTAAGGTTCAACAATACGTCGCCAAAACATAATCACCTGAAGAACAAGGGGGAGTATGGAAGAGGGAGAGAGGGAGGAAAAGGGGGGGAAGGTTGGAGAAAGAAGGGGGTGAGGGTTGGGGGGAACCCCCACACCCCTTCCTTACTCCTAACCTCTCCTCCCCCCTCCTTTCCTCCCTCTTCCATACTCCCCCTCGGGCGTGTGTTGGACCGGCTGAGGGGAGGTTGGAGGCCGGTATTCTTTGGGTGTGTTTTGGAGTGTTATATACATAGATTGCAGTTTAGGATAAGTTTGGATTTCTTCTGGAGGTGCTTTGAGTGGACATAATTGATGAACTCCGTTCAGCGGGGGCGGTCCTTAGAGAACAGAGGCCGCATACAGGCAGCACAGAGGCTTAGGGATTAGCCTTGCAGCACTGGGGTCCATGGTTCAAATCCTGACCAGGACACTATCTGCATGGAGTTTGCATGTTCTCCCTGTGCTTGCGTGGGTTTCCTCCGGGTACTCCGGTTTCCTCCCACACTACAAAGACATGCTACCTTGCGTTGGTGGTGCAGTGGTGAGCATAGCTGCCTTTCAAGCAGCTGACCCGGGTTCGATTCCCGGCCAACGCCTTCTCCAATACTTGGAGTCCTCAGAGAGAAAAGCGATATACAAGGGTGGAATGAAGAATGAAGCGAATGTGTGGAATGTTTGAGGAAAAAAATGTTCCCCCAGAACCTATAGAAGGTGAACCCAGCAACTGATAGAAGACGCTTAGGCTGCGATCACACCTAGGCCTTCCGGATTGCGGGCGGAATTACTGCGATTCCAGATTGTGATCCAGTTATTTTCAATGGCACCCCAATAATGGGACAATATTGTCACCTGACAAATCACACAAAAAAAATTGCAGGACGCCTATTTCCCATAGGCCGTCAGGCAACAATCGCGGCAAAATCACGCCTCGATTGGGATGATATTGAAAGTAAAGGGATCGCAAGCGTGTGCTGCGTTTTGCACCTATTCGGGAATCCAGAACACCTAGGTGTGACCAAATCCTCGCCGTGTCCATCATACGACAAGAACTTCCTGCACAAACGTCCCCCCAACATGAATAATACACCCATACCCCCCAACATGAATATTACACCCATACTCCCCCCAGCAGGAATATTACACTCATACTCCCATCAGGAATATTACACCGACAAGCCCCAACATAAATATTACACCCATACCCACCCAACATGAATATTACACCGACACCCTCCCAGCAGGAATATTATACACATACCCCCCAGCAGGAATATTACACCCATACCCCCCCCCAACATGAATATTATACCCACCCAACATGAATATTACACCCATACCCACTCAACATGAATATTACACCGACACCCTCCCAGCTGGGATATTACACACATACCCCCCCCCCCCCCCAGGAATATTATACCCATACCCCCCCAACATGAATATTACACCCATACCCCCCAGCAGGAATATTACACCCATACTCCCCCCATCAGGAATATTACACCCATACTCCCCCCATCAGGAATTTTACACCCATATTCCCCCAGCAGGAATATTACACCCATACTTCCCCCAACATGAATATTACACCCATACCCCCCCAACATGAATATTACACCCATACTCCCCCATCAGGAATATTACACCCATACCCCCCCAACATGAATATTACACCCATACTCCCCCCATCAGGCATATTACACCGACACCCCCCAACATGAATATTACACCGACACCCCCCAACAGAAATATTACACCCATATCCCCCCAGCAGGAATATTGCACTGACACCCCCCATCCTGACACTGACGTCCCCCCCAGGAATATTACACCAACACCCCCCATCCTGACACTGACACCCCCCAGGAATATTACACCTACACCCCCCATCCTGACACTGACACCCCCCAGGACTATTACACCGACACCCCCCATCCTGACACTGACATCCCCCCAGGAATATTACACCGACACCCCCCATCCTGACACTGACACCCCCCCAGGAATATTACACCGACACCCCCCATCCTGACACTGACACCCCCCAGGAATATTACACCGACACCACCCATCCTGACACTGACATCCCCCCAGGAATATTACACTGACACCCCCCATCCTGACACTGACATCCCCCCAGGAATATTACACCGACACCCCCATCCTGACACTGACACCCCCCCAGGAATATTACACCAACACCCCCCATCCTGACACTGACATTCCCCAGGAATATTACACCGACACCCCCCATCCTGACACTGACATCTCCCCAGGAATATTACACCGACATCCCCCATCCTGACACCCCCCCAGGAATATAACACCGACGCCCCCCATCCTGACATCCCCCCAGCAGGAATATAACACTGACACCCCCCATCCTGACTCCCCCCAGGAATATTACACCGACACCCCCCATCCTGACACTGACATCCCCCCAGCAGGAATATAACACCGACACCCCCCATCCTGACACTGACATCCCACCAGCAGGAATATAACACTGACACACCCCATGAATATTACACCGACACCCCCCATCCTGACACTGACATCCCCCCAGCAGGAATATTACACCGACACCCCCCATCCTGACACCCCCCAGGAATATTACACCGACACCCCCCATCCTGACACTGACACCCCCCCAGGAATATTACACCGACACCCCCCATCCTGACACTGACACCCCCCAGGAATATTACACCGACACCCCCCCATCCTGACACTGACATCCCCCCAGGAATATTACACCTACACCCCCCATCCTGACACTGACATCCCCCCAGGAATATTACACCGACACCCCCCATCCTGACACTGACATCCCCCCAGGAATATTACACCGACACTCCCCATCCTAAAACACTGACATCCCCCCAGGAATATTACACCGACACCCCCCAGGAATATTATACCGACACTCCCCATCCTGACACTGATATCCCCCCAGGAATATTACACCGACACCCCCCAGGAATATTATACCGACACTCCCCATCCTGACACTGACATCCCCCCAGGAATATTACACCAACACCCCCCATCCTGACACTGATATCCCCCCAGGAATATTACACCGACACCCCCCATCCTGACACTGACATCCGCCCAGCAGGAATATAACACCGACACCCCCCATCCTGACACTGACATCCCCCCAGCAGGAATATAACACCGACACCCCCCATCCTGACACTGACATTCCCCCAGGAATATTACACCGACACCCCCCCATCCTGACACTGACATCCCCCCAGGAATATTACACCGACACCCCCCATCCTGACGCTGACACCCCCCGAGGTATATTACACCGACACCCCCCATCCTCACACTGACACCCCCCGAGGAATATTACACCGACACCCCCCATCCTGACACTGACACCCCCCCAGGAATATTACACCGACACCCCCCATCCTGACACTGACACCCCCCAGGAATATTACACCGACACCCCCCCATCCTGACACTGACGTCCCCCCAGGAATATTACACCGACACCCCCCATCCTGACACTGACGTCCCCCCAGGAATATTACACCGACACCCCCCATCCTGACACTGACATCCCCCCAGGACTATTACACCGACACCCCCCCATCCTGACACTGACATCCCCCCAGGAATATTACACCTACACCCCCCATCCTGACACTGACACCCCCCAGGAATATTACACCGACACCCCCCATCCTGACACTGACATCCCCCCAGGAATATGACACCGACACCCCCCATCCTGACACTGACATCCCCCCAGGAATATTACACCGACACCCCCCATCCTGACACTGACACCCCCCAGGAATATTACACTGACACCCCCCATCCTGACACTGACATCCCCCCAGAAATATTACACTGACACCCCCCATCCTGACACTGACACCCCCCCAGGAATATTACACCGACACTCCCCATCCTGACACTGACACCCCCCAGGAATATTACACCGACACCCCCCATCCTGACACTGACATCCCCCCAGAAATATTACACCGACACCCCCCATCCTGACACTGACATCTCCCCAGGAATATTACGCCGACACCCCCCATCCTGACACTGACACCCCCCCAGGAATATTACACCGACACCCCCCATCCTGACACTGACATCCCCCCAGGAATATTACACCGACACCCCCCATCCTGACACTGACATTCCCCCAGCAGGAATATAACACCGACACCCCCCATCCTGACACTGACATCCCCCCAGCAGGAATATAACACTGACACCCCCCATGAATATTACACCGACACCCCCCATCCTGACACTGACATCCCCCCAGCAGGAATATAACACCGACACCCCCCATCCTGACACTGACATCCCCCCAGGAATATTACACCGACACCCCCCCATCCTGACACTGACATCCCCCCAGGAATATTACACCGACACTCCCTATCCTGACACTGACACCCCCCCAGGAATATTACACCGACACACCCCATCCTGACACTGACATCCCCCCAGGAATATTACATCGACACCCCCATCCTGACACTGACATCCCCCCAGGAATATTACACCGACACCCCCCATCCTGAAACTGACATCTCCCCAGGAATATTACACCGACACCCTCCATCCTGACACTGACACCCCCCAGGAATATTACACCGACACCACCCATCCTGACACTGACACCCCCCAGGAATATTACACCGACACCACCCATCCTGACAGTGGCACCCCCCAGGAATATTACACCGACACACCCCATCCTGACACTGACATCCCCCCAGGAATATTACACCGACACCCCCCATCCTGACACTGACGTCCCCCCAGGAATATTACACCGACACCCCCCATCCTGACACTGACACCCCCCAGGAATATTACACCGACACCACCCATCCTGACACTGACACCCCCCAGGAATATTACACCGACAACCCCCATCCTGACACTGACACCCCCCAGGAATATTACACCTACACCCCCCATCCTGACACTGACACCCCCCCAGGAATATTACACCGACACCCCCCATCCTGACACTGACATCTCCCCAGGAATATTACAACGACACCCCCCTATCCTGACACTGACGTCCCCGCAGGAATATTACACCGACACCCCCCATCCTGACACTGACACCCACCAGGAATATTACACCAACACCCCCCATCCTGACACTGACATCCCCCCAGGAATATTACACCGACACCCCCCATCCTGACACTGACATTCCCCCAGCAGGAATATAACACCGACACCCCCCATCCTGACACTGACATCCCCCCAGCAGGAATATAACACTGACACCCCCCATGAATATTACACCGACACCCCCCATCCTGACACTGACATCCCCCCAGCAGGAATATAACACCGACACCCCCCATCCTGACACTGACATCCCCCCAGGAATATTACACCGACACCCCCCCATCCTGACACTGACATCCCCCCAGGAATATTACACCGACACTCCCTATCCTGACACTGACACCCCCCCAGGAATATTACACCGACACACCCCATCCTGACACTGACATCCCCCCAGGAATATTACACCTACACCCCCCATCCTGACACTGACATTCCCCCAGCAGGAATATAACACCGACACCCCCCATCCTGACACTGACATCCCCCCAGCAGGAATATAACACTGACACCCCCCATGAATATTACACCGACACCCCCCATCCTGACACTGACATCCCCCCAGCAGGAATATAACACCGACACCCCCCATCCTGACACTGACATCCCCCCAGGAATATTACACCGACACCCCCCCATCCTGACACTGACATCCCCCCAGGAATATTACCTCGACACTCCCTATCCTGACACTGACACCCCCCCAGGAATATTACACCGACACCCCCCATCCTGACACTGACATCCCCCCAGGAATATTACACCGACACCCCCCATCCTGAAACTGACATCTCCCCAGGAATATTACACCGACACCCTCCATCCTGACACTGACACCCCCCAGGAATATTACACCGACACCACCCATCCTGACACTGACACCCCCCAGGAATATTACACCGACACCCCCCATCCTGACACTGACACCCCCCAGGAATATTACACCGACACCCCCCATCCTGACACTGACACCCCCCCAGGAATATTACACTGACACCCCCCATCCTGACACCGACATCTCCCCAGGAATATTACACTGACACCCCCCATCCTGACACCGACATCTCCCCAGGAATATTACACCGACACCACCCATCCTGACACTGACACCCCCCAGGAATATTACACCGACACCCCCCATCCTGACACTGACGTCCCCCCAGGAATATTACACCGACACCCCCCATCCTGACACTGACACCCCCCAGGAATATTACACCGACACCACCCATCCTGACACTGACACCCCCCAGGAATATTACACCGACAACCCCCATCCTGACACTGACACCCCCCAGGAATATTACACCTACACCCCCCATCCTGACACTGACACCCCCCCAGGAATATTACACCGACACCCCCCATCCTGACACTGACATCTCCCCAGGAATATTACAACGACACCCCCCTATCCTGACACTGACGTCCCCCCAGGAATATTATACCGACACCCCCCATCCTGACACTGACACCCACCAGGAATATTACACCAACACCCCCCATCCTGACACTGACATCCCCCCAGGAATATTACACCGACACCCCCCATCCTGACACCCCCCAGGAATATTACACCGACACCCTCCATCCTGACACTGACATCCCCCCAGGAATATTACACTGACACCCCCCATCCTGACACTGACATCCCCCCAGGAATATTACACCGACACCCCCATCCTGACACTGACACCCCCCCAGGAATATTACACCAACACCCCCCATCCTGACACTGACACCCCCCCAGGAATATTACACCAACACCCCCCATCATGACACTGACATTCCCCAGGAATATTACACCGACACCCCCCATCCTGACACTGACATCCCCCCAGGAATATTACACCGACACCCCCCATCCTGACACCCCCCAGGAATATTACACCGACACCCCCCATCCTGACACCCCCCAGGAATATTACACCGACACCCCCCCATCCTGACACTGACATCTCCCCAGGAATATTACACTGACACCCCCCATCCTGACACTGACATCCCCCCAGCAGGAATATAACACTGACACCCCCCCACCCTGACACTAACATCCCCCCAGGAATATTACACCGACACCCCCCATCCTGACACCCCCCAGGAATATTACACCGACACCCCCCATCCTGACACCCCCCAGGAATATTACACCGACGCCCCCCATCCTGACATCCCCCCAGCAGGAATATAACACTGACACCCCCCATCCTGACTCCCCCCAGGAATATTACACCGACACCCCCCATCCTGACACTGACATCCCCCCAGCAGGAATATAACACTGACACCCCCCATGAATATTACACCGACACCCCCCATCCTGACACTGACATCCCCCCAGCAGGAATATTACACCGACACCCCCCATCCTGACACCCCCCAGGAATATTACACCGACACCCCCCATCCTGACATCCCCCCAGGAATATTACACCGACACCCCCCATCCTGACACCCCCCCAGGAATATTACACCGACACCCCCATCCTGACACTGACATCCCCCCAGGAATATTACACTGACACCCCCCATCCTGACACTGACACCCCCCCAGGAATATTACACCGACACCCCCATCCTGACACTGACATCCCTCCAGGAATATTACACCGACACCCCCCATCCTGACACCCCCCAGGAATATTACACCGACACCCCCCATCCTGACATCCCCCCAGGAATATTACACCGACACCCCCCATCCTGACACCCCCCCAGGAATATTACACCGACACCCCCATCCTGACACTGACATCCCCCCAGGAATATTACACTGACACCCCCCATCCTGACACTGACACCCCCCCAGGAATATTACACCGACACCCCCATCCTGACACTGACATCCCTCCAGGAATATTACACCGACACCCCCCATCCTGACACTGACACCCCCCAGGAATATTACACCGACACCCCCCATCCTGACACTGACACCCCACCAGGAATATTACACGGACATACCCCATCCTGACACTGACACCCCCCCAGGAATATTACACCGACACCCCCATCCTGACACTGACACCCCCCCAGGAATATTACACCGACACCCCCCATCCTGACACTGATATCCCCCAGCAGGAATATAACACCTCCACCCCCCATCCTGACACTGACAGCCCCCCAGGAATATTACATCGACACCCCCCATCCTGACATCCCCCCAGGAATATTACACCGACACCCCCCATCCTGACACTGACATCCCCCAGGAATATTACACTGACACCCCCCCATCCTGACATCCCCCCAGGAATATTACACCGACACCCCCCATCCTGACACTGACATCCCCCCAGGAATATTACACCGACACCCCCCATCCTGACACTGACATCCCCCCAGGAATATTACACCGACACCCCCCCATCCTGACACTGACATCCCTCCAGGAATATTACACCGACACCCCCCATCCTGACACTGACATCCCTCCAGGAATATTACACCGACACCCCCCATCCTGACACTGACACCCCCCCAGGAATATTACACCGACACCCCCATCCTGACACTGACGTCCCCCCAGGAATATTACACCAACACCCCCCATCCTGACATCCCCCCAGGAATATTACACCGACACCCCCCATCCTGACACTGACATCCCCCCAGGAATATTACACCGACAACCCCCATCCTGACACTGACATCCCCCCAGGAATATTACACCGACACCCCCCCATCCTGACACTGACACCCCCCCAGGAATATTACACCGACACCCCCCATCCTGACACTGACATCCCCCAGGAATATTACACTGACACCCCCCCATCCTGACATCCCCCCAGGAATATTACACCGACACCCCCCATCCTGACACTGACACCCCCCCAGGAATATTACACCGACACCCCCCATCCTGACACTGACATCACCCCAGGAATATTACACCTACACCCCCATCCTGACACTGACACCCCCCCAGGAATATTACATCAACACCCCCCATCCTGACACTGACATCCCCCCCATGAATATTAAACTGACACTCCCCATCCTGACACTGACATCCCCCCAGGAATATTACACCGACACCCCCATCCTGACACTGACACCCCCCAGGAATATTACACCGACACCCCCCATCCTGACACTGACACCCCCCAGGAATATTACACCGACACCCCCCATCCTGACACTGACATCCCCCAGGAATATTACACCGACACGCCCCCATCCTGACACTGTCACCCCCCCAGCAGGAATATTACACCGACACCCCCCATCCTGACACTGACATCCCCCAGGAATATTACACCGACACGCCCCCATCCTGACACTGTCACCCCCCCAGCAGGAATATTACACCAACACCCCCCATCCTGACACTGACACCCCCCAGGAATATTACACCGACACCCCCCATCCTGACACTGACATCCCCCCAGGAATAATACACCGACACCCCCCATCCTGACACTGACACCCCCCCAGGAATAATACACCGACACCCGCCATCCTGACACTGACATCCCTCCAGGAATATTACACCGACACCCCCCATCCTGACACTGACATCCCCCCAGGAATATTACACCGACACCCCCCATCCTGACACTGACATCCCCCCAGGAATAATACACCGACACCCCCCATCCTGACACTGACACCCCCCCAGGAATAATACACCGACACCCGCCATCCTGACACTGACATCCCTCCAGGAATATTACCCCGACACCCCCCATCCTGACACTGACACCCCCCAGGAATATTACCCCGACACCCCCCATCCTGACACTGACATCTCTCCAGGAATATTACCCCGACACCCCCCATCCTGACACTGACACCCTCTAGGAATATTACCCCGACACCCCCCATCCTGACACTGACACCCTCCAGGAATATTACCCCGACACCCCCCATCCTGACACTGACACCCTCCAGGAATATTACACCGACACCCCCATCCTGACACTGACATCCCTCTAGGAATATTACACCAACACCCCCCATCCTGACACTGACACCCTCCAAGAATATTACACCGACACCCCCCATCCTGACACTGACATCCCCCCAGGAATATTACACTGACACCCCCCATCCTGACACTGACATCCCCCAGGAATATTACACCGACACCCCCCATCCTGACACTGACATCTCCCCAGGAATATTACACCGACACCCCCCATCCTGACACTGACATCCCCAGAGGAATATTACACCGACACCCACCATCCTGACACTGACGTCCCCCCAGGAATATTACACCGACACCCCCCCATCCTGACACTGACATCCCCCCAGGAATATTACACCGACACCCCCCAACCTGACATTCCCCCAGGAATATTACACCGACACCCCCCATCCTGACACTGACGTCCCCCCAGGAATATTACACCGACACCCCCCCATCCTGACACTGACGTCCCCCCAGGAATATTACATCGACACCCCCCAACCTGACATCCCCCCAGGAATATTACACCGACACCCCCATCCTGACACTGACATCCCCCCAGGAATATTACACCGACACCTCCCATCCTGACACTGACATCCCCCATCCTGACACTGACATCCCCCCAGGAATATTACACCGACACCCCCCATCCTGACACTGACGTCCCCCCAGGAATATTACACCGACACCCCCCCATCCTGACACTGACGTCCCCCCAGGAATATTACATCGACACCCCCCAACCTGACATCCCCCCAGGAATATTACACCGACACCCCCATCCTGACACTGACATCCCCCCAGGAATATTACACCGACACCTCCCATCCTGACACTGACACCCCCCATCCTCACACTGACATCCCCCCAGGAATATTACACCGACACCCCCCATCCTGACACTGACATCTCCCCAGAAATATTACACCGACACCCCCCATCCTGACACTCACATCCCCCCAGGAATATTACACCGACACCCCCATCCTGACACTGACACCCCCCAGGAATATTACACCGACACCCCCCCATCCTGACACTGACATCCCACCAGGAATATTACACCGACACCCCCCATCCTGACACTGACGTCCCCCCAGGAATATTACACCGACACCCCCATCCTGACACTGATATCCCCTCCAGGAATATTACACCGACACCCCCCATCCTGACACTGACATCCCCCCAGGAATATTACACCGACACCCCCCATCCTGACATCCCCCCAGGAATATTACACCGACACCCCCCATTCTGACATCCCCCCAGGAATATTACACTGACACCCCCCATCCTGACATCCCTCCAGGAATATTACACCGACACCCCCCATCCTGACACTGACATCCCCCCAGGAATATTACACCGACACCTCCCATCCTGACATCCCCCCAGGAATATTACACCGACACCCCCCATCCTGACATCCCCCCAGGAATATTACACCAACACCCCCCATCCTGACACTGACACCCCCCAGGAATATTACACCGACACCCCCCCATCCTGACACTGACATCCCACCAGGAATATTACACCGACACCCCCCATCCTGACACTGACGTCCCCCCAGGAATATTACACCGACACCCCCATCCTGACACTGATATCCCCTCCAGGAATATTACACCGACACCCCCCATCCTGACACTGACATCCCCCCAGGAATATTACACCGACACCCCCCATCCTGACATCCCCCCAGGAATATTACACCGACACCCCCCATTCTGACATCCCCCCAGGAATATTACACTGACACCCCCCATCCTGACATCCCTCCAGGAATATTACACCGACACCCCCCATCCTGACACTGACATCCCCCCAGGAATATTACACCGACACCTCCCATCCTGACATCCCCCCAGGAATATTACACCGACACCTCCCATCCTGACATCCCCCCAGGAATATTACACTGACACCCCCCATCCTGACATCCCCCCAGGAATATTACACCGACACCCCCCCATCCTGACACTGACATCCCCCCCAGGAATATTACACCGACACCCCCATCCTGACAATGACATCCCCCCAGGAATATTACACCGACACCCCCATCCTGACACTGACATCCCCCCAGGAATATTACACCGACACCCCCCATCCTGACACTGACACCCCCTAGGAATATTACACCGACACCCCCCATCCTGACACTGACATCCCCCCAGGAATATTACACCGACAAACCCATCCTGACACTGACATCCCCTCCAGGAATATTACACCGACACCCCCCATCCTGACACTGACATCCCCCCAGCAGGAATATAACACCGACACCCCCCATCCTGACACTGACATCCCCCCAGGAATATTACACCGACACCCCCCCATCCTGACACTGACATCCCCCCAGGAATATTACACCGACACCCCCCATCCTGACGCTGACACCCCCCGAGGTATATTACACCGACACCCCCCATCCTCACACTGACACCCCCCCAGGAATATTACACCGACACCCCCCAGGAATATTACACCGACACCCCCCATCCTGACACTGACACCCCCCAGGAATATTACACCGACACCCCCCCATCCTGACACTGACGTCCCCCCAGGAATATTACACCGACACCCCCCATCCTGACACTGACGTCCCCCCAGGAATATTACACCGACACCCCCCATCCTGACACTGACATCCCCCCAGGACTATTACACCGACACCCCCCCATCCTGACACTGACATCCCCCCAGGAATATTACACCTACACCCCCCATCCTGACACTGACACCCCCCAGGAATATTACACCGACACCCCCCATCCTGACACTGACATCCCCCCAGGAATATGACACCGACACCCCCCATCCTGACACTGACATCCCCCCAGGAATATTACACCGACACCCCCCATCCTGACACTGACACCCCCCAGGAATATTACACCGACACCCCCCATCCTGACACTGACACCCCCCCAGAAATATTACACTGACACCCCCCATCCTGACACTGACACCCCCCCAGGAATATTACACCGACACTCCCCATCCTGACACTGACACCCCCCAGGAATATTACACCGACACCCCCCATCCTGACACTGACATCCCCCCAGGAATATTACACCGACACCCCCCATCCTGACACTGACATCTCCCCAGGAATATTACGCCGACACCCCCCATCCTGACACTGACACCCCCCCAGGAATATTACACTGACACCCCCCATCCTGACACTGACATCCCCCCAGGAATATTACACCGACACCCCCCATCCTGACACTGACATTCCCCCAGCAGGAATATAACACCGACACCCCCCATCCTGACACTGACATCCCCCCAGCAGGAATATAACACTGACACACCCCATGAATATTACACCGACACCCCCCATCCTGACACTGACATCCCCCCAGCAGGAATATAACACCGACACCCCCCATCCTGACACTGACATCCCCCCAGGAATATTACACCGACACTCCCTATCCTGACACTGACACCCCCCCAGGAATATTACACCGACACACCCCATCCTGACACTGACATCCCCCCAGGAATATTACATCGACACCCCCATCCTGACACTGACATCCCCCCAGCAGGAATATAACACCGACACCCCCCATCCTGACACTGACATCCCCCCAGGAATATTACACCGACACTCCCTATCCTGACACTGACACCCCCCCAGGAATATTACACCGACACACCCCATCCTGACACTGACATCCCCCCAGGAATATTACATCGACACCCCCATCCTGACACTGACATCCCCCCAGGAATATTACACCGACACCCTCCATCCTGACACTGACACCCCCCAGGAATATTACACTGACACCCCCCATCCTGAAACTGACATCTCCCCAGGAATATTACACCGACACCCCCCATCCTGACATCCCCCCAGGAATATTACACCAACACCCCCATCCTGACACTGACACCCCCCAGGAATATTACACCGACACCCTCCATCCTGACACTGACACCCCCCAGGAATATTACACCGACACCACCCATCCTGACACTGACACCCCCCAGGAATATTACACCGACACCACCCATCCTGACAGTGGCACCCCCCAGGAATATTACACCGACACACCCCATCCTGACACTGACATCCCCCCAGGAATATTACACCGACACCCCCCATCCTGACACTGACATCCCCCCAGGAATATTACACCGACACCTCCCATCCTGACACTGACATCCCCCATCCTGACACTCACATCCCCCCAGGAATATTACACCGACACCCTCCATCCTGACACTGACACCCCCCAGGAATATTACACTGACACCCCCCATCCTGAAACTGACATCTCCCCAGGAATATTACACCGACACCCCCCATCCTGACATCCCCCCAGGAATATTACACCAACACCCCCATCCTGACACTGACACCCCCCAGGAATATTACACCGACACCCTCCATCCTGACACTGACACCCCCCAGGAATATTACACCGACACCACCCATCCTGACACTGACACCCCCCAGGAATATTACACCGACACCACCCATCCTGACAGTGGCACCCCCCAGGAATATTACACCGACACACCCCATCCTGACACTGACATCCCCCCAGGAATATTACACCGACACCCCCCATCCTGACACTGACATCCCCCCAGGAATATTACACTGACACCCCCCATCCTGACACTGACATCCCCCCAGGAATATTACACCGACACCCCCATCCTGACACTGACATCCCACCAGGAATATTACACCGACACCCCCCATCCTGACACTGACGTCCCCCCAGGAATATTACACCGACACCCCCATCCTGACACTGATATCCCCTCCAGGAATATTACACCGACACCCCCCATCCTGACACTGACATCCCCCCAGGAATATTACACCAACACCCCCCATCCTGACATCCCCCCAGGAATATTACACCGACACCCCCCATTCTGACATCCCCCCAGGAATATTACACTGACACCCCCCATCCTGACACTGACATCCCCCCAGGAATATTACACCGACACCTCCCATCCTGACATCCCCCCAGGAATATTACACCGACACCCCCCATCCTGACATCCCCCCAGGAATATTACACTGACACCCCCCATCCTGACATCCCCCCAGGAATATTACACCGACACCCCCCCATCCTGACACTGACATCCCCCCAGGAATATTACACCGACACCCCCCATCCTGACACTGACACCCCCCCAGGAATATTACACCGACACCCCCATCCTGACAATGACATCCCCCCAGGAATATTACACCGACACCCCCATCCTGACACTGACATCCCCCCAGGAATATTACACCGACAAACCCATCCTGACACTGATATCCCCCCAGGAATATTACACCGACACCCCCCATCCTGACACTGACATCCCCCCAGGAATATTACACCGACAAACCCATCCTGACACTGACATCCCCTCCAGGAATATTACACCGACACCCCCCATCCTGACACTGACATCCCCCCAGCAGGAATATAACACCGACACCCCCCATCCTGACACTGACATCCCCCCAGGAATATTACACCGACACCCCCCCATCCTGACACTGACATCCCCCCAGGAATATTACACCGACACCCCCCATCCTGACGCTGACACCCCCCGAGGTATATTACACCGACACCCCCCATCCTCACACTGACACCCCCCCAGGAATATTACACCGACACCCCCCATCCTGACACTGACACCCCCCCAGGAATATTACACCGACACCCCCCATCCTGACACTGACACCCCCCAGGAATATTACACCGACACCCCCCCATCCTGACACTGACGTCCCCCCAGGAATATTACACCGACACCCCCCATCCTGACACTGACGTCCCCCCAGGAATATTACACCGACACCCCCCATCCTGACACTGACACCCCCCAGGAATATTACACCGACACCCCCATCCTGACACTGACATCCCCCCAGGACTATTACACCGACACCCCCCCATCCTGACACTGACATCCCCCCAGGAATATTACACCGACACTCCCTATCCTGACACTGACACCCCCCCAGGAATATTACACCGACACACCCCATCCTGACACTGACATCCCCCCAGGAATATTACATCGACACCCCCATCCTGACACTGACATCCCCCCAGGAATATTACACCGACACCCCCCATCCTGAAACTGACATCTCCCCAGGAATATTACACCGACACCCTCCATCCTGACACTGACACCCCCCAGGAATATTACACCGACACCACCCATCCTGACACTGACACCCCCCAGGAATATTACACCGACACCACCCATCCTGACAGTGGCACCCCCCAGGAATATTACACCGACACACCCCATCCTGACACTGACATCCCCCCAGGAATATTACACCGACACCCCCCATCCTGACACTGACGTCCCCCCAGGAATATTACACCGACACCCCCCATCCTGACACTGACACCCCCCAGGAATATTACACCGACACCACCCATCCTGACACTGACACCCCCCAGGAATATTACACCGACAACCCCCATCCTGACACTGACACCCCCCAGGAATATTACACCTACACCCCCCATCCTGACACTGACACCCCCCCAGGAATATTACACCGACACCCCCCATCCTGACACTGACATCTCCCCAGGAATATTACAACGACACCCCCCTATCCTGACACTGACGTCCCCCCAGGAATATTACACCGACACCCCCCATCCTGACACTGACACCCACCAGGAATATTACACCAACACCCCCCATCCTGACACTGACATCCCCCCAGGAATATTACACTGACACCCCCCATCCTGACACCCCCCAGGAATATTACACCGACACCCTCCATCCTGACACTGACATCCCCCCAGGAATATTACACTGACACCCCCCATCCTGACACTGACATCCCCCCAGGAATATTACACCGACACCCCCATCCTGACACTGACACCCCCCCAGGAATATTACACCAACACCCCCCATCCTGACACTGACACCCCCCCAGGAATATTACACCAACACCCCCCATCCTGACACTGACATTCCCCAGGAATATTACACCGACACCCCCCATCCTGACACTGACATCTCCCCAGGAATATTACACTGACACCCCCCATCCTGACACTGACATCCCCCCAGCAGGAATATAACACTGACACCCCCCCACCCTGACACTGACACCCCCCAGGAATATTACACCAACACCCCCCATCCTGACACTGACATCCCCCCAGGAATATTACACCGACACCCCCCATCCTGACACCCCCCAGGAATATAACACCGACGCCCCCCATCCTGACATCCCCCCAGCAGGAATATAACACTGACACCCCCCATCCTGACTCCCCCCAGGAATATTACACCGACACCCCCCATCCTGACACTGACATCCCCCCAGCAGGAATATAACACTGACACCCCCCATGAATATTACACCGACACCCCCCATCCTGACACTGACATCCCCCCAGCAGGAATATTACACCGACACCCCCCATCCTGACACCCCCCAGGAATATTACACCGACACCCCCCATCCTGACATCCCCCCAGGAATATTACACCGACACCCCCCATCCTGACACCCCCCCAGGAATATTACACCGACACCCCCATCCTGACACTGACATCCCCCCAGGAATATTACACTGACACCCCCCATCCTGACACTGACACCCCCCCAGGAATATTACACCGACACCCCCATCCTGACACTGACATCCCTCCAGGAATATTACACCGACACCCCCCATCCTGACACTGACATCCCCCAGGAATATTACACCAACACCCCCCATCCTGACATCCCCCCAGGAATATTACACCGACACCCCCCATCCTGACACTGACACCCCACCAGGAATATTACACGGACACACCCCATCCTGACACTGACACCCCCCAGGAATATTACACCGACACCCCCATCCTGACACTGACACCCCCCCAGGAATATTACACCGACACCCCCCATCCTGACACTGATATCCCCCAGCAGGAATATAACACCTCCACCCCCCATCCTGACACTGACAGCCCCCCAGGAATATTACATCGACACCCCCCATCCTGACATCCCCCCAGGAATATTACACCGACACCCCCCATCCTGACACTGACATCCCCCAGGAATATTACACTGACACCCCCCCATCCTGACATCCCCCCAGGAATATTACACCGACACCCCCCATCCTGACACTGACACCCCCCCAGGAATATTACACCGACACCCCCATCCTGACACTGACGTCCCCCCAGGAATATTACACCAACACCCCCCATCCTGACATCCCCCCAGGAATATTACACCGACACCCCCCATCCTGACACTGACATCCCCCCAGGAATATTACACCGACAACCCCCATCCTGACACTGACATCCCCCCAGGAATATTACACCGACACCCCCCCATCCTGACACTGACACCCCCCCAGGAATATTACACCGACACCCCCCATCCTGACACTGACATCCCCCAGGAATATTACACTGACACCCCCCCATCCTGACATCCCCCCAGGAATATTACACCGACACCCCCCATCCTGACACCCCCCCAGGAATATTACACCGACACCCCCCATCCTGACACTGACATCACCCCAGGAATATTACACCTACACCCCCATCCTGACACTGACACCCCCCCAGGAATATTACATCAACACCCCCCATCCTGACACTGACATCCCCCCCATGAATATTACACTGACACTCCCCATCCTGACACTGACATCCCCCCAGGAATATTACACCGACACCCCCATCCTGACACTGACACCCCCCAGGAATATTACACCGACACCCCCCATCCTGACACTGACACCCCCCAGGAATATTACACCGACACCCCCCATCCTGACACTGACATCCCCCAGGAATATTACACCGACACGCCCCCATCCTGACACTGTCACCCCCCCAGCAGGAATATTACACCGACACCCCCCATCCTGACACTGACATCCCCCAGGAATATTACACCGACACGCCCCCATCCTGACACTGTCACCCCCCCAGCAGGAATATTACACCAACACCCCCCATCCTGACACACCCCAGGAATATTACACCGACACCCCCCATCCTGACACTGACATCCCCCCAGGAATAATACACCGACACCCCCCATCCTGACACTGACACCCCCCCAGGAATAATACACCGACACCCGCCATCCTGACACTGACATCCCCCAGGAATATTACACCGACAACCCCCATCCTGACACTGACATCCCTCCAGGAATATTACCCCGACACCCCCCATCCTGACACTGACACCCCCCAGGAATATTACCCCGACACCCTCCATCCTGACACTGACACCCTCTAGGAATATTACCCCGACACCCCCCATCCTGACACTGACACCCTCCAGGAATATTACCCCAACACCCCCCATCCTGACACTGACACCCTCCAGGAATATTACCCCGACACCCCCCATCCTGACACTGACACCCTCCAGGAATATTACACCGACACCCCCATCCTGACACTGACATCCCTCTAGGAATATTACACCAACACCCCCCATCCTGACACTGACACCCTCCAAGAATATTACACCGACACCCCCCATCCTGACATCCCCCCAGGAATATTACACTGACACCCCCCATCCTGACACTGATATCCCCCAGGAATATTACACCGACACCCCCCATCCTGACACTGACATCTCCCCAGGAATATTACACCGACACCCCCCATCCTGACACTGACATCCCCAGAGGAATATTACACCGACACCCACCATCCTGACAGGAATATTACACCGACACCCCCCATACTGACACTGACATCCCCAGAGGAATATTACACCGACACCCACCATCCTGACACTGACATTCCCCCAGGAATATTACACCGACACCCCCCATCCTGACACTGACGTCCCCCCAGGAATATTACACCGACACCCCCCCATCCTGACACTGACATCCCCCCAGGAATATTACATCGACACCCCCCAACCTGACATCCCCCCAGGAATATTACACCGACACCCCCATCCTGACACTGACATCCCCCCAGGAATATTACACCGACACCCCCCATCCTGACACTGACATCCCCCCAGGAATATTACACCGACACCTCCCATCCTGACACTGACATCCCCCATCCTGACACTGACATCCCCCCAGGAATATTACACCGACACCCCCCATCCTGACACTGACATCCCCCCAGGAATATTACACCGACACCCCCCATCCTGACACTGACATCTCCCCAGAAATATTACACCGACACCCCCCATCCTGACACTCACATCCCCCCAGGAATATTACACCGACACCCCCCATCCTGACACTGACATCCCCCCAGGACTATTACACCGACACCCCCCATCCTGACACTGACATCCCCCCAGGAATATTACACCGACACCCCCATCCTGACACTGACACCCCCCAGGAATATTACACCGACACCCCCCCATCCTGACACTGACATCCCACCAGGAATATTACACCGACACCCCCCATCCTGACACTGATATCCCCTCCAGGAATATTACACCGACACCCCCCATCCTGACACTGACATCCCCCCAGGAATATTACACCGACACCCCCCATCCTGACATCCCCCCAGGAATATTACACCGACACCCCCCATTCTGACATCCCCCCAGGAATATTACACTGACACCCCCCATCCTGACATCCCCCCAGGAATATTACACCGACACCCCCCATCCTGACACTGACATCCCCCCAGGAATATTACACCGACACCCCCCATCCTGACATCCCCCCAGGAATATTACACCGACACCCCCCATCCTGACATCCCCCCAGGAATATTACACTGACACCCCCCATCCTGACATCCCCCCAGGAATATTACACCGACACCCCCCCATCCTGACACTGACATCCCCCCCAGGAATATTACACCGACACCCCCATCCTGACAATGACATCCCCCCAGGAATATTACACCGACACCCCCATCCTGACACTGACATCCCCCCAGGAATATTACACCGACACCCCCCATCCTGACACTGACATCCCCCCAGGAATATTACACCGACAAACCCATCCTGACACTGACATCCCCTCCAGGAATATTACACCGACACCCCCCATCCTGACACTGACATCCCCCCAGCAGGAATATAACACCGACACCCCTCATCCTGACACTGACATCCCCCCAGGAATATTACACCGACAAACCCCATCCTGACACTGACACCCCCCCAGGAATATTACACCGACACCCCCCATCCTGACAGGAATATTACACCGACACCCCCCATACTGACACTGACATCCCCAGAGGAATATTACACCGACACCCACCATCCTGACACTGACATCCCCCCAGGAATATTACACCGACACCCCCCATCCTGACACTGACGTCCCCCCAGGAATATTACACCGACACCCCCCCATCCTGACACTGACATCCCCCCAGGAATATTACATCGACACCCCCCAACCTGACATCCCCCCAGGAATATTACACCGACACCCCCATCCTGACACTGACATCCCCCCAGGAATATTACACCGACACCCCCCATCCTGACACTGACATCCCCCCAGGAATATTACACCGACACCTCCCATCCTGACACTGACATCCCCCATCCTGACACTGACATCCCCCCAGGAATATTACACCGACACCCCCCATCCTGACACTGACATCCCCCCAGGAATATTACACCGACACCCCCATCCTGACACTGACATCTCCCCAGAAATATTACACCGACACCCCCCATCCTGACACTCACATCCCCCCAGGAATATTACACCGACACCCCCCATCCTGACACTGACATCCCCCCAGGACTATTACACCGACACCCCCCATCCTGACACTGACATCCCCCCAGGAATATTACACCGACACCCCCATCCTGACACTGACACCCCCCAGGAATATTACACCGACACCCCATCATCCTGACACTGACATCGCACCAGGAATATTACACCGACACCCCCCATCCTGACACTGACGTCCCCCCAGGAATATTACACCGACACCCCCATCCTGACACTGATATCCCCTCCAGGAATATTACACCGACACCCCCCATCCTGACACTGACATCCCCCCAGGAATATTACACCGACACCCCCCATCCTGACATCCCCCCAGGAATATTACACCGACACCCCCCATTCTGACATCCCCCCAGGAATATTACACTGACACCCCCCATCCTGACATCCCCCCAGGAATATTACACCGACACCCCCCATCCTGACACTGACATCCCCCCAGGAATATTACACCGACACCCCCCATCCTGACATCCCCCCAGGAATATTACACCGACACCCCCCATCCTGACATCCCCCCAGGAATATTACACCGACACCCCCCATCCTGACATCCCCCCAGGAATATTACACCGACACCCCCCATCCTGACACTGACATCCCCCCCAGGAATATTACACCGACACCCCCATCCTGACAATGACATCCCCCCAGGAATATTACACCGACACCCCCATCCTGACACTGACATCCCCTAGCAGGAATATAACACCGACACCCCCCATCCTGACACTGACATCCCCCCAGGAATATTACACCGACACCCCCCATCCTGACACTGACATACCCCCAGGAATATTACACCAACACCCCCCATCCTGACACTGACATCCCCCCAGGAATATTACACCGACACCCCCCATCCTGACACTGACATCCCCCCAGCAGGAATATAACACCGACACCCCCCATCCTGACACTGACATCCCCCCAGGAATATTACACCGACAAACCCCATCCTGACACTGACACCCCCCCAGGAATATTACACGGACACCCCCATCCTGACACTGACACCCCCCCAGGAATATTACACCGACACCCCCCATCCTGACATCCCCCCAGGAATATTACACCGACACCCCCCATCCTGACACTGACATCCCCCAGGAATATTACACTGACACCCCCCCATCCTGACATCCCCCCAGGAATATTACACTGACACCCCCCCATCCTGACATCCCCCCAGGAATATTACATCGACACCCCCCATCCTGACACTGACATCCCCCCAGGAATATTACACCGACACCCCCCATCCTGACACTGACACCCCCCCAGGAATATTACACCGACACCCCCCATCCTGACACTGACATCCCCCCAGGAATATTACACCGACACCCCCATCCTGACACTGACATCCCCCCAGGACTATTACACCGACACCCCCCATCCTGACACTGACATCCCCCAGGAATATTACATCGACACCCCCCATCCTGACACTGACATCCCCCCCATGATTATTACACTGACACCCCCCATCCTGACACTGACACCCTCCAGGAATATTACCCCGACACCCCCCATCCTGACACTGACACCCTCCAGGAATATTACCCCGACACCCCCCATCCTGACACTGACACCCTCCAGGAATATTACCCCGACACCCCCCATCCTGACACTGACACCCTCCAGGAATATTACCCCGACACCCCCCATCCTGACACTGACACCCTCCAGGAATATTACACCGACACCCCCATCCTGACACTGACATCCCTCTAGGAATATTACACCGACACCCCCCATCCTGACACTGTCATCCCCCCAGGAATATTACACCGACACCCCCCATCCTGACACTGACACCCTCCAAGAATATTACACCGACACCCCCCATCCTGACATCCCCCCAGGAATATTACACTGACACCCCCCATCCTGACACTGACATCCCCCAGGAATATTACACCGACACCCCCCATCCTGACACTGACATCTCCCCAGGAATATTACACCGACACCCCCCATCCTGACAGGAATATTACACCGACACCCCCCATCCTGACACTGACACCCTCCAGGAATATTACACCGACACCCCCCATCCTGACACTGACATCCCTCTAGGAATATTACACCGACACCCCCCATCCTGACACTGACACCCTCCAAAAATATTACACCGACACCCCCCATCCTGACATCCCCCCAGGAATATTACACTGACACCCCCCATCCTGACACTGACATCTCCCCAGGAATATTACACCGACACCCCCCATCCTGACACTGACATCCCCAGAGGAATATTACACCGACACCCACCATCCTGACACTGACATCCCCCCAGGAATATTACACCGACACCCCCCATCCTGACATCCCCCCAGGAATATTACACCGACACCCCCCCATCCTGACATCCCCCCAGGAATATTACACCGACACCCCCCATCCTGACACTGACATCCCCCCAGGAATATTACACCGACACCCCCCATCCTGACACTGACGTCCCCCCAGGAATATTACACCGACACCCCCCCATCCTGACACTGACATCCCCCCAGGAATATTACATCGACACCCCCCATCCTGACATCCCCCCAGGAATATTACACCGACACCCCCCCATCCTGACATCCCCCCAGGAATATTACACCGACACCCCCCATCCTGACACTGACATCTCCCCAGGAATATAACACCGACACCCCCCATCCTGACATCCCCCCAGGAATATTACACCAACACCCCCCATCCTGACACTGACATCTCCCCAGGAATATAACACCGACACCCCCCATCCTGACATCCCCCCAGGAATATTACACCGACACCCCCCATCCTGACATCCCCCCAGGAATATTACACCGACACCCCCCATCCTGACACTGACATCCCCCCAGGAATATTACACCGACACCCCCCATCCTGACACTGACATCCCCCCAGGAATATTACACCGACACCCCCATCCTGACACTGACATCCCCCCAGGAATATTACACCGACACCCCCCCATCCTGACACTGACATCCCCCCAGGAATATTACACCGACACCCCCCATCATGACACTGACATCCCCCCAGGAATATTACACCGACACCCCCCCATCATGACACTGACATCCCCCCAGGAATATTACACCGACACCCCCCATCCTGACATCCCCCCAGGAATATTACACCGACACCCCCCATCCTGACACTGACATCCCCCCAGGAATATTACACCGACACCCCCATCCTGACACTGACATCCCCCCAGGAATATTACACCGACACCCCCCCATCCTGACACTGACATCCCCCCAGGAATATTACACCGACACCCCCCCATCCTGACACTGACATCCCCCCAGGAATATTACACCGACACCCCCCATCCTGACACTGACATCCCCCCAGGAATATTACACCGACACCCCCCATCCTGACACTGACACCCCCCCAGGAATATTACACCAACACACCCCATCCTGACACTGACATCCCCCCAGGAATATTACACCGACACCCCCCATCCTGACACTGACATCCCTCCAGGAATATTACACCAACACCCCCCATCCTGACACTGACACCCCCCCAGGAATATTACACCGACACCCCCATCCTGACACTGACATCCCCCCAGGAAAATTACACCGACACCCCCCATCCTGACACTGACATCCCCCCAGGAATATTACACCGACATCCCCCATCCTGACACTGACATCCCCCCAGGAATATTACACCGACACCCCCCATCCTGACACTGACATCCCCCCAGGAATATTACACCGACACCCCCCCATCCTGACACTGACATCCCCCCAGGAATAATACACCGACACCCCCCATCCTGACACTGACATCCCCCCAGCAGGAATATAACACCGACACCCCCCATCCTGACACTGACATCCCCCCAGGAATATTACACCGACACCCCCCATCCTGACACTGACACCCCCCATCCTGACACTGACATCCCCCCAGAAATATTACACCGACACCCCCCATCCTGACATCCCCCCAGGAATATTACGCCGACACCCCCCATCTTGACACTGACATCCCCCCAGGAATATTACACCGACACCCCCCATCCTGACACTGACATCCCCCCAGGAATATTACACCGACACCCCCCATCCTGACACTGACATCCCCCTAGGAATATTACACCGACACCCCCCATCCTGACACTGACATCCCCCCAGGAATATTACACCGACACCCCCCATCATGACACTGACACCCCCCAGGAATATAACACTGACACCCCCCATCCTGACATCCCCCCAGGAATATTACACCGACACCCCCCATCCTGACACTGACACCCCCCAGGAATATTACACCGACACCCCCCATCCTGACACTGACATCCCCCCAGCAGGAATAATAAAATAAGGATGATCCTCAGCTCCATCTAGTGGTCATAATGCAGTACATGTATGACAGGAAGCTACACAGACCAATAGGGTGGTTAGAGGGTTGGAAAGGGGAGGCCACGACGTGTCCATGCCCAGTAAGTGCCAAAATATTTCCTCTGCTCGGGGGTCCACACTTAAGGCAAGGTGATTTCCATTCTAGCAGCAGATTTAATAGAAAATAAAGTGTGTGGCTGTGGTGAAGCAGGGGCTGTTATCTGCTAGTACTTATTGGAATAAAAAATGCAGCGCTAAATATAGATATCAATATTAGGTGATCTATAAATGTGTGACAATCTGACGTTCAACGTGATGGTGTGATAACCATATGTGGAGAGATAGTAATTCTCCTATAAAAAAGTTTCAGTCCATGACCATATGGATGTCCAACTGAGTGAACATTATGATCATAGAAGTGTCCGACAGTGTAAACAATATGTGTTTTAAATTGAAGAGAAGATGATCCTGGGTGCCATACAAGTCACAAAGGTAGTGTTCCGGTACTCGGTATCCACAGATGGAAATAGAAGGAGCAAATACACTTACCGGAACAGGTGGACACGTTTTCCATACGGCTAGGTGTCATACAGGCTTGTGGATCAACCGATCCAAATGGATGCTTGGTGGAGAGGCGTGTGCGGCAGGTTCCACTGGTTCCTTTATGGCAATCATAGACGACCTGGAGAAGTTGGATGTTCCGAGTCTAGGTGTGGACACCTCCCCGGCAGATGTATGATAAGAAAATACACCTTTCACTCAGCCAGCGTAGGGACATGCAAAAGGAGGAGAAGACCCCACATAGTGCTTGAATCCACAAAAACTGGTTTATTTCAAACCAAACAAAATAGAAGTCCAAATGACAGCAACCGGAATTAAAAGTCATCACAGTGAAAATAGCGTGGTACCAAAAACAAAAAGCTAATCGCAACCCGACATGTTTCTGATTAGAGGTCCTTCTACTGGGGTATATGAAAATAGCGTCATTTGGACTTTTATTTTGTTTGGTTTGAAATAAACCAGTTTTTGTGGATTCAAGCACTATGTGGGGTCTTCTCCTCCTTTTGCATGTCCCTACGCTGGCTGAGTGAAAGGTGTATTTTCTTACCATACATCTGCCGGGGAGGTGTCCACACCTAGACTCGGAACATCCAACTTCTCCAGGTCGTCTATGATTGCCATAAAGGAACCAGTGGAACCTGCCGCACACGCCTCTCCACCAAGCATCCATTTGGATCGGTTGATCCACAAGCCTGTATGACACCTAGCCGTATGGCAAACGTGTCCACCTGTTCCGGTAAGCGTATTTGCTCCTTTCCATCTGTGGATACAGAGTACCGGAACACTACCTTTGTGACTTGTATGGCACCCAGGATCATCTTCTCTTCAATTTAAAACACATATTGTTTACACTGTCGGACACTTATATGATCATAATGTTCACTCAGTTGGACATCCATATGGTCATGGACTGAAACTTTTTTATAGGAGAATTACTATCTCTCCACATATGGTTATCACACCATCACGTTGAACGTCAGATTGTCACACATTTATAGATCACCTAATATTGATATCTATGTTTAGCGCTGCATTTTTTATTCCAATATTTTTCACATTGTCACTACATTGTTGATGCTGGCTGCTATATGTGTCATCTTATATCCTTTTTACAGTAGCGCAACAATTTTGTAATTCCATTTTTTCATCTGCTAGTACTTACCCTTGGAGGATCTTCGGCAGGCTTTGGCACACAGCGCTCTTTGTTGCTCCACTTCATCTTTCTCTTGATATTCACTTAGCAAGGAGCTGAGGTATTCTTCCTGTGACAAGAAGAAGGGAAGACGTAAGAGTCCCTATCCTGGACAAGAAGAGCTCAGCAATCAAGGCTTCATAGCAGGACTCCAGGCAGACCTTAAAGTGGACCTCTCAGCAACTTTACAAGTCTGCATGAAGATACAGAATATACCGTATTCTTCTATCTCTTCTACAAGTGCAAAAATGTCACTTTTCATCCTGCCGGAAATATACAGAGCTCAGAACTTTCTGCTCTTGTTGTCTCTGGACTGTTTTCAGTCCCAGTTCTCTATGTGGACTACAAAACATCACCTCACTATGTTATAGACAGGGGGGGTATTCTGTAGTCCAAACACACTTTCTGTCCTACGGTGACAACGTCTCCATAGATTCAGTACAGTGAGTGTTGTCACCCTAGGACAGGAAGTTACCAGCAGGATCAAAGACAAAGGGAAAAGAAAACGAATGCAGCCACCATATCTAAGGACTGCTCAGCTGAAGTATAGTACATTTTTGTATTTCGGATTCCCCCATAAATCAGTTGGCCCCATCCGTGTACCCCCACAAATCACTTGCTCCATCAGAGTGCCCCAATAGATCAGTTACCCCATCAGAATGTCCTCTTAGATTAGCTGCACCCATCAGAGTACATATATAGATCAGTTGCCCCATCACAGTGTCGCCATAGATTAATTGCCCCATCAAACTGCCCCCATAGATTAGTTGCCCCATCACAGTGTCGCCATAGATTAATTGCCCCATCAAACTGCCCCCATAGATTAGTTGCCCCATCACCGTGCCCCCATAGATTAATTGCCCCATCAAACTCCCCCCATAGATTAGTTGCCTCATCACCGTGCCCCCATAGATAAGTTGCCTCCATCAAACTGCCCCCATAGATTAGTTGCCCCATCACAGTGTCCCCATAGATTAATTGCCCCATCAAACTGCCCCCATAGATTAGATGCCTCATCACCGTGCCCCCATAGATTAATTGCCCCATCAAACTGCCCCCATAGATTAGATGCCTCATCACCGTGCCCCCATAGATTAGTTGCCTCATCACCGTGCCCCCATAGATAAGTTGCCTCCATCAAACTGCCCCCATAGATTAGTTGCCCCATCACCGTGCCCCCATAGATTAATTGCCCCATCAAACTGCCCCCATAGATTAGATGCCTCATCACCGTGCCCCCATAGATTAATTGCCCCATCAAACTGCCCCCATAGATTAGATGCCTCATCACTGTGCCCCCATAGATTAATTGCCCCATCAAACTGCCTCCATAGATTAGTTGCCTCATCACCGTGCCCCCATAGATTAGTTGCCTCATCACCGTGCCCCCATAGATAAGTTGCCTCCATCAAACTGCCCCCATAGATTAGTTGCCCCATCACCGTGGCCCCATAGATTAATTGCCCCATCAAACTGCCTCCATAGATTAGTTGCCTCATCACCGTGCCCCCATAGATTAGTTGCCTCATCACCGTGCCCCCATAGATAAGTTGCCTCCATCAAACTGCCCCCATAGATTAGTTGCCCCATCACCGTGGCCCCATAGATTAATTGCCCCATCAAACTGCCCCCATAGATTAGATGCCTCATCACCGTGCGCCCATAGATTAATTGCCCCATCAAACTGCCCCCCATAGATTAGTTGCCTCATCACCGTGCCCCCACAGATTAATTGCCCCATCAAACTGCCCCTATAGATTAGTTGCCTCATCACCGTGCCCCCATAGAATAATTGCCCCATCAAACTGCCCCCCATAGATTAGTTGCCTCATCACCGTGCCCCATAGATTAATTGCCCCATCAAACTGCCCCCATAGATTAGTTGCCTCATCACCGTGCCCCCATAGATTAGTTGCCTCATCACCGTGCCCCCATAGATAAGTTGCCTCCATCAAACTGCCCCCATAGATTAGTTGCCCCATCACCGTGCCCCCATACATTAATTGCCCCATCAAACTGCCCCCATAGATTAGATGCCTCATCACCGTGCCCCCATAGATTAATTGCCCCATCAAACTGCCCCCATAGATTAGTTGCCTCATCACCGTGCCCCCATAGATTAATTGCCCCATCAAACTGCCCCCATAAATTAGTTGCCTCATCACCGTGCCCCCATAGATTAGTTGCCTCATCACCGTGCCCCCATAGATAAGTTGCCTCCATCAAACTGCCCCCATAGATTAGATGCCTCATCACCGTGCCCCCATAGATAAGTTGCCTCCATCAAACTGCCCCCATAGATTAGTTGCCCCATCACCGTGCCCCCATAGATTAATTGCCCCATCAAACTGCCCCCATAGATTAGTTGCCTCATCACCGTGCCCCCATAGATTAATTGCCCCATCAAACTGCCCCCATAGATTAGTTGCCTCATCACCGTGCCCCCATAGAATAATTGCCCCATCAAACTGCCCCCCATAGATTAGTTGCCTCATCACCGTGCCCCTATAGATTAATTGCCCCATCAAACTGCCCCCATAGATTAGTTGCTTCATCACCGTGCCCCCATAGATTAGTTGCCCCATCACCGTGCCCCCCATAGATTAATTGCCCCATCAAACTGCCCCCATAGATTAGATGCCTCATCACCGTGCCCCCATAGATTAATTGCCCCATTAAACTGCCCCCATAGATTAGTTGCCTCATCACCGTGCCCCCATAGATTAATTGCCCCATCAAACTGCCCCCATAAATTAGTTGCCTCATCACCGTGCCCCCATAGAATAATTGCCCCATCAAACTGCCCCCATAGATTAGTTGCCTCATCACCGTGCCCCCATAGATTAATTGCCCCATCAAACTGCCCCCATAGATTAGTTGCCTCATCACCGTGCCCCCATAGATTAATTGCCCCATCAAACTGCCCCCATAGATCAGTTGCCTCATCACCGTGCCCCCATAGATTAATTGCCCCATCAAACTGCCTCCATAGATTAGCTGCCTCATCATCTTGCCCCCATAGATTAGTTCTCTCCATCAGAGTACCCCCATAGATCAGTTGCCCCATCACAGAGTTCAGTGTACCTGTAGGAGAACTCCCTATAGCCTGGCAGGCAGAAGGTGGGAGCTGGCAGGGGAAATGTGCTGCAGGGCACACAGCAGGCACGTGAAGTCATTGGTTGCTAGGCATGCCGGCATCTCTAGCAACCAATGACTGCTGCTCACTGGACCAGGACTTGTGGGCGGTCTGCCATGTTAGTGAAGGCTCCATGAACCTATCATCCTGTGCAGGAGGCGGAGCCAGGGACTTCTAATCCCTCTCCACTCCATCTAACACCAACAATAAAAACATTTTCCTTTATTTACAATGTAACATATGGGGGAGAAATGAAAAAAAAATGATTTGGCAGTGAAAGTGGCAGATAAAATGTCTGTGTGTGTGTGTGTAGGGGGAGGGGAGGGGGAGGGGTTACTTGGTTTGACAGTTAAAGGGTTGAAACAAATGAACAATATAGTTTGGTGGTGAAAGGGTTAAAAACTGAAAGAATTTGGCAGTTGAAGAGAATGAATCTTCCTAAAGGGGGCGCAGACAGCAATAAAAACCTGACAGGGGTTCTAATCCCTCTCCACTCCATCCAACACTAACAATAAACAAGTTTTCCTTTAGTGATAATTTTACATTTGGGCAAGAAATGTAAAAAACACATTTTGGTTTTGTCGGTAAAAGGGTTAAAAATGGGGGGAGGGGAGGGTATAAAAAAAGAAAAGAAGTTGGTTTGGCGCTGAAAGGGTTAAAAAAAAAATCTTACAAAAATCTGTGTTTTAAAAAAAATGGTTCAGAGAAAGGGTTAAAAATGAAAAAAATTATGATTTTGCAGTGCAAGGGTTAAAAACAAAAGGGGGAGGGGAATTGGTTTCATAAATGAAAAGGAAAACATTTGATTTGGCAGTGAAAGGGTTAAAAATGGAGAAATAATTGGTGTGTGATAATGATAAAATAAAAGAAAAGATTTGATGGAGGATTTCTAAGGCTCCATTCACAATGTTATCATAAGAATAGAGATCTTTATTTCAGCCATGAGACTGTAAGGGTTAAATCTCATTCACAATAACATGTTCTTCCAGGAGCCGTATATCCCTATTAGATCCGTATACTGATCCTACAGGCTGAATTCACAAACCTCACAAATAGGGACGTGGCTCCTTTAAGAAAAATCGTCAGTTATTTTTCAAAAAAAAAAAAAAGGTCACCTGACTGCACTCTGCGATCTGATTGGTCCCTCTCCCATTGATGTCATCGGCTGAGTCTGTTTGAATCTGATTGGTCCCTCCTCTGCCTATGATGTCATAGGCTGAGTCTCTATATAGACAGACACAGGTCAGTGAGCTCTCAGAAGCTCAGAGATCACTGACCAGTGAAGACGCTTCTTATCTCTCCTGAGATATTTCTTGCGATTTTATTGGATTTGATTTAGTTCGATTCAATTTCATTGCGATTTCTATTGTCATACATTTAAAGCGAGTTTCTTTATTCCTAATAATGAACCGATTTAAATGTAATCGGCTTCTTTCTCTGAAAAACACCAAAGAGAAAGCCAGCAAAGGAGGGGCAATGGTAGGAGGTATCAGTGACCAGCCTGCAGGTACCCCAACCAAAAAGCCCCCCAAAATGAAGAGGATTGTGCGCGGCTGTTTCAGAGCCGTTGTTGGATGTTTCGGTTCCGGCTGTAAAGTCAAAAGAGATCACCGATATACAGACACCGAAATTGGTAAGTGTTATGGATAGTGATAGATACAAAAAGTACTCTGGATAAGTCACCTACACTCATCGATCAAATTATTATTATTTGTTTTCATAGAATTATAGAACAGAAGGAGATATTAAAGTGATTGATAAGCCACAATCTGAGCTTTATATCATCTCCTCTGTCAGATAAAACTCGGTGGGAATTTCAGGTGCTAGAAGATCCAGACTCCCAGTATAACAAATACATTTCCTTCTTTGTTGGTGTTCAGAAGATTCCGTATCTGATAAACATTCTTTATCCAAATCATCCCCATTATTATATTATCAAATAATCAGCAAAACTCCTTCCTTCTCCCTCCGATCTCTATCACAGTCTGATTGTGTATGTGACGTTTCTATGGTAATATTTCCATCCCATAATAATAACATCCATTCCTTCCTGTCTAAAGACTTCCCCCAAATGTCACCTCTGCACCCCACAAAGAGAACATTTCTTTATTTTATTTTTTATTTGGATTTCTTGTCCACTGCAACAAAAAAAGCTTTTTATTAATGGGGGAGGGGAGGGGGAGGAGTCATACTGATCAGTTATCTCCCCCAAATCACAATGATTGCACATTCATAACTAATATCTCATCAATATCACCCCAATAATAAAGATATATATCTCCCCAATAATTTATTGGGGGATCACAATATCCGACTCTTCCAGCCTTGTGAATGAAGTCTTTAGACAGGAAGGAATGGATGGTATTATTATGGGATGGAGATATTACCATAGAAACGTCACATACACAATCCTTCCCATAGGAGGTCCAGTGCAGTCATGTCAGTTATTGTCATGGCGACGCAGCCCCAGCCAGCTGCCTCATTTGCATATAAGGAGAAAACAAGTCCATATAAGGCAGTAGGGGGAGGAGTCCAGTGATGACATCAGGCAGCAGCGGACTCCTGATGTGTATATAGATCACTCCAATAATAATAATATATATATATATATATCTCCCCAATAATTTATTGGGGGATCACAATATCCGACTCTTCCAGCCTTGTGAATGAAGTCTTTAGACAGGAAGGAATGGATGGTATTATTATGGGATGGAGATATTACCATAGAAATGTCACATACACAATCCTTCCCATAGGAGGTCCAGTGCAGTCATGTCAGTTATTGTCATGGCGACGCAGCCCCAGCCAGCTGCCTCTTTTGCATATGAGTAAACAAGTCCATATAAGGCAGTAGGGGGAGGAGTCCAGTGATGACATCAGGCAGCAGCGGACTCCTGATGTGTATATAGATCACTCCAATAACAATTATATATATATCACCCCAATCATTTATATATATATATATATATATATATATATATATATATATATATATATATATATATATATAGATATAGATCACTCCAATAATAATAATATCTATCTATATATATATATATATATATATATATATATATATATATAGATATATCTATATATATATATATAGATATATCTATATATCTATATATATTTATATATATATCTATATATATATAGATATATATATATAGATCTATATATATAGATAGATCTATATATATATATATATAGATCACACCAATAATATAGTCAGCACATTGATTATCAGTGCAGCCCCCATGAGAGGTGCCTAACAACTGCCAGCAGTGCCCCCTCAAAGTCTCTCAGTGCCCACCACAGTGCCAATCAGTGCCCACCACAGTGCCAATCAGTGCTCACCACAGTCCCCACCACAGTGCCAATCAGTGCCCATCAGTGCTGCCTATAAGTGTCCATCAGTGCTGCATATCAGTGCCAACTCATCAGTGCACATCAGTGAAGGAGAAAACAACATTTTATGACAAAATAAGAAAAAAGTTTTTTTGTTCAAAAATTGGGTCTTTTTTAGACCCCGAGGTGATGAAATACCAGCAAATAGAAATCTCTATTTGTGGGAAGAAAATGATAAAAATGTAGTTTGGCTACAGTGTTGTATGACCGCGTAATTGTCATTCAAAGTTGACAGCGCTGAAAGCGGAAAATTGTCCTGGGCAGGAAGGGGGGGAAGTGCCGGTATTAAAGTGGTGAATCTTCAACTGCCATAATGCTGCACATGTGATCCGTTATGACAGCAGCCATTGGATGGTTTGACAGTTTGGTTGAGAGCACAACCAATGTGACAGTTAGCATTCCCGACATGCCAGAAATAGAAATGTTTTTTGAAACTGTTAAATCGATGGGATTCCTTCCTCTTTCATACAAGTAAAAATCGTTTTATTTATAAATAACGCACAGGCACGAGGATGCACTGATGAGTTGGCACTGATATGCAGCACTGATGGACACTTATAGGCAGCACTGATTGGCACTGTAGTGGGGACTGTGGTGGGCACTGATTGGCACTGTGGTGGGCACTGAGAGACTTTGAGGGGGCACTGCTGGCAGTTGTTGGGCACCTCTCATGGGGGCTGCACTGATAATCAATGTGCTGATTATCAGCACAGACCCCCCCCCTGACAGAGAGAGCTGCCGATTGGCTCTCCCTGTCAGCGCGAACCGAGGAATGCCGTTTCCCGGCACTTCCAGGTTCACGCGATGATCACGTGGTAAGAAGCCTCTGTCAGGACTCCGGTGTCAGGACTCTGCAGCCCTGATACATGGGAGTCAGCGCAGAGGGGGGAGGGTAGAAACTGGTAGGATCAGTCAGCTTTTTCATACATAGCACAAGCGCTGTGCTCTATAACAGGCTTTAAAGGAACAGGATCTTCTTTAATGGTGCAAAAAAACACACAAAAATATATTTTTTTATAAAAACATCGTTATTGGAGCCCAAAGTTTTAAAAGAAACGGGGGGACAATGAATGTTGTCCACATTTCATAAAGACAATTCAGTGCACATGTACAATATACACATAAAGTAGTTACTGTAACCAGAGTGATGCTTGTTGCTTGACATGTTTCACTTTTCAGCTTCTTCAGGAGTTTATAAAGCAATATGTAGCTACAAAAAGACAAATACAATCAAAATAAAAAATAAACAATAATTCCAAAAATTTGCATAAAGAATTTTTAGTAGTTATGCATGACCGTAAATTAACATTTCTGTTATCAAAGTAAATGTGCATCAAAAAGATATAACAACATAAATATGTTCAATGAATATTAGGGGTGCAACGGATCGTCATTAAACGTGATCCGTACGGATCAACCTCCGCGGATCGGGACACCCGCGATCCGCAGAGCGCTCTGTGGCCTCGGCCATTGGAAAGGCCGCGGCTTCGGCCTAGCTCCGGAGCGGCGGCCATCTTGGTACACCCGGCGGCCGTTTACCAGGTGATCGCTCCATCAAATGACGGAGCGATCACTTGTAACAAACCGGCGTTATGTCATGACGCCGGTTCCTCTCTCCCCTCTGTGTACTGATCTGTACAGTGTAGGGGAGAGTTCGGATGGCAGCAGTGCCAATACTCTGCAATGCCCTGACAATACTCTGCAATGCCCTTACAATACTCTTCCATACCCTGCCAATACTCTGCCATACCCTGCCAATACTCTGCCATACCCTGCCAATACTCTGCCATACCCTGCCAATACTCTTCCATACTCTGCCAATACCCTGCCAATATACCCGCCAATACTCTGCCATACCCTGCTAATATATTACAGTGGGGGAGATTGTGGATATTACAGTGGGGGGGATTTTTTTTTGTTGATCCGAACCGTGACTCCTGATCCGAGGAACGATACGAACCGTCAGTTTTTTGATCCGTTGCACCCCTAATGAATATCCATGAGGGTCAGCACTATACAGAGAAGCACACAACATGAACATAAAACTCACCATGTATATAGAATGTAATCAAGCTAATGCACACTAGTAAAGGGTCCAAAGAAAAAGAGGTACCCAGGCCCCCTACAGTGTCCCATCTGATAACAAATAGAGATCATGCACCCATCACCAAGACCAACATACACATAAGAAGGGCTTGAAGATCAAACCTACCAAGCGAATCCTCAAAACTCACCGTATCTGTCAGAACAAAGACATAGCGGCCACCAGGCCAGACGGGACTGGTGGCCCCAGCCACAGAGCCGGCCATGGAGCAGGAGGTGGCTGCTATGTCTTTGTTCTGACAGATACGGTGAGTTTTGAGGATACGCATGGTAGGTTTGATCTTCAAGCCCTTCTTATGTGTATGTTGGTCATGCTGATGGGTGTATGATCTCTATATGTTATCAGATGGGACACTGTAGGTGTCCTGGGGGATGCTATTTATTAAATATGTCCACATTCATCATCACGGGTGTTTAATAATAAGAAACAGAAGCACTGCAGATTACTCCACCGCACCCGAAAGTGAAGAATCAGACCCATTTTTCATTTTAGTGGGTCGGCATAACTGCCAGGCAACCAAAATTTTTATATGAAGGCCATTAGTCATCCCTGTGTCCCTGTCATGTTGGGATTTTATTATTGTCCTTTGCACTGGAATTTTGAACTTTTCTCTCCATAGTTTTGTTTTATATATATATATATATATATATATATATATATATATATATATATATATATAATGTAGGTGAAGGTGCTAAATCTGATTCTTTTTTATTGCAGATGTACGCGGTATTTACTGCAGACACAGCTCACAAGGCAGGACTACCCCAGTGAGCGAGACAGAATATGAAAGCTACATTGAGACTTCCCCAGCATGTGACGTTCACAAGGAGTCCCCACCAGCATGTGACGTTCACACGGAGACACCACCAGCATGTGACGTTCACACGGAGACTCCACCAGCATGTGACGTTCACACGGAGACTCCACCAGCATGTGATGTTCACACGGAGACTCCACCAGCATGTGACGTTCACACGGAGACTCCACCAGCATGTGACATTCACACGGAGACTCCACCAGCATGTGACGTTCACACGGAGCCTCCACCAGCATGTGACGTTCACACAGAGCCTCCACCAGCATGTGACGTTCACACGGAGCCTCCACCAGCATGTGACGTTCACACGGAGACTCCACCAGCATGTGACGTTCACACGGAGACTCCACCAGCATGTGACATTCAAACGGAGACTCCACCAGCATGTGACGTTCACACGGAGACTCCACCAGCATGTGACGTTCACACGGAGACTCCACCAGCATGTGACGTTCACACGGAGACTCCACCAGCATGTGACGTTCACACGGAGACTCCACCAGCATGTGACGTTCACAAGGATACTCCACCAGCATGTGACGTTCACAAGGATACTCCACCAGCATGTGACGTTCACAAGGATACTCCACCAGCATGTGACATTCACATTGAGACACCACCTGAATGTCACATTCATGTTGAGGCTACAGCACAATGTGAGGTTCATGTTGAGAACCCACCAAAATACCAGGGCAGCCATTTGAATATCTCCTCCCATGAAGATGAGGGCAAGCTTAAAGAAAAGGATAGGCAGATCCTGGTGGTAGGGGACTCTGTTATTAGAGGGACAGAGAGGACAATCTGTCAGAATGACCGCGATCAACGAACAGTATATTGTTTCCCAGTCGCACGAGTTCGGGACATTGCAGATCGGATGGACGGATTATTGGATGGGGCTGGGGAGGATCCAGTTGTCATGGTACATATTGGAACCAATGACAACATTAGAAGAAAATGGAGCACCCTACAAAATGATTTCAGGGACTTAGGGGCTATATTCAAGAAAAGGACCTCCAAGGCAGCATTTTCAGAAATACTGCCTGTACCTCGAGCCACACCAAGGAGGCAACAGGAGCTTAGGGAGCTTAGCAAGTGGCTGAAGAATTGGTGCAGGAAGGAGGGGTTTGGCTTCATGGAGACCTGGACTGACTTTTCAATGTGTCACTTGCTCTACAGCAGGGATGGACTGCACTTAAATGAGCAGGGTGCAGCTCTGTTGGGAAAGACAATAACCAAAAGGGTGGAAAAAATGTTAAATCCACCACCAGCATGTGACGTTCACACGGAGACGCCACCAGCATGTGACGTTCACACGAAGACACCATCAGCATGTGACGTTAACACGGAGACTTCACCAGCATGGGATGTTCACATGGAGATTCCACTAGCATGTGACGTTCACACGGAGATGCCACCAGCATGTGACATTCACACGGAGACACCACCAGCTTGTGACGTTCACACAGAGCGTCCACCAGCATGTGTAGTTCACACGGAGACTCCACCAGCATGTGACGTTCACACAGATACTCCACCAGCATGTGACATTCACACGGATACTCCACCAGCATGTGACATTCACATTGAGACACCATCTGAATGTCACATTCATGTTGAGACTACAGCACAATGTGAGGTTCATGTTGAGAACCAACCAAAATACCAGGGCAGCCATTTGAATATCTCCTCCCATGAAGATGAGGGCAAGCCTAAAGAAAAAGATAGGCAGATCCTTGTGGTAGGGGACTCTGTTATTAGAGGGACAGAGAGGGCAATCTGTCAGAATGACCGTGATCAACGAACAGTATATTGTTTCCCAGTCGCACGAGTTCGGGACATTGCAGATCGGATGGACGGATTGTTGGATGGGGCTGGGGAGGATCCAGTTGTCATGGTACATATTGGAACCAATGACAACATTAGAAGAAAATGGAGCACCCTACAAAATGATTTCAGGGACTTAGGGGCTATATTGAAGAAAAGGACCTCCAAGGCAGCATTTTCAGAAATACTACCTGTACCTCGAGCCACACCAAGGAGGCAACAGGAGCTTAGAGAGCTTAGCAAGTGGCTGAAGAACTGGTGCAGGAAGGAGGGGTTTGGCTTCATGGAGACCTGGACTGACTTTTCAATGTGTCACTTGCTCTACAGCAGGGATGGACTGCACTTAAATGAGCAGGGTGCAGCTCTGTTGGGAAAGAAAATAACCAAGAGGGTGGAAAAAATGTTAAATCCACCACCAGCATGTGATGTTCACACGGAGACGCCACCAGCATGTGACGTTCACACAAAGACACCATCAGCATGTGACGTTCACACGAAGACTTCACCAGCATGGGATGTTCACATGGAGATTCCACTAGCATGTGACGTTCACACGGAGATGCCACCAGCATGCGACGTTCACACGGAGACACCACCAGCTTGTGACATTCACACGGAGACACCACCAGCTTGTGACGTTCACACGGAGCCTCCACCAGCATGTGTAGTTCACACGGAGACTCCACCAGCATGTGACGTTCACACAGATACTCCAACAGCATGTGACATTCACACGGATACTCCACCAGCATGTGACATTCACATTGAGACACCACCTGAATGTCACATTCATGTTGAGACTACAGCACAATGTGAGGTTCATGTTGAGAACCCACCAAAATACCAGGGCAGCCATTTGAATATCTCCTCCCATGAAGATGAGGGCAAGCCTAAAGAAAAGGATAGGCAGATCCTGGTGGTAGGGGACTCTGTTATTAGAGGGACAGAAAGGGCAATCTGTCAGAATGACCGCGATCAACGAACAGTATATTGTTTCCCAGTCGCACGAGTTCGGGACATTGCAGATCGGATGGACGGATTGTTGGATGGGGCTGGGGAGGATCCAGTTGTCATGGTACATATTGGAACCAATGACAACATTAGAAGAAAATGGAGCACCCTACAAAATGATTTCAGGGACTTAGGGGCTATATTGAAGAAAAGGACCTCCAAGGCAGCATTTTCAGAAATACTGCCTGTACCTCGAGCCACACCAAGGAGGCAACAGGAGCTTAGGGAGCTTAGCAAGTGGCTGAAGAACTGGTGCAGGAAGGAGGGGTTTGGCTTCATGGAGACCTGGACTGACTTTTCAATGTGTCACTTGCTCTACAGCAGGGATGGACTGCACTTAAACGAGCAGGGTGCAGCTCTGTTGGGAAAGAAAATAACCAAAAGGGCGGAAAAAATGTTAAATCAACCACATGTCATTCACATCGAGACTCCTCCAGCATGCAACGATTCTGTTGAGACTCGGGCAGAATGTAACTTTCCCACTAAGACACCGGCAGATTGTGGCGTTACCACTGAGACTCTGGCAGAATGTGTCGTTCATCAGCAGCTTCTGAATCACAGACTCAACTAAAAGTCTAAGGAACCCTCCCAGGGACCAGGTACGGCTTTACCAACACAGGTCCCTACACTGGTGGCGGCTGCCACTCCAGTATCCAGAGGGCCTTCCCATCAGCCCTCTATTTCCCTTTTTGGAGCTTCTGAATCACCAACTATGAATGCAAATGGACAAACAAGATGATTGACTGTTCCTAGAAGAAGACTCAACAAAAATTCTAAGGAACCCTTCTGAGGCACCAGGTATGGCTATACCAACACAGGTCCCTACACTGGTGGCTGCCACTTCAGTAACCAGAGGGTTTTCCCATCAGCCCTCCATTTTCGTTTTTGGAACTTCTGAATCATCAACTATCAATGCACCTGGACAAACAAGACAATTAGCTGTTCCTAGAAGAAGACTCAACAAAAAGTCTGAGGAAGCTTACCTGGGACCAGGTACGGCTGTACCAACACAGGTCCCTACACTGGTGCGAGCTGCCACTCCAGTAACCGGAGGGTCTTCCCATCAGCCCTCTATTTACCTTTCTGCAGCAGCTTTAAGGTTCGACAATACGTCGCCAAAACATAATCACCTGAAGAACAAGGGGGAGTATGGAAGAGGGAGAGAGGGAGGAAATAGGGGGGGAAGGTTGGAGAAAGAAGGGGGTGAGGGTTGGGGGGAACCCCCACACCCCTTCCTTACTCCTAACCTCTCCTCCCCCCTCCTTTCCTCCCTCTCTCCCTCTTCCATACTCCCCCTCGGGCGTGTGTTGGACCGGCTGAGGATAGGTTGGGGGCCGGTATTCTTTGGGTGTGTTTTGGAGTGTTATATACATAGATTGCAGTTTAGGATAAGGTTCCAACACAGGTCCCTACACTGGTGGCGGCTGCCACTCCAGTATCCAGAGGGCCTTCCCATCAGCCCTCTATTTCCCTTTTTGGAGCTTCTGAATCACCAACTATGAATGTAAATGGACAAACAAGATGATTGACTGTTCCTAGAAGAAGACTCAACAAAAATTCTAAGGAACCCTCCCGAGGGACCAGGTATGGCTGTACCAACACAGGTCCCTACACTGGTGGCTGCCACTTCAGTAACCAGAGGGTTTTCCCATCAGCCCTCCATTTTCGTTTTTGGAACTTCTGAATCACCAACTATCAATGCAGCTGGACAAACAAGACAATTGGCTGTTCTTAGAAGAAGACTCAACAAAAAGTCTGAGGAAGCCTCCCTGGGACCAGGTACGGCTGTACCAACACAGGTCCCTACACTGGTGCGAGTTGCCACTCCAGTAACCGGAGGGTCTTCCCATCAGCCCTCTATTTACCTTTCTGCAGCAGCTTTAAGGTTCAACAATACGTCGCCAAAACATAATCACCTGAAGAACAAGGGGGAGTATGGAAGAGGGAGAGAGGGAGGAAAAGGGGGGGAAGGTTGGAGAAAGAAGGGGGTGAGGGTTGGGGGGAACCCCCACACCCCTTCCTTACTCCTAACCTCTCCTCCCCCCTCCTTTCCTCCCTCTTCCATACTCCCCCTCGGGCGTGTGTTGGACCGGCTGAGGGGAGGTTGGAGGCCGGTATTCTTTGGGTGTGTTTTGGAGTGTTATATACATAGATTGCAGTTTAGGATAAGTTTGGATTTCTTCTGGAGGTGCTTTGAGTGGACATAATTGATGAACTCCGTTCAGCGGGGGCGGTCCTTAGAGAACAGAGGCCGCATACAGGCAGCACAGAGGCTTAGGGATTAGCCTTGCAGCACTGGGGTCCATGGTTCAAATCCTGACCAGGACACTATCTGCATGGAGTTTGCATGTTCTCCCTGTGCTTGCGTGGGTTTCCTCCGGGTACTCCGGTTTCCTCCCACACTACAAAGACATGCTACCTTGCGTTGGTGGTGCAGTGGTGAGCATAGCTGCCTTTCAAGCAGCTGACCCGGGTTCGATTCCCGGCCAACGCCTTCTCCAATACTTGGAGTCCTCAGAGAGAAAAGCGATATACAAGGGTGGAATGAAGAATGAAGCGAATGTGTGGAATGTTTGAGGAAAAAAATGTTCCCCCAGAACCTATAGAAGGTGAACCCAGCAACTGATAGAAGACGCTTAGGCTGCGATCACACCTAGGCCTTCCGGATTGCGGGCGGAATTACTGCGATTCCAGATTGTGATCCAGTTATTTTCAATGGCACCCCAATAATGGGACAATATTGTCACCTGACAAATCACACAAAAAAAATTGCAGGACGCCTATTTCCCATAGGCCGTCAGGCAACAATCGCGGCAAAATCACGCCTCGATTGGGATGATATTGAAAGTAAAGGGATCGCAAGCGTGTGCTGCGTTTTGCACCTATTCGGGAATCCAGAACACCTAGGTGTGACCAAATCCTCGCCGTGTCCATCATACGACAAGAACTTCCTGCACAAACGTCCCCCCAACATGAATAATACACCCATACCCCCCAACATGAATATTACACCCATACTCCCCCCAGCAGGAATATTACACTCATACTCCCATCAGGAATATTACACCGACAAGCCCCAACATAAATATTACACCCATACCCACCCAACATGAATATTACACCGACACCCTCCCAGCAGGAATATTATACACATACCCCCCAGCAGGAATATTACACCCATACCCCCCCCCCAACATGAATATTATACCCACCCAACATGAATATTACACCCATACCCACTCAACATGAATATTACACCGACACCCTCCCAGCTGGGATATTACACACATACCCCCCCCAGGAATATTACACCCATACCCCCCCAACATGAATATTACACCCATACCCCCCAGCAGGAATATTACACCCATACTCCCCCCATCAGGAATATTACACCCATACTCCCCCCATCAGGAATTTTACACCCATATTCCCCCAGCAGGAATATTACACCCATACTTCCCCCAACATGAATATTACACCCATACCCCCCCAACATGAATATTACACCCATACTCCCCCATCAGGAATATTACACCCATACCCCCCCAACATGAATATTACACCCATACTCCCCCCATCAGGCATATTACACCGACACCCCCCAACATGAATATTACACCGACACCCCCCAACAGAAATATTACACCCATATCCCCCCAGCAGGAATATTGCACTGACACCCCCCATCCTGACACTGACGTCCCCCCCAGGAATATTACACCAACACCCCCCATCCTGACACTGACACCCCCCAGGAATATTACACCTACACCCCCCATCCTGACACTGACACCCCCCAGGACTATTACACCGACACCCCCCATCCTGACACTGACATCCCCCCAGGAATATTACACCGACACCCCCCATCCTGACACTGACACCCCCCCAGGAATATTACACCGACACCCCCCATCCTGACACTGACACCCCCCAGGAATATTACACCGACACCACCCATCCTGACACTGACATCCCCCCAGGAATATTACACTGACACCCCCCATCCTGACACTGACATCCCCCCAGGAATATTACACCGACACCCCCATCCTGACACTGACACCCCCCCAGGAATATTACACCAACACCCCCCATCCTGACACTGACATTCCCCAGGAATATTACACCGACACCCCCCATCCTGACACTGACATCTCCCCAGGAATATTACACCGACATCCCCCATCCTGACACCCCCCCAGGAATATAACACCGACGCCCCCCATCCTGACATCCCCCCAGCAGGAATATAACACTGACACCCCCCATCCTGACTCCCCCCAGGAATATTACACCGACACCCCCCATCCTGACACTGACATCCCCCCAGCAGGAATATAACACCGACACCCCCCATCCTGACACTGACATCCCACCAGCAGGAATATAACACTGACACACCCCATGAATATTACACCGACACCCCCCATCCTGACACTGACATCCCCCCAGCAGGAATATTACACCGACACCCCCCATCCTGACACCCCCCAGGAATATTACACCGACACCCCCCATCCTGACACTGACACCCCCCCAGGAATATTACACCGACACCCCCCATCCTGACACTGACACCCCCCAGGAATATTACACCGACACCCCCCCATCCTGACACTGACATCCCCCCAGGAATATTACACCTACACCCCCCATCCTGACACTGACATCCCCCCAGGAATATTACACCGACACCCCCCATCCTGACACTGACATCCCCCCAGGAATATTACACCGACACTCCCCATCCTAAAACACTGACATCCCCCCAGGAATATTACACCGACACCCCCCAGGAATATTATACCGACACTCCCCATCCTGACACTGACATCCCCCCAGGAATATTACACCAACACCCCCCATCCTGACACTGATATCCCCCCAGGAATATTACACCGACACCCCCCATCCTGACACTGACATCCGCCCAGCAGGAATATAACACCGACACCCCCCATCCTGACACTAACATCCCCCCAGCAGGAATATAACACCGACACCCCCCATCCTGACACTGACATCCCCCCAGGAATATTACACCGACACCCCCCCATCCTGACACTGACATCCCCCCAGGAATATTACACCGACACCCCCCATCCTGACGCTGACACCCCCCGAGGTATATTACACCGACACCCCCCATCCTCACACTGACACCCCCCCAGGAATATTACACCGACACCCCCCATCCTGACACTGACACCCCCCCAGGAATATTACACCGACACCCCCCATCCTGACACTGACACCCCCCAGGAATATTACACCGACACCCCCCCATCCTGACACTGACGTCCCCCCAGGAATATTACACCGACACCCCCCATCCTGACACTGACGTCCCCCCAGGAATATTACACCGACACCCCCCATCCTGACACTGACATCCCCCCAGGACTATTACACCGACACCCCCCCATCCTGACACTGACATCCCCCCAGGAATATTACACCTACACCCCCCATCCTGACACTGACACCCCCCAGGAATATTACACCGACACCCCCCATCCTGACACTGACATCCCCCCAGGAATATGACACCGACACCCCCCATCCTGACACTGACATCCCCCCAGGAATATTACACCGACACCCCCCATCCTGACACTGACACCCCCCAGGAATATTACACTGACACCCCCCATCCTGACACTGACATCCCCCCAGAAATATTACACTGACACCCCCCATCCTGACACTGACACCCCCCCAGGAATATTACACCGACACTCCCCATCCTGACACTGACACCCCCCAGGAATATTACACCGACACCCCCCATCCTGACACTGACATCCCCCCAGGAATATTACACCGACACCCCCCATCCTGACACTGACATCTCCCCAGGAATATTACGCCGACACCCCCCATCCTGACACTGACACCCCCCCAGGAATATTACACCGACACCCCCCATCCTGACACTGACATCCCCCCAGGAATATTACACCGACACCCCCCATCCTGACACTGACATTCCCCCAGCAGGAATATAACACCGACACCCCCCATCCTGACACTGACATCCCCCCAGCAGGAATATAACACTGACACCCCCCATGAATATTACACCGACACCCCCCATCCTGACACTGACATCCCCCCAGCAGGAATATAACACCGACACCCCCCATCCTGACACTGACATCCCCCCAGGAATATTACACCGACACCCCCCCATCCTGACACTGACATCCCCCCAGGAATATTACACCGACACCCCCCATCCTGACACTGACATCCCCCCAGGAATATTACACCGACACTCCCTATCCTGACACTGACACCCCCCCAGGAATATTACACCGACACACCCCATCCTGACACTGACATCCCCCCAGGAATATTACACCGACACCCCCCATCCTGACACTGACACCCACCAGGAATATTACACCAACACCCCCCATCCTGACACTGACGTCCCCGCAGGAATATTACACCGACACCCCCCATCCTGACACTGACATCCCCCCAGGAATATTACACCGACACCCCCCATCCTGACACTGACATTCCCCCAGCAGGAATATAACACCGACACCCCCCATCCTGACACTGACATCCCCCCAGCAGGAATATAACACTGACACCCCCCATGAATATTACACCGACACCCCCCATCCTGACACTGACATCCCCCCAGCAGGAATATAACACCGACACCCCCCATCCTGACACTGACATCCCCCCAGGAATATTACACCGACACCCCCCCATCCTGACACTGACATCCCCCCAGGAATATTACACCGACACTCCCTATCCTGACACTGACACCCCCCCAGGAATATTACACCGACACACCCCATCCTGACACTGACATCCCCCCAGGAATATTACACCTACACCCCCCATCCTGACACTGACATTCCCCCAGCAGGAATATAACACCGACACCCCCCATCCTGACACTGACATCCCCCCAGCAGGAATATAACACTGACACCCCCCATGAATATTACACCGACACCCCCCATCCTGACACTGACATCCCCCCAGCAGGAATATAACACCGACACCCCCCATCCTGACACTGACATCCCCCCAGGAATATTACACCGACACTCCCTATCCTGACACTGACACCCCCCCAGGAATATTACACCGACACACCCCATCCTGACACTGACATCCCCCCAGGAATATTACATCGACACCCCCATCCTGACACTGACATCCCCCCAGGAATATTACACCGACACCCCCCATCCTGAAACTGACATCTCCCCAGGAATATTACACCGACACCCTCCATCCTGACACTGACACCCCCCAGGAATATTACACCGACACCACCCATCCTGACACTGACACCCCCCAGGAATATTACACCGACACCACCCATCCTGACAGTGGCACCCCCCAGGAATATTACACCGACACACCCCATCCTGACACTGACATCCCCCCAGGAATATTACACCGACACCCCCCATCCTGACACTGACGTCCCCCCAGGAATATTACACCGACACCCCCCATCCTGACACTGACACCCCCCAGGAATATTACACCGACACCACCCATCCTGACACTGACACCCCCCAGGAATATTACACCGACAACCCCCATCCTGACACTGACACCCCCCAGGAATATTACACCTACACCCCCCATCCTGACACTGACACCCCCCCAGGAATATTACACCGACACCCCCCATCCTGACACTGACATCTCCCCAGGAATATTACAACGACACCCCCCTATCCTGACACTGACGTCCCCCCAGGAATATTACACCGACACCCCCCATCCTGACACTGACACCCACCAGGAATATTACACCAACACCCCCCATCCTGACACTGACATCCCCCCAGGAATATTACACCGACACCCCCCATCCTGACACCCCCCAGGAATATTACACCGACACCCTCCATCCTGACACTGACATCCCCCCAGGAATATTACACTGACACCCCCCATCCTGACACTGACATCCCCCCAGGAATATTACACCGACACCCCCATCCTGACACTGACACCCCCCCAGGAATATTACACCAACACCCCCCATCCTGACACTGACACCCCCCCAGGAATATTACACCAACACCCCCCATCATGACACTGACATTCCCCAGGAATATTACACCGACACCCCCCACCCTGACACTAACATCCCCCCAGGAATATTACACCGACACCCCCCATCCTGACACCCCCCAGGAATATTACACCGACACCCCCCATCCTGACACCCCCCAGGAATATTACACCGACGCCCCCCATCCTGACATCCCCCCAGCAGGAATATAACACTGACACCCCCCATCCTGACTCCCCCCAGGAATATTACACCGACACCCCCCATCCTGACACTGACATCCCCCCAGCAGGAATATAACACTGACACCCCCCATGAATATTACACCGACACCCCCCATCCTGACACTGACATCCCCCCAGCAGGAATATTACACCGACACCCCCCATCCTGACACCCCCCAGGAATATTACACCGACACCCCCCATCCTGACATCCCCCCAGGAATATTACACCGACACCCCCCATCCTGACACCCCCCCAGGAATATTACACCGACACCCCCATCCTGACACTGACATCCCCCCAGGAATATTACACTGACACCCCCCATCCTGACACTGACACCCCCCCAGGAATATTACACCGACACCCCCATCCTGACACTGACATCCCTCCAGGAATATTACACCGACACCCCCCATCCTGACACTGACACCCCCCAGGAATATTACACCGACACCCCCATCCTGACACTGACACCCCACCAGGAATATTACACGGACACACCCCATCCTGACACTGACACCCCCCCAGGAATATTACACCGACACCCCCATCCTGACACTGACACCCCCCCAGGAATATTACACCGACACCCCCCATCCTGACACTGATATCCCCCAGCAGGAATATAACACCTCCACCCCCCATCCTGACACTGACAGCCCCCCAGGAATATTACATCGACACCCCCCATCCTGACATCCCCCAGGAATATTACACCGACACCCCCCATCCTGACACTGACATCCCCCAGGAATATTACACTGACACCCCCCCATCCTGACATCCCCCCAGGAATATTACACCGACACCCCCCATCCTGACACTGACATCCCCCCAGGAATATTACACCGACACCCCCCATCCTGACACTGACATCCCCCCAGGAATATTACACCGACACCCCCCCATCCTGACACTGACATCCCTCCAGGAATATTACACCGACACCCCCCATCCTGACACTGACATCCCTCCAGGAATATTACACCGACACCCCCCATCCTGACACTGACACCCCCCCAGGAATATTACACCGACACCCCCATCCTGACACTGACGTCCCCCCAGGAATATTACACCAACACCCCCCATCCTGACATCCCCCCAGGAATATTACACCGACACCCCCCATCCTGACACTGACATCCCCCCAGGAATATTACACCGACAACCCCCATCCTGACACTGACATCCCCCCAGGAATATTACACCGACACCCCCCCATCCTGACACTGACACCCCCCCAGGAATATTACACCGACACCCCCCATCCTGACACTGACATCCCCCAGGAATATTACACTGACACCCCCCCATCCTGACATCCCCCCAGGAATATTACACCGACACCCCCATCCTGACACTGACACCCCCCCAGGAATATTACATCAACACCCCCCATCCTGACACTGACATCCCCCCCATGAATATTAAACTGACACTCCCCATCCTGACACTGACATCCCCCCAGGAATATTACACCGACACCCCCATCCTGACACTGACACCCCCCAGGAATATTACACCGACACCCCCCATCCTGACACTGACACCCCCCAGGAATATTACACCGACACCCCCCATCCTGACACTGACATCCCCCAGGAATATTACACCGACACGCCCCCATCCTGACACTGTCACCCCCCCAGCAGGAATATTACACCGACACCCCCCATCCTGACACTGACATCCCCCAGGAATATTACACCGACACGCCCCCATCCTGACACTGTCACCCCCCCAGCAGGAATATTACACCAACACCCCCCATCCTGACACACCCCAGGAATATTACACCGACACCCCCCATCCTGACACTGACATCCCCCCAGGAATATTACACCGACACCCCCCATCCTGACACTGACATCCCCCCAGGAATAATACACCGACACCCCCCATCCTGACACTGACACCCCCCCAGGAATAATACACCGACACCCGCCATCCTGACACTGACATCCCTCCAGGAATATTACCCCGACACCCCCCATCCTGACACTGACACCCCCCAGGAATATTACCCCGACACCCCCCATCCTGACACTGACATCTCTCCAGGAATATTACCCCGACACCCCCCATCCTGACACTGACATCTCTCCAGGAATATTACACCGACACCCCCATCCTGACACTGACATCCCTCTAGGAATATTACACCAACACCCCCCATCCTGACACTGACACCCTCCAAGAATATTACACCGACACCCCCCATCCTGACATCCCCCCAGGAATATTACACTGACACCCCCCATCCTGACACTGACATCCCCCAGGAATATTACACCGACACCCCCCATCCTGACACTGACATCTCCCCAGGAATATTACACCGACACCCCCCATCCTGACACTGACATCCCCAGAGGAATATTACACCGACACCCCCCCATCCTGACACTGACATCCCCCCAGGAATATTACATCGACACCCCCCATACTGACACTGACATCCCCAGAGGAATATTACACCGACACCCACCATCCTGACACTGACATTCCCCCAGGAATATTACACCGACACCCCCCATCCTGACACTGACGTCCCCCCAGGAATATTACACCGACACCCCCCCATCCTGACACTGACATCCCCCCAGGAATATTACATCGACACCCCCCAACCTGACATCCCCCCAGGAATATTACACCGACACCCCCATCCTGACACTGACATCCCCCCAGGAATATTACACCGACACCTCCCATCCTGACACTGACATCCCCCATCCTGACACTGACATCCCCCCAGGAATATTACACCGACACCCCCCATCCTCACACTGACATCCCCCCAGGAATATTACACCGACACCCCCCATCCTGACACTGACATCTCCCCAGAAATATTACACCGACACCCCCCATCCTGACACTCACATCCCCCCAGGAATATTACACCGACACCCCCATCCTGACACTGACACCCCCCAGGAATATTACACCGACACCCCCCCATCCTGACACTGACATCCCACCAGGAATATTACACCGACACCCCCCATCCTGACACTGACGTCCCCCCAGGAATATTACACCGACACCCCCATCCTGACACTGACATCTCCCCAGGAATATTACACCGACACCCCCCATCCTGACATCCCCCCAGGAATATTACACCGACACCCCCCATCCTGACATCCCCCCAGGAATATTACACCGACACCCCCCATTCTGACATCCCCCCAGGAATATTACACTGACACCCCCCATCCTGACATCCCTCCAGGAATATTACACCGACACCCCCCATCCTGACACTGACATCCCCCCAGGAATATTACACCGACACCTCCCATCCTGACATCCCCCCAGGAATATTACACCGACACCCCCCATCCTGACATCCCCCCAGGAATATTACACTGACACCCCCCATCCTGACATCCCCCCAGGAATATTACACCGACACCCCCCCATCCTGACACTGACATCCCCCCCAGGAATATTACACCGACACCCCCATCCTGACAATGACATCCCCCCAGGAATATTACACCGACACCCCCATCCTGACACTGACATCCCCCCAGGAATATTACACCGACACCCCCCATCCTGACACTGACATCCCCTCCAGGAATATTACACCGACACCCCCCATCCTGACACTGACATCCCCCCAGGAATATTACACCGACACCTCCCATCCTGACACTGACATCCCCCCAGCAGGAATATAACACCGACACCCCCCATCCTGACACTGACATCCCCCCAGGAATATTACACCGACACCCCCCCATCCTGACACTGACATCCCCCCAGGAATATTACACCGACACCCCCCATCCTGACGCTGACACCCCCCGAGGTATATTACACCGACACCCCCCATCCTCACACTGACACCCCCCCAGGAATATTACACCGACACCCCCCAGGAATATTACACCGACACCCCCCATCCTGACACTGACACCCCCCAGGAATATTACACCGACACCCCCCCATCCTGACACTGACGTCCCCCCAGGAATATTACACCGACACCCCCCATCCTGACACTGACGTCCCCCCAGGAATATTACACCGACACCCCCCATCCTGACACTGACATCCCCCCAGGACTATTACACCGACACCCCCCCATCCTGACACTGACATCCCCCCAGGAATATTACACCTACACCCCCCATCCTGACACTGACACCCCCCAGGAATATTACACCGACACCCCCCATCCTGACACTGACATCCCCCCAGGAATATGACACCGACACCCCCCATCCTGACACTGACATCCCCCCAGGAATATTACACCGACACCCCCCATCCTGACACTGACACCCCCCAGGAATATTACACCGACACCCCCCATCCTGACACTGACACCCCCCCAGAAATATTACACTGACACCCCCCATCCTGACACTGACACCCCCCCAGGAATATTACACCGACACTCCCCATCCTGACACTGACACCCCCCAGGAATATTACACCGACACCCCCCATCCTGACACTGACATCCCCCCAGGAATATTACACCGACACCCCCCATCCTGACACTGACATCTCCCCAGGAATATTACGCCGACACCCCCCATCCTGACACTGACACCCCCCCAGGAATATTACACTGACACCCCCCATCCTGACACTGACATCCCCCCAGGAATATTACACCGACACCCCCCATCCTGACACTGACATTCCCCCAGCAGGAATATAACACCGACACCCCCCCTCCTGACACTGACATCCCCCCAGCAGGAATATAACACTGACACCCCCCATGAATATTACACCGACACCCCCCATCCTGACACTGACATCCCCCCAGCAGGAATATAACACCGACACCCCCCATCCTGACACTGACATCCCCCCCAGGAATATTACACCGACACTCCCTATCCTGACACTGACACCCCCCCAGGAATATTACACCGACACACCCCATCCTGACACTGACATCCCCCCAGGAATATTACATCGACACCCCCATCCTGACACTGACATCCCCCCAGGAATATTACACCGACACCCCCCATCCTGACACTGACATCCCCCAGGAATATTACACCGACACCCTCCATCCTGACACTGACACCCCCCAGGAATATTACACTGACACCCCCCATCCTGAAACTGACATCTCCCCAGGAATATTACACCGACACCCCCCATCCTGACATCCCCCCAGGAATATTACACCAACACCCCCATCCTGACACTGACACCCCCCAGGAATATTACACCGACACCCTCCATCCTGACACTGACACCCCCCAGGAATATTACACCGACACCACCCATCCTGACACTGACACCCCCCAGGAATATTACACCGACACCACCCATCCTGACAGTGGCACCCCCCAGGAATATTACACCGACACACCCCATCCTGACACTGACATCCCCCCAGGAATATTACACCGACACCCCCCATCCTGACACTGACATCCCCCCAGGAATATTACACCGACACCTCCCATCCTGACACTGACATCCCCCATCCTGACACTGACATCCCCCCAGGAATATTACACCGACACCCCCCATCCTGACACTGACATCCCCCCAGGAATATTACACCGACACCCCCCATCCTGACACTGACATCTCCCCAGAAATATTACACCGACACCCCCCATCCTGACACTCACATCCCCCCCAGGAATATTACACCGACACCCCCCATCCTGACACTGACATCCCCCATCCTGACACTGACATCCCCCCAGGAATATTACACCGACACCCCCCATCCTGACACTGACATCTCCCCAGAAATATTACACCGACACCCCCCATCCTGACACTCACATCCCCCCAGGAATATTACACCGACACACCCCATCCTGACACTGACATCCCCCCAGGAATATTACATCGACACCCCCATCCTGACACTGACATCCCCCCAGGAATATTACACCGACACCCCCCATCCTGACACTGACATCCCCCCAGGAATATTACACCGACACCCCCATCCTGACACTGACATCCCACCAGGAATATTACACCGACACCCCCCATCCTGACACTGACGTCCCCCCAGGAATATTACACCGACACCCCCATCCTGACACTGATATCCCCTCCAGGAATATTACACCGACACCCCCCATCCTGACACTGACATCCCCCCAGGAATATTACACCAACACCCCCCATCCTGACATCCCCCCAGGAATATTACACCGACACCCCCCATTCTGACATCCCCCCAGGAATATTACACTGACACCCCCCATCCTGACACTGACATCCCCCCAGGAATATTACACCGACACCTCCCATCCTGACATCCCCCCAGGAATATTACACCGACACCCCCCATCCTGACATCCCCCCAGGAATATTACACTGACACCCCCCATCCTGACATCCCCCCAGGAATATTACACCGACACCCCCCCATCCTGACACTGACATCCCCCCCAGGAATATTACACCGACACCCCCATCCTGACAATGACATCCCCCCAGGAATATTACACCGACACCCCCATCCTGACACTGACATCCCCCCAGGAATATTACACCGACAAACCCATCCTGACACTGACATCCCCCCAGGAATATTACACCGACACCCCCCATCCTGACACTGACATCCCCCCAGGAATATTACACCGACAAACCCATCCTGACACTGACATCCCCTCCAGGAATATTACACCGACACCCCCCATCCTGACACTGACATCCCCCCAGCAGGAATATAACACCGACACCCCCCATCCTGACACTGACATCCCCCCAGGAATATTACACCGACACCCCCCCATCCTGACACTGACACCGCCCGAGGTATATTACACCGACACCCCCCATCCTCACACTGACACCCCCCCAGGAATATTACACCGACACCCCCCATCCTGACACTGACACCCCCCCAGGAATATTACACCGACACCCCCCATCCTGACACTGACACCCCCCAGGAATATTACACCGACACCCCCCCATCCTGACACTGACGTCCCCCCAGGAATATTACACCGACACCCCCCATCCTGACACTGACGTCCCCCCAGGAATATTACACCGACACCCCCCATCCTGACACTGACATCCCCCCAGGACTATTACACCGACACCCCCCCATCCTGACACTGACATCCCCCCAGGAATATTACACCTACACCCCCCATCCTGACACTGACACCCCCCAGGAATATTACACCGACACCCCCCATCCTGACACTGACATCCCCCCAGGAATATTACACCGACACTCCCTATCCTGACACTGACACCCCCCCAGGAATATTACACCGACACACCCCATCCTGACACTGACATCCCCCCAGGAATATTACATCGACACCCCCATCCTGACACTGACATCCCCCCAGGAATATTACACCGACATCCCCCATCCTGAAACTGACATCTCCCCAGGAATATTACACCGACACCCCCCATCCTGAAACTGACACCCCCCAGGAATATTACACCGACACCACCCATCCTGACACTGACACCCCCCAGGAATATTACACCGACACCCCCCATCCTGACACTGTCACCCCCCAGGAATATTACACCGACACACCCCATCCTGACACTGACATCCCCCCAGGAATATTACACTGACACCCCCCCATCCTGACACTGACATCCCCCCAGGAATATTACACCGACACCCCCCATCCTGACATCCCCCCAGGAATATTACACCGACAACCCCCATCCTGACAGTGACATCCCCCCAGGAATATTACACCGACACCCCCCATCCTGACACTGACATCCCCCCAGCAGGAATATAACACCGACACCCCCCATCCTGACACTGACATCCCCCCAGGAATATTACACCGACACCCCCCATCCTGACACTGACGTCCCCCCAGGAATATTACACCGACACCCCCCATCCTGACACTGACACCCCCCAGGAATATTACACCGACAACCCCCATCCTGACACTGACACCCCCCAGGAATATTACACCTACACCCCCCATCCTGACACTGACACCCCCCCAGGAATATTACACCGACACCCCCCATCCTGACACTGACATCTCCCCAGGAATATTACAACGACACCCCCCTATCCTGACACTGACGTCCCCCCAGGAATATTACACCGACACCCCCCATCCTGACACTGACACCCACCAGGAATATTACACCAACACCCCCCATCCTGACACTGACATCCCCCCAGGAATATTACACTGACACCCCCCATCCTGACACCCCCCAGGAATATTACACCGACACCCTCCATCCTGACACTGACATCCCCCCAGGAATATTACACTGACACCCCCCATCCTGACACTGACATCCCCCCAGGAATATTACACCGACACCCCCATCCTGACACTGACACCCCCCCAGGAATATTACACCAACACCCCCCATCCTGACACTGACACCCCCCCAGGAATATTACACCAACACCCCCCATCCTGACACTGACATTCCCCAGGAATATTACACCGACACCCCCCATCCTGACACTGACATCTCCCCAGGAATATTACACTGACACCCCCCATCCTGACAGTGGCACCCCCCAGGAATATTACACCGACACACCCCATCCTGACACTGACATCCCCCCAGGAATATTACACCGACACCCCCCATCCTGACACTGACGTCCCCCCAGGAATATTACACCGACACCCCCCATCCTGACACTGACACCCCCCAGGAATATTACACCGACAACCCCCATCCTGACACTGACACCCCCCAGGAATATTACACCTACACCCCCCATCCTGACACTGACACCCCCCCAGGAATATTACACCGACACCCCCCATCCTGACACTGACATCTCCCCAGGAATATTACAACGACACCCCCCTATCCTGACACTGACGTCCCCCCAGGAATATTACACCGACACCCCCCATCCTGACACTGACACCCACCAGGAATATTACACCAACACCCCCCATCCTGACACTGACATCCCCCCAGGAATATTACACTGACACCCCCCATCCTGACACCCCCCAGGAATATTACACCGACACCCTCCATCCTGACACTGACATCCCCCCAGGAATATTACACTGACACCCCCCATCCTGACACTGACATCCCCCCAGGAATATTACACCGACACCCCCATCCTGACACTGACACCCCCCCAGGAATATTACACCAACACCCCCCATCCTGACACTGACACCCCCCCAGGAATATTACACCAACACCCCCCATCCTGACACTGACATTCCCCAGGAATATTACACCGACACCCCCCATCCTGACACTGACATCTCCCCAGGAATATTACACTGACACCCCCCATCCTGACACTGACATCCCCCCAGCAGGAATATAACACTGACACCCCCCCACCCTGACACTGACACCCCCCAGGAATATTACACCAACACCCCCCATCCTGACACTGACATCCCCCCAGGAATATTACACCGACACCCCCCATCCTGACACCCCCCAGGAATATAACACCGACGCCCCCCATCCTGACATCCCCCCAGCAGGAATATAACACTGACACCCCCCATCCTGACTCCCCCCAGGAATATTACACCGACACCCCCCATCCTGACACTGACATCCCCCCAGCAGGAATATAACACTGACACCCCCCATGAATATTACACCGACACCCCCCATCCTGACACTGACATCCCCCCAGCAGGAATATTACACCGACACCCCCCATCCTGACACCCCCCAGGAATATTACACCGACACCCCCCATCCTGACATCCCCCCAGGAATATTACACCGACACCCCCCATCCTGACACCCCCCCAGGAATATTACACCGACACCCCCATCCTGACACTGACATCCCCCCAGGAATATTACACTGACACCCCCCATCCTGACACTGACACCCCCCCAGGAATATTACACCGACACCCCCATCCTGACACTGACATCCCTCCAGGAATATTACACCGACACCCCCCATCCTGACACTGACATCCCCCAGGAATATTACACCAACACCCCCCATCCTGACATCCCCCCAGGAATATTACACCGACACCCCCCATCCTGACACTGACACCCCACCAGGAATATTACACGGACACACCCCATCCTGACACTGACACCCCCCAGGAATATTACACCGACACCCCCATCCTGACACTGACACCCCCCCAGGAATATTACACCGACACCCCCCATCCTGACACTGATATCCCCCAGCAGGAATATAACACCGACACCCCCCATCCTGACACTGACAGCCCCCCAGGAATATTACATCGACACCCCCCATCCTGACATCCCCCCAGGAATATTACACCGACACCCCCCATCCTGACACTGACATCCCCCAGGAATATTACACTGACACCCCCCCATCCTGACATCCCCCCAGGAATATTACACCGACACCCCCCATCCTGACACTGACACCCCCCCAGGAATATTACACCGACACCCCCATCCTGACACTGACGTCCCCCCAGGAATATTACACCAACACCCCCCATCCTGACATCCCCCCAGGAATATTACACCGACACCCCCCATCCTGACACTGACATCCCCCCAGGAATATTACACCGACAACCCCCATCCTGACACTGACATCCCCCCAGGAATATTACACCGACACCCCCCCATCCTGACACTGACACCCCCCCAGGAATATTACACCGACACCCCCCATCCTGACACTGACACCCCCCAGGAATATTACACCGACACCCCCCCATCCTGACACTGACATCCCCCCAGGAATATTACACCGATACCCCCCCCATCCTGACACTGACACTCCCCCAGGAATATTACACTGACACCCCCAATCCTGACACTGACATCCCCCAGGAATATTACACTGACACCCCCCCATCCTGACATCCCCCCAGGAATATTACACCGACACCCCCCATCCTGACACTGACACCCCCCCAGGAATATTACACCGACACCCCCCATCCTGACACTGACATCACCCCAGGAATATTACACCTACACCCCCATCCTGACACTGACACCCCCCCAGGAATATTACATCAACACCCCCCATCCTGACACTGACATCCCCCCCATGAATATTACACTGACACTCCCCATCCTGACACTGACATCCCCCCAGGAATATTACACCGACACCCCCATCCTGACACTGACACCCCCCAGGAATATTACACCGACACCCCCCATCCTGACACTGACACCCCCCAGGAATATTACACCGACACCCCCCATCCTGACACTGACATCCCCCAGGAATATTACACCGACACGCCCCCATCCTGACACTGTCACCCCCCCAGCAGGAATATTACACCGACACCCCCCATCCTGACACTGACATCCCCCAGGAATATTACACCGACACGCCCCCATCCTGACACTGTCACCCCCCCAGCAGGAATATTACACCAACACCCCCCATCCTGACACACCCCAGGAATATTACACCGACACCCCCCATCCTGACACTGACATCCCCCCAGGAATAATACACCGACACCCCCCATCCTGACACTGACACCCCCCCAGGAATAATACACCGACACCCGCCATCCTGACACTGACATCCCCCAGGAATATTACACCGACACCCACCATCCTGACACTGACATCGCCCCAGGAATATTACACCGACACCCCCCATCCTGACACTGACATCCCCCCAGGAATAATACACCGACACCCCCCATCCTGACACTGACACCCCCCCAGGAATAATACACCGACACCCGCCATCCTGACACTGACATCCCCCAGGAATATTACACCGACAACCCCCATCCTGACACTGACATCCCTCCAGGAATATTACCCCGACACCCCCCATCCTGACACTGACACCCCCCAGGAATATTACCCCGACACCCTCCATCCTGACACTGACACCCTCTAGGAATATTACCCCGACACCCCCCATCCTGACACTGACACCCTCCAGGAATATTACCCCAACACCCCCCATCCTGACACTGACACCCTCCAGGAATATTACCCCGACACCCCCCATCCTGACACTGACACCCTCCAGGAATATTACACCGACACCCCCATCCTGACACTGACATCCCTCTAGGAATATTACACCAACACCCCCCATCCTGACACTGACACCCTCCAAGAATATTACACCGACACCCCCCATCCTGACATCCCCCCAGGAATATTACACTGACACCCCCCATCCTGACACTGACATCCCCCAGGAATATTACACCGACACCCCCCATCCTGACACTGACATCTCCCCAGGAATATTACACCGACACCCCCCATCCTGACACTGACATCCCCAGAGGAATATTACACCGACACCCACCATCCTGACAGGAATATTACACCGACACCCCCCATACTGACACTGACATCCCCAGAGGAATATTACACCGACACCCACCATCCTGACACTGACATTCCCCCAGGAATATTACACCGACACCCCCCATCCTGACACTGACGTCCCCCCAGGAATATTACACCGACACCCCCCCATCCTGACACTGACATCCCCCCAGGAATATTACATCGACACCCCCCAACCTGACATCCCCCCAGGAATATTACACCGACACCCCCATCCTGACACTGACATCCCCCCAGGAATATTACACCGACACCCCCCATCCTGACACTGACATCCCCCCAGGAATATTACACCGACACCTCCCATCCTGACACTGACATCCCCCATCCTGACACTGACATCCCCCCAGGAATATTACACCGACACCCCCATCCTGACACTGACACCCCCCAGGAATATTACACCGACACCCCCCCATCCTGACACTGACATCCCACCAGGAATATTACACCGACACCCCCCATTCTGACATCCCCCCAGGAATATTACACTGACACCCCCCATCCTGACATCCCCCCAGGAATATTACACCGACACCCCCCATCCTGACACTGACATCCCCCCAGGAATATTACACCGACACCCCCCATCCTGACATCCCCCCAGGAATATTACACCGACACCCCCCATCCTGACATCCCCCCAGGAATATTACACTGACACCCCCCATCCTGACATCCCCCCAGGAATATTACACCGACACCCCCCCATCCTGACACTGACATCCCCCCCAGGAATATTACACCGACACCCCCATCCTGACAATGACATCCCCCCAGGAATATTACACCGACACCCCCATCCTGACACTGACATCCCCCCAGGAATATTACACCGACACCCCCCATCCTGACACTGACATCCCCCCAGGAATATTACACCGACAAACCCATCCTGACACTGACATCCCCTCCAGGAATATTACACCGACACCCCCCATCCTGACACTGACATCCCCCCAGCAGGAATATAACACCGACACCCCTCATCCTGACACTGACATCCCCCCAGGAATATTACACCGACAAACCCCATCCTGACACTGACACCCCCCCAGGAATATTACACCGACACCCCCCATCCTGACAGGAATATTACACCGACACCCCCCATACTGACACTGACATCCCCAGAGGAATATTACACCGACACCCACCATCCTGACACTGACATCCCCCCAGGAATATTACACCGACACCCCCCATCCTGACACTGACGTCCCCCCAGGAATATTACACCGACACCCCCCCATCCTGACACTGACATCCCCCCAGGAATATTACATCGACACCCCCCAACCTGACATCCCCCCAGGAATATTACACCGACACCCCCATCCTGACACTGACATCCCCCCAGGAATATTACACCGACACCCCCCATCCTGACACTGACATCCCCCCAGGAATATTACACCGACACCTCCCATCCTGACACTGACATCCCCCATCCTGACACTGACATCCCCCCAGGAATATTACACCGACACCCCCCATCCTGACACTGACATCCCCCCAGGAATATTACACCGACACCCCCCATCCTGACACTGACATCTCCCCAGAAATATTACACCGACACCCCCCATCCTGACACTCACATCCCCCCAGGAATATTACACCGACACCCCCCATCCTGACACTGACATCCCCCCAGGACTATTACACCGACACCCCCCATCCTGACACTGACATCCCCCCAGGAATATTACACCGACACCCCCATCCTGACACTGACACCCCCCAGGAATATTACACCGACACCCCATCATCCTGACACTGACATCGCACCAGGAATATTACACCGACACCCCCCATCCTGACACTGACGTCCCCCCAGGAATATTACACCGACACCCCCATCCTGACACTGATATCCCCTCCAGGAATATTACACCGACACCCCCCATCCTGACACTGACATCCCCCCAGGAATATTACACCGACACCCCCCATCCTGACATCCCCCCAGGAATATTACACCGACACCCCCCATTCTGACATCCCCCCAGGAATATTACACTGACACCCCCCATCCTGACATCCCCCCAGGAATATTACACCGACACCCCCCATCCTGACACTGACATCCCCCCAGGAATATTACACCGACACCCCCCATCCTGACATCCCCCCAGGAATATTACACCGACACCCCCCATCCTGACATCCCCCCAGGAATATTACACCGACACCCCCCATCCTGACATCCCCCCAGGAATATTACACCGACACCCCCCATCCTGACATCCCCCCAGGAATATTACACCGACACCCCCATCCTGACAATGACATCCCCCCAGGAATATTACACCGACACCCCCATCCTGACACTGACATCCCCTAGCAGGAATATAACACCGACACCCCCCATCCTGACACTGACATCCCCCCAGGAATATTACACCGACACCCCCCATCCTGACACTGACATACCCCCAGGAATATTACACCGACACCCCCATCCTGACACTGACATCCCCTCCAGGAATATTACACCGACACCCCCCATCCTGACACTGACATCCCCCCAGCAGGAATATAACACCGACACCCCCCATCCTGACACTGACATCCCCCCAGGAATATTACACCGACAAACCCCATCCTGACACTGACACCCCCCCAGGAATATTACACGGACACCCCCATCCTGACACTGACACCCCCCAGGAATATTACACCGACACCCCCCATCCTGACATCCCCCCAGGAATATTACACCGACACCCCCCATCCTGACACTGACATCCCCCAGGAATATTACACTGACACCCCCCCATCCTGACATCCCCCCAGGAATATTACACTGACACCCCCCCATCCTGACATCCCCCCAGGAATATTACATCGACACCCCCCATCCTGACACTGACATCCCCCCAGGAATATTACACCGACACCCCCCATCCTGACACTGACACCCCCCCAGGAATATTACACCGACACCCCCCATCCTGACACTGACATCCCCCCAGGAATATTACACCGACACCCCCATCCTGACACTGACATCCCCCCAGGACTATTACACCGACACCCCCCATCCTGACACTGACATCCCCCAGGAATATTACATCGACACCCCCCATCCTGACACTGACATCCCCCCCATGATTATTACACTGACACCCCCCATCCTGACACTGACACCCTCCAGGAATATTACCCCGACACCCCCCATCCTGACACTGACACCCTCCAGGAATATTACACCGACACCCCCATCCTGACACTGACATCCCTCTAGGAATATTACACCGACACCCCCCATCCTGACACTGTCATCCCCCCAGGAATATTACACCGACACCCCCCATCCTGACACTGACACCCTCCAAGAATATTACACCGACACCCCCCATCCTGACATCCCCCCAGGAATATTACATCGACACCCCCCATCCTGACACTGACATCCCCCCAGGAATATTACACCGACACCCCCCATCCTGACACTGACACCCCCCCAGGAATATTACACCGACACCCCCCATCCTGACACTGACATCCCCCCAGGAATATTACACCGACACCCCCATCCTGACACTGACATCCCCCCAGGACTATTACACCGACACCCCCCATCCTGACACTGACATCCCCCAGGAATATTACATCGACACCCCCCATCCTGACACTGACATCCCCCCCATGATTATTACACTGACACCCCCCATCCTGACACTGACACCCTCCAGGAATATTACCCCGACACCCCCCATCCTGACACTGACACCCTCCAGGAATATTACCCCGACACCCCCCATCCTGACACTGACACCCTCCAGGAATATTACCCCGACACCCCCCATCCTGACACTGACACCCTCCAGGAATATTACCCCGACACCCCCCATCCTGACACTGACACCCTCCAGGAATATTACACCGACACCCCCATCCTGACACTGACATCCCTCTAGGAATATTACACCGACACCCCCCATCCTGACACTGTCATCCCCCCAGGAATATTACACCGACACCCCCCATCCTGACACTGACACCCTCCAAGAATATTACACCGACACCCCCCATCCTGACATCCCCCCAGGAATATTACACTGACACCCCCCATCCTGACACTGACATCCCCCAGGAATATTACACCGACACCCCCCATCCTGACACTGACATCTCCCCAGGAATATTACACCGACACCCCCCATCCTGACAGGAATATTACACCGACACCCCCCATCCTGACACTGACACCCTCCAGGAATATTACACCGACACCCCCCATCCTGACACTGACATCCCTCTAGGAATATTACACCGACACCCCCCATCCTGACACTGACACCCTCCAAAAATATTACACCGACACCCCCCATCCTGACATCCCCCCAGGAATATTACACTGACACCCCCCATCCTGACACTGACATCTCCCCAGGAATATTACACCGACACCCCCCATCCTGACACTGACATCCCCAGAGGAATATTACACCGACACCCACCATCCTGACACTGACATCCCCCCAGGAATATTACACCGACACCCCCCATCCTGACATCCCCCCAGGAATATTACACCGACACCCCCCCATCCTGACATCCCCCCAGGAATATTACACCGACACCCCCCATCCTGACACTGACATCCCCCCAGGAATATTACACCGACACCCCCCATCCTGACACTGACGTCCCCCCAGGAATATTACACCGACACCCCCCCATCCTGACACTGACATCCCCCCAGGAATATTACATCGACACCCCCCATCCTGACATCCCCCCAGGAATATTACACCGACACCCCCCCATCCTGACATCCCCCCAGGAATATTACACCGACACCCCCCATCCTGACACTGACATCTCCCCAGGAATATAACACCGACACCCCCCATCCTGACATCCCCCCAGGAATATTACACCAACACCCCCCATCCTGACACTGACATCTCCCCAGGAATATAACACCGACACCCCCCATCCTGACATCCCCCCAGGAATATTACACCGACACCCCCCATCCTGACATCCCCCCAGGAATATTACACCGACACCCCCCATCCTGACACTGACATCCCCCCAGGAATATTACACCGACACCCCCCATCCTGACACTGACATCCCCCCAGGAATATTACACCGACACCCCCATCCTGACACTGACATCCCCCCAGGAATATTACACCGACACCCCCCCATCCTGACACTGACATCCCCCCAGGAATATTACACCGACACCCCCCATCATGACACTGACATCCCCCCAGGAATATTACACCGACACCCCCCCATCATGACACTGACATCCCCCCAGGAATATTACACCGACACCCCCCATCCTGACATCCCCCCAGGAATATTACACCGACACCCCCCATCCTGACACTGACATCCCCCCAGGAATATTACACCGACACCCCCATCCTGACACTGACATCCCCCCAGGAATATTACACCGACACCCCCCCATCCTGACACTGACATCCCCCCAGGAATATTACACCGACACCCCCCCATCCTGACACTGACATCCCCCCAGGAATATTACACCGACACCCCCCATCCTGACACTGACATCCCCCCAGGAATATTACACCGACACCCCCCATCCTGACACTGACACCCCCCCAGGAATATTACACCAACACACCCCATCCTGACACTGACATCCCCCCAGGAATATTACACCGACACCCCCCATCCTGACACTGACATCCCTCCAGGAATATTACACCAACACCCCCCATCCTGACACTGACACCCCCCCAGGAATATTACACCGACACCCCCATCCTGACACTGACATCCCCCCAGGAAAATTACACCGACACCCCCCATCCTGACACTGACATCCCCCCAGGAATATTACACCGACATCCCCCATCCTGACACTGACATCCCCCCAGGAATATTACACCGACACCCCCCATCCTGACACTGACATCCCCCCAGGAATATTACACCGACACCCCCCCATCCTGACACTGACATCCCCCCAGGAATAATACACCGACACCCCCCATCCTGACACTGACATCCCCCCAGCAGGAATATAACACCGACACCCCCCATCCTGACACTGACATCCCCCCAGGAATATTACACCGACACCCCCCATCCTGACACTGACATCTCCCCAGGAATATTACACCGACACCCCCATCCTGACACTGACATCCCCCATCCTGACACTGACATCCCCCCAGAAATATTACACCGACACCCCCCATCCTGACATCCCCCCAGGAATATTACGCCGACACCCCCCATCTTGACACTGACATCCCCCCAGGAATATTACACCGACACCCCCCATCCTGACACTGACATCCCCCCAGCAGGAATATAACACCGACAGCCCCCATCCTGACACTGACACCCCCCCCAGGAATATTACACCGACACCCCCCATCCTGACACTGACATCCCCCTAGGAATATTACACCGACACCCCCCATCCTGACACTGACATCCCCCCAGGAATATTACACCGACACCCCCCATCATGACACTGACACCCCCCAGGAATATAACACTGACACCCCCCATCCTGACATCCCCCCAGGAATATTACACCGACACCCCCCATCCTGACACTGACACCCCCCAGGAATATTACACCGACACCCCCCCATCCTGACATCCCCCCATCCTGACACTGACATCCCCCCAGCAGGAATAATAAAATAAGGATGATCCTCAGCTCCATCTAGTGGTCATAATGCAGTACATGTATGACAGGAAGCTACACAGACCAATAGGGTGGTTAGAGGGTTGGAAAGGGGAGGCCACGACGTGTCCATGCCCAGTAAGTGCCAAAATATTTCCTCTGCTCGGGGGTCCACACTTAAGGCAAGGTGATTTCCATTCTAGCAGCAGATTTAATAGAAAATAAAGTGTGTGGCTGTGGTGAAGCAGGGGCTGTTATCTGCTAGTACTTATTGGAATAAAAAATGCAGCGCTAAATATAGATATCAATATTAGGTGATCTATAAATGTGTGACAATCTGACGTTCAACGTGATGGTGTGATAACCATATGTGGAGAGATAGTAATTCTCCTATAAAAAAGTTTCAGTCCATGACCATATGGATGTCCAACTGAGTGAACATTATGATCATAGAAGTGTCCGACAGTGTAAACAATATGTGTTTTAAATTGAAGAGAAGATGATCCTGGGTGCCATACAAGTCACAAAGGTAGTGTTCCGGTACTCGGTATCCACAGATGGAAATAGAAGGAGCAAATACACTTACCGGAACAGGTGGACACGTTTTCCATACGGCTAGGTGTCATACAGGCTTGTGGATCAACCGATCCAAATGGATGCTTGGTGGAGAGGCGTGTGCGGCAGGTTCCACTGGTTCCTTTATGGCAATCATAGACGACCTGGAGAAGTTGGATGTTCCGAGTCTAGGTGTGGACACCTCCCCGGCAGATGTATGATAAGAAAATACACCTTTCACTCAGCCAGCGTAGGGACATGCAAAAGGAGGAGAAGACCCCACATAGTGCTTGAATCCACAAAAACTGGTTTATTTCAAACCAAACAAAATAGAAGTCCAAATGACAGCAACCGGAATTAAAAGTCATCACAGTGAAAATAGCGTGGTACCAAAAACAAAAAGCTAATCGCAACCCGACATGTTTCTGATTAGAGGTCCTTCTACTGGGGTATATGAAAATAGCGTCATTTGGACTTTTATTTTGTTTGGTTTGAAATAAACCAGTTTTTGTGGATTCAAGCACTATGTGGGGTCTTCTCCTCCTTTTGCATGTCCCTACGCTGGCTGAGTGAAAGGTGTATTTTCTTACCATACATCTGCCGGGGAGGTGTCCACACCTAGACTCGGAACATCCAACTTCTCCAGGTCGTCTATGATTGCCATAAAGGAACCAGTGGAACCTGCCGCACACGCCTCTCCACCAAGCATCCATTTGGATCGGTTGATCCACAAGCCTGTATGACACCTAGCCGTATGGCAAACGTGTCCACCTGTTCCGGTAAGCGTATTTGCTCCTTTCCATCTGTGGATACAGAGTACCGGAACACTACCTTTGTGACTTGTATGGCACCCAGGATCATCTTCTCTTCAATTTAAAACACATATTGTTTACACTGTCGGACACTTATATGATCATAATGTTCACTCAGTTGGACATCCATATGGTCATGGACTGAAACTTTTTTATAGGAGAATTACTATCTCTCCACATATGGTTATCACACCATCACGTTGCACGTCAGATTGTCACACATTTATAGATCACCTAATATTGATATCTATGTTTAGCGCTGCATTTTTTATTCCAATATTTTTCACATTGTCACTACATTGTTGATGCTGGCTGCTATATGTGTCATCTTATATCCTTTTTACAGTAGCGCAACAATTTTGTAATTCCATTTTTTCATCTGCTAGTACTTACCCTTGGAGGATCTTCGGCAGGCTTTGGCACACAGCGCTCTTTGTTGCTCCACTTCATCTTTCTCTTGATATTCACTTAGCAAGGAGCTGAGGTATTCTTCCTGTGACAAGAAGAAGGGAAGACGTAAGAGTCCCTATCCTGGACAAGAAGAGCTCAGCAATCAAGGCTTCATAGCAGGACTCCAGGCAGACCTTAAAGTGGACCTCTCAGCAACTTTACAAGTCTGCATGAAGATACAGAATATACCGTATTCTTCTATCTCTTCTACAAGTGCAAAAATGTCACTTTTCATCCTGCCGGAAATATACAGAGCTCAGAACTTTCTGCTCTTGTTGTCTCTGGACTGTTTTCAGTCCCAGTTCTCTATGTGGACTACAAAACATCACCTCACTATGTTATAGACAGGGGGGGTATTCTGTAGTCCAAACACACTTTCTGTCCTACGGTGACAACGTCTCCATAGATTCAGTACAGTGAGTGTTGTCACCCTAGGACAGGAAGTTACCAGCAGGATCAAAGACAAAGGGAAAAGAAAACGAATGCAGCCACCATATCTAAGGACTGCTCAGCTGAAGTATAGTACATTTTTGTATTTCGGATTCCCCCATAAATCAGTTGGCCCCATCCGTGTACCCCCACAAATCACTTGCTCCATCAGAGTGCCCCAATAGATCAGTTACCCCATCAGAATGTCCTCTTAGATTAGCTGCACCCATCAGAGTACATATATAGATCAGTTGCCCCATCACAGTGTCGCCATAGATTAATTGCCCCATCAAACTGCCCCCATAGATTAGTTGCCCCATCACAGTGTCGCCATAGATTAATTGCCCCATCAAACTGCCCCCATAGATTAGTTGCCCCATCACCGTGCCCCCATAGATTAATTGCCCCATCAAACTCCCCCCATAGATTAGTTGCCTCATCACCGTGCCCCCATAGATAAGTTGCCTCCATCAAACTGCCCCCATAGATTAGTTGCCCCATCACAGTGTCCCCATAGATTAATTGCCCCATCAAACTGCCCCCATAGATTAGATGCCTCATCACCGTGCCCCCATAGATTAATTGCCCCATCAAACTGCCCCCATAGATTAGATGCCTCATCACCGTGCCCCCATAGATTAGTTGCCTCATCACCGTGCCCCCATAGATAAGTTGCCTCCATCAAACTGCCCCCATAGATTAGTTGCCCCATCACCGTGCCCCCATAGATTAATTGCCCCATCAAACTGCCCCCATAGATTAGATGCCTCATCACCGTGCCCCCATAGATTAATTGCCCCATCAAACTGCCCCCATAGATTAGATGCCTCATCACTGTGCCCCCATAGATTAATTGCCCCATCAAACTGCCTCCATAGATTAGTTGCCTCATCACCGTGCCCCCATAGATTAGTTGCCTCATCACCGTGCCCCCATAGATAAGTTGCCTCCATCAAACTGCCCCCATAGATTAGTTGCCCCATCACCGTGGCCCCATAGATTAATTGCCCCATCAAACTGCCTCCATAGATTAGTTGCCTCATCACCGTGCCCCCATAGATTAGTTGCCTCATCACCGTGCCCCCATAGATAAGTTGCCTCCATCAAACTGCCCCCATAGATTAGTTGCCCCATCACCGTGGCCCCATAGATTAATTGCCCCATCAAACTGCCCCCATAGATTAGATGCCTCATCACCGTGCGCCCATAGATTAATTGCCCCATCAAACTGCCCCCCATAGATTAGTTGCCTCATCACCGTGCCCCCATAGATTAATTGCCCCATCAAACTGCCCCTATAGATTAGTTGCCTCATCACCGTGCCCCCATAGAATAATTGCCCCATCAAACTGCCCCCCATAGATTAGTTGCCTCATCACCGTGCCCCATAGATTAATTGCCCCATCAAACTGCCCCCATAGATTAGTTGCCTCATCACCGTGCCCCCATAGATTAGTTGCCTCATCACCGTGCCCCCATAGATAAGTTGCCTCCATCAAACTGCCCCCATAGATTAGTTGCCCCATCACCGTGCCCCCATAGATTAATTGCCCCATCAAACTGCCCCCATAGATTAGATGCCTCATCACCGTGCCCCCATAGATTAATTGCCCCATCAAACTGCCCCCATAGATTAGTTGCCTCATCACCGTGCCCCCATAGATTAATTGCCCCATCAAACTGCCCCCATAAATTAGTTGCCTCATCACCGTGCCCCCATAGATTAGTTGCCTCATCACCGTGCCCCCATAGATAAGTTGCCTCCATCAAACTGCCCCCATAGATTAGATGCCTCATCACCGTGCCCCCATAGATAAGTTGCCTCCATCAAACTGCCCCCATAGATTAGTTGCCCCATCACCGTGCCCCCATAGATTAATTGCCCCATCAAACTGCCCCCATAGATTAGTTGCCTCATCACCGTGCCCCCATAGATTAATTGCCCCATCAAACTGCCCCCATAGATTAGTTGCCTCATCACCGTGCCCCCATAGAATAATTGCCCCATCAAACTGCCCCCCATAGATTAGTTGCCTCATCACCGTGCCCCTATAGATTAATTGCCCCATCAAACTGCCCCCATAGATTAGTTGCTTCATCACCGTGCCCCCATAGATTAGTTGCCCCATCACCGTGCCCCCCATAGATTAATTGCCCCATCAAACTGCCCCCATAGATTAGATGCCTCATCACCGTGCCCCCATAGATTAATTGCCCCATTAAACTGCCCCCATAGATTAGTTGCCTCATCACCGTGCCCCCATAGATTAATTGCCCCATCAAACTGCCCCCATAAATTAGTTGCCTCATCACCGTGCCCCCATAGAATAATTGCCCCATCAAACTGCCCCCATAGATTAGTTGCCTCATCACTGTGCCCCCATAGATTAATTGCCCCATCAAACTGCCCCCATAGATTAGTTGCCTCATCACCGTGCCCCCATAGATTAATTGCCCCATCAAACTGCCCCCATAGATCAGTTGCCTCATCACCGTGCCCCCATAGATTAATTGCCCCATCAAACTGCCTCCATAGATTAGCTGCCTCATCATCTTGCCCCCATAGATTAGTTCCCTCCATCAGAGTACCCCCATAGATCAGTTGCCCCATCACAGAGCTCAGTGTACCTGTAGGAGAACTCCCTATAGCCTGGCAGGCAGAAGGTGGGAGCTGGCAGGAGAAATGTGCTGCAGGGCACACAGCAGGCATGTGAAGTCATTGGTTGCTAGGCATGCCGGCATCTCTAGCAACCAATGACTGCTGCTCACTGGACCAGGACTTGTGGGCGGTCTGCCATGTTAGTGAAGGCTCCATGAACCTATCATCCTGTGCAGGAGGCGGAGCCAGGGACTTCTAATCCCTCTCCACTCCATCTAACACCAACAATAAAAACATTTTCCTTTATTTACAATGTAACATATGTGGGAGAAATGAAAAAAAAATGATTTGGCAGTGAAAGTGGCAGATAAAATGTCTGTGTGTGTGTGTGTAGGGGGAGGGGAGGGGGAGGGGTTACTTGGTTTGACAGTTAAAGGGTTGAAACAAATGAACAATATAGTTTGGTGGTGAAAGGGTTAAAAACTGAAAGAATTTGGCAGTTGAAGAGAATGAATCTCCCTAAAGGGGGCGCAGACAGCAATAAAAACCTGACAGGGGTTCTAATCCCTCTCCACTCCATCCAACACTAACAATAAACAAGTTTTCCTTTAGTGATAATTTTACATTTGGGCAAGAAATGTAAAAAACACATTTTGGTTTTGTCGGTAAAAGGGTTAAAAATGGGGGGAGGGGAGGGTATAAAAAAAGAAAAGAAGTTGGTTTGGCGCTGAAAGGGTTAAAAAAAAAATCTTACAAAAATCTGTGTTTTAAAAAAAATGGTTCAGAGAAAGGGTTAAAAATGAAAAAAATTATGATTTTGCAGTGCAAGGGTTAAAAACAAAAGGGGGAGGGGAATTGGTTTCATAAATGAAAAGGAAAACATTTGATTTGGCAGTGAAAGGGTTAAAAATGGAGAAATAATTGGTGTGTAATAATGATAAAATAAAAGAAAAGATTTGATGGAGGATTTCTAAGGCTCCATTCACAATGTTATCATAAGAATAGAGATCTTTATTTCAGCCATGGGACTGTAAGGGTTAAATCTCATTCACAATAACATGTTCTTCCAGGAGCCGTATATCCCTATTAGATCCGTATACTGATCCTACAGGCTGAATTCACAAAGCTCACAAAAAAGGACGTGGCTCCTTTAAGAAAAATCGTCAGTTATTTTTCAAAAAAAAAAAAAAGGTCACCTGACTGCACTCTGCGATCTGATTGGTCCCTCTGCCATTGATGTCATCGGCTGAGTCTGTTTGAATCTGATTGGTCCCTCCTCTGCCTATGATGTCATAGGCTGAGTCTCTATATAGACAGAAGTAGGTCAGTGAGCTCTCAGAAGCTCAGAGATCACTGACCAGTGAAGACGCTTCTTATCTCTCCTGAGATATTTCTTGCGATTTTATTGGATTTGATTTAGTTTGATTCAATTTCATTGCGATTTCTATTGTCATACATTTAAAGCGAGTTTCTTTATTCCTAATAATGAACCGATTTAAATGTAATCGGCTTTTTTCTCTGAAAAACACCAAAGAGAAAGCCAGCAAAGGAGGGGCAATGGTAGGAGGTATCAGTGACCAGCCTGCAGATACCCCAACCAAAAAGCCCCCCAAAATGAAGAGGATTGTGCGCGGCTGTTTCAGAGCCGTTGTTGGATGTTTCGGTTCCGGCTGTAAAGTCAAAAGAGATCACCGATATACAGACACCGAAATTGGTAAGTGTTATGGATAGTGATAGATACAAAAAGTACTCTGGATAAGTCACCTACACTCATCGATCAAATTATTATTATTTGTTTTCATAGAATTATAGAACAGAAGGAGATATTAAAGTGATTGATAAGCCACAATCTGATCTTTATATCATCTCCTCTGTCAGATAAAACTCGGTGGGAATTTCAGGTGCTGGAAGATCCAGACTCCCAGTATAACAAATACATTTCCTTCTTTGTTGGTGTTCAGAAGATTCCGTATCTGATAAACATTCTTTATCCAAATCATCCCCATTATTATATTATCAAATAATCAGCAAAACTCCTTCCTTCTCCCTCCGATCTCTATCACAGTCTGATTGTGTATGTGACGTTTCTATGGTAATATTTCCATCCCATAATAATATCATCCATTCCTTCCTGTCTAAAGACTTCCCCCAAATGTCACCTCTGCACCCCACAAAGAGAACATTTCTTTATTTTATTTTTTATTTGGATTTCTTGTCCACTGCAACAAAAAAAGCTTTTTATTAATGGGGGAGGGGAGGGGGAGGAGTCATACTGATCAGTTATCTCCCCCAAATCACAATGATTGCACATTCATAACTAATATCTCATCAATATCACCCCAATAATAATATATATATATCACCCCAATAATTTATTGGGGGATCACAATATCCGACTCTTCCAGCCTTGTGAATGAAGTCTTTAGACAGGAAGGAATGGATGGTATTATTATGGGATGGAGATATTACCATAGAAACGTCACATACACAATCCTTCCCATAGGAGGTCCAGTGCAGTCATGTCAGTTATTGTCATGGCGACGCAGCCCCAGCCAGCTGCCTCATTTGCATATAAGGAGAAAACAAGTCCATATAAGGCAGTAGGGGGAGGAGTCCAGTGATGACATCAGGCAGCAGCGGACTCCTGATGTGTATATAGATCACTCCAATAATAATAATATATATATATATATATCTCCCCAATAATTTATTGGGGGATCACAATATCCGACTCTTCCAGCCTTGTGAATGAAGTCTTTAGACAGGAAGGAATGGATGGTATTATTATGGGATGGAGATATTACCATAGAAATGTCACATACACAATCCTTCCCATAGGAGGTCCAGTGCAGTCATGTCAGTTATTGTCATGGCGACGCAGCCCCAGCCAGCTGCCTCTTTTGCATATGAGTAAACAAGTCCATATAAGGCAGTAGGGGGAGGAGTCCAGTGATGACATCAGGCAGCAGCGGACTCCTGATGTGTATATAGATCACTCCAATAACAATTATATATATATCACCCCAATCATTTATAATATATATATATATATATATATATATATATATATATATATATATATATATAGATATAGATATAGATCACTCCAATAATAATAATATCTATCTATATATATATATATATAGATATATATATATATATATATCTATATATATATATATATATATATATATATCTATATATATATAGATATATCTATATATATATATATAGATATATCTATATATCTATATATATTTATATATATATCTATATATATATAGATATATATATATATATCTATATATATAGATAGATCTATATATATATATATATAGATCACACCAATAATATAGTCAGCACATTGATTATCAGTGCAGCCCCCATGAGAGGTGCCTAACAACTGCCAGCAGTGCCCCCTCAAAGTCTCTCAGTGCCCACCACAGTGCCAATCAGTGCCCACCACAGTGCCAATCAGTGCTCACCACAGTCCCCACCACAGTGCCAATCAGTGCCCATCAGTGCTGCCTATAAGTGTCCATCAGTGCTGCATATCAGTGCCAACTCATCAGTGCACATCAGTGAAGGAGAAAACAACATTTTATGACAAAATAAGAAAAAAGTTTTTTTGTTCAAAAATTGGGTCTTTTTTAGACCCCGAGGTGATGAAATACCAGCAAATAGAAATCTCTATTTGTGGGAAGAAAATGATAAAAATGTAGTTTGGCTACAGTGTTGTATGACCGCGTAATTGTCATTCAAAGTTGACAGCGCTGAAAGCGGAAAATTGTCCTGGGCAGGAAGGGGGGGAAGTGCCGGTATTAAAGTGGTGAATCTTCAACTGCCATAATGCTGCACATGTGATCCGTTATGACAGCAGCCATTGGATGGTTTGACAGTTTGGTTGAGAGCACAACCAATGTGACAGTTAGCATTCCCGACATGCCAGAAATAGAAATGTTTTTTGAAACTGTTAAATCGATGGGATTCCTTCCTCTTTCATACAAGTAAAAATCGTTTTATTTATAAATAACGCACAGGCACGAGGATGCACTGATGAGTTGGCACTGATATGCAGTACTGATGGACACTTATAGGCAGCACTGATTGGCACTGTAGTGGGGACTGTGGTGGGCACTGATTGGCACTGTGGTGGGCACTGAGAGACTTTGAGGGGGCACTGCTGGCAGTTGTTGGGCACCTCTCATGGGGGCTGCACTGATAATCAATGTGCTGATTATCAGCACAGACCCCCCCTCTGACAGAGAGAGCTGCCGATTGGCTCTCCCTGTCAGCGCGAACCGAGGAATGCCGTTTCCCGGCACTTCCAGGTTCACGCGATGATCACGTGGTAAGAAGCCTCTGTCAGGACTCCGGTGTCAGGACTCTGCAGCCCTGATACATGGGAGTCAGCGCAGAGGGGGGAGGGTAGAAACTGGTAGGATCAGTCAGCTTTTTCATACATAGCACAAGCGCTGTGCTCTATAACAGGCTTTAAAGGAACAGGATCTTCTTTAATGGTGCAAAAAAACACACAAAAATATATTTTTTTATAAAAACATCGTTATTGGAGTCCAAAGTTTTAAAAGAAACGGGGGGACAATGAATGTTGTCCACATTTCATAAAGACAATTCAGTGCACATGTACAATATACACATAAAGTAGTTACTGTAACCAGAGTGATGCTTGTTGCTTGACATGTTTCACTTTTCAGCTTCTTCAGGAGTTTATAAAGCAATATGTAGCTACAAAAAGACAAATACAATCAAAATAAAAAATAAACAATAATTCCAAAAATTTGCATAAAGAATTTTTAGTAATTATGCATGACCGTAAATTAACATTTCTGTTATCAAAGTAAATGTGCATCAAAAAGATATAACAACATAAATATGTTCAATGAATATTAGGGGTGCAAGGGATCGTCATTAAACGTGATCCGTACGGATCAACCTCCGCGGATTGGGACACCCGCGATCCGCAGAGCGCTCTGTGGCCTCGGCCATTGGAAAGGCCGCGGCTTCGGCCTAGCTCCGGAGCGGCGGCCATCTTGGTACACCCGGCGGCCGTTTACCAGGTGATCGCTCCATCAAATGACGGAGCGATCACTTGTAACAAACCGGCGTTATGTCATGACGCCGGTTCCTCTCTCCCCTCTGTGTACTGATCTGTACAGTGTAGGGGAGAGTTCGGATGGCAGCAGTGCCAATACTCTGCAATGCCCTGACAATACTCTGCAATGCCCTTACAATACTCTTCCATACCCTGCCATACCCTGCCAATACTCTGCCATACCCTGCCAATACTCTGCCATACCCTGCCAATACTCTTCCATACCCTGCCAATACTCTTCCATACTCTGCCAATACTCTGCCAATACCCTGCCAATATACCCGCCAATACCCGGCAATACTCTGCCATACCCTGCTAATATATTACAGTGGGGGAGATTGTGGATATTACAGTGGGGGAGATTTTTTTTTGTTGATCCGAACCGTGACTCCTGATCCGAGGAACGATCCGAACCGTCAGTTTTTTGATCCGTTGCACCCCTAATGAATATCCATGAGGGTCAGCACTATACAGAGAAGCACACAACATGAACATAAAACTCACCATGTATATAGAATGTAATCAAGCTAATGCACACTAGTAAAGGGTCCAAAGAAGAAGAGGTACCCAGGCCCCCTACAGTGTCCCATCTGATAACAAATAGAGATCATGCACCCATCACCAAGACCAACATACACATAAGAAGGGCTTGAAGATCAAACCTACCAAGCGAATCCTCAAAACTCACCGTATCTGTCAGAACAAAGACATAGCGGCCACCAGGCCAGACGGGACTGGTGGCCCCAGCCACAGAGCCGGCCATGGAGCAGGAGGTGGCTGCTATGTCTTTGTTCTGACAGATACGGTGAGTTTTGAGGATACGCATGGTAGGTTTGATCTTCAAGCCCTTCTTATGTGTATGTTGGTCATGCTGATGGGTGTATGATCTCTATATGTTATCAGATGGGACACTGTAGGTGTCCTGGGGGATGCTATTTATTAAATATGTCCACATTCATCATCACGGGTGTTTAATAATAAGAAACAGAAGCACTGCAGATTACTCCACCGCACCCGAAAGTGAAGAATCAGACCCCTTTTTCATTTTAGTGGGTCGGCATAACTGCCAGGCAACCAAAATTTTTATATGAAGGCCATTAGTCATCCCTGTGTCCCTGTCATGTTGGGATTATTTATTGTCCCTTGCACTGGAATTTTGAACTTTTCTCTCCATAGTTTTGTTTTATATATATATATATATATATATATATATATATATATATATATATATATATATATATATAATGTAGGTGAAGGTGCTAAATCTGATTCTTTTTTATTGCAGATGTACGCGGTATTTACTGCAGACACAGCTCACAAGGCAGGACTACCCCAGTGAGCGAGACAGAATATGAAAGCTACATTGAGACTCCCCCAGCATGTGACGTTCACAAGGAGTCCCCACCAGCATGTGACGTTCACACGGAGACACCACCAGCATGTGACGTTCACACGGAGACTCCACCAGCATGTGACATTCACACGGAGACTCCACCAGCATGTGACGTTCACACGGAGACTCCACCAGCATGTGACGTTCACACGGAGACTCCACCAGCATGTGACGTTCACATGGAGACTCCACCAGCATGTGACGTTCATACGGAGACTCCACCAGCATGTGACGTTCACACGGAGACTCCACCAGCATGTGACATTCACACGGAGACTCCACCAGCATGTGACGTTCACACGGAGCCTCCACCAGCATGTGACGTTCACACGGAGCCTCCACCAGCATGTGACGTTCACACGGAGCATCCACCAGCATGTGACGTTCACACGGAGCCTCCACCAGCATGTGACGTTCCCACGGAGACTCCACCAGCATGTGACGTTCACACGGAGACTCCACCAGCATGTGACGTTCACACTGAGACTCCACCAGCATGTGACATTCAAACGGAGACTCCACCAGCATGTGACGTTCACACGGAGACTCCACCAGCATGTGACGTTCACACGGAGACTCCACCAGCATGTGACGTTCACACGGAGACTCCACCAGCATGTGACGTTCACACGGAGACTCCACCAGCATGTGACGTTCACACGGAGACTCCACCAGCATGTGACGCTCACAAGGATACTCCACCAGCATGTGACGTTCACAAGGATACTCCACCAGCATGTGACATTCACATTGAGACACCACCTGAATGTCACATTCATGTTGAGACTACAGCACAATGTGAGGTTCATGTTGAGAACCCACCAAAATACCAGGGCAGCCATTTGAATATCTCCTCCCATGAAGATGAGGGCAAGCTTAAAGAAAAGGATAGGCAGATCCTGGTGGTAGGGGACTCTGTTATTAGAGGGACAGAGAGGACAATCTGTCAGAATGACCGCGATCAACGAACAGTATATTGTTTCCCAGTCGCACGAGTTCGGGACATTGCAGATCGGATGGACGGATTATTGGATGGGGCTGGGGAGGATCCAGTTGTCATGGTACATATTGGAACCAATGACAACATTAGAAGAAAATGGAGCACCCTACAAAATGATTTCAGGGACTTAGGGGCTATATTGAAGAAAAGGACCTCCAAGGCAGCATTTTCAGAAATACTGCCTGTACCTCGAGCCACACCAAGGAGGCAACAGGAGCTTAGGGAGCTTAGCAAGTGGCTGAAGAATTGGTGCAGGAAGGAGGGGTTTGGCTTCATGGAGACCTGGACTGACTTTTCAATGTGTCACTTGCTCTACAGCAGGGATGGACTGCACTTAAATGAGCAGGGTGCAGCTCTGTTGGGAAAGAAAATAACCAAAAGGGTGGAAAAAATGTTAAATCCACCACCAGCATGTGACATTCACACGGAGACGCCACCAGCATGTGACGTTCACACGAAGACACCATCAGCATGTGACGTTAACACGGAGACTTCACCAGCATGGGATGTTCACATGGAGATTCCACTAGCATGTGACGTTCACACGGAGACGCCACCAGCATGTGACGTTCACACGGAGACACCACCAGCTTGTGACATTCACACAGAGCGTCCACCAGCATGTGTAGTTCACACGGAGACTCCACCAGCATGTGACGTTCACACAGATACTCCACCAGCATGTGACATTCACACGGATACTCCACCAGCATGTGACATTCACATTGAGACACCACCTGAATGCCACATTCATGTTGAGACTACAGCACAATGTGAGGTTCATGTTGAGAACCCACCAAAATACCAGGGCAGCCATTTGAATATCTCCTCCCATGAAGATGAGGGCAAGCCTAAAGAAAAGGATAGGCAGATCCTTGTGGTAGGGGACTCTGTTATTAGAGGGACAGAGAGGGCAATCTGTCAGAATGACCGTGATCAACGAACAGTATATTGTTTCCCAGTCGCACGAGTTCGGGACATTGCAGATCGGATGGACGGATTGTTGGATGGGGCTGGGGAGGATCCAGTTGTCATGGTACATATTGGAACCAATGACAACATTAGAAGAAAATGGAGCACCCTACAAAATGATTTCAGGGACTTAGGGGCTATATTGAAGAAAAGGACCTCCAAGGCAGCATTTTCAGAAATACTGCCTGTACCTCGAGCCACACCAAGGAGGCAACAGGAGCTTAGAGAGCTTAGCAAGTGGCTGAAGAACTGGTGCAGGAAGGAGGGGTTTGGCTTCATGGAGACCTGGACTGACTTTTCAATGTGTCATTTGCTCTACAGCAGGGATGGACTGCACTTAAATGAGCAGGGTGCAGCTCGATTGGGAAAGAAAATAACCAAGAGGGTGGAAAAAATGTTAAATCCACCACCAGCATGTGATGTTCACACGGAGACGTCACCAGCATGTGACGTTCACACAAAGACACCATCAGCATGTGACGTTCACACAAAGACTTCACCAGCATGGGATGTTCACATGGAGATTCCACTAGCATGTGACGTTCACACGGAGATGCCACCAGCATGCGACGTTCACACGGAGACACCACCAGCTTGTGACATTCACACGGAGACACCACCAGCTTGTGACGTTCACACGGAGCCTCCACCAGCATGTGTAGTTCACACGGAGACTCCACCAGCATGTGACGTTCACACAGATACTCCAACAGCATGTGACATTCACACGGATACTCCACCAGCATGTGACATTCACATTGAGACACCACCTGAATGTCACATTCATGTTGAGACTACAGCACAATGTGAGGTTCATGTTGAGAACCCACCAAAATACCAGGGCAGCCATTTGAATATCTCCTCCCATGAAGATGAGGGCAAGCCTAAAGAAAAGGATAGGCAGATCCTGGTGGTAGGGGACTCTGTTATTAGAGGGACAGAAAGGGCAATCTGTCAGAATGACCGTGATCAACGAACAGTATATTGTTTCCCAGTCGCACGAGTTCGGGACATTGCAGATCGGATGGACGGATTGTTGGATGGGGCTGGGGAGGATCCAGTTGTCATGGTACATATTGGAACCAATGACAACATTAGAAGAAAATGGAGCACCCTACAAAATGATTTCAGGGACTTAGGGGCTATATTGAAGAAAAGGACCTCCAAGGCAGCATTTTCAGAAATACTGCCTGTACCTCGAGCCACACCAAGGAGGCAACAGGAGCTTAGGGAGCTTAGCAAGTGGCTGAAGAACTGGTGCAGGAAGGAGGGGTTTGGCTTCATGGAGACCTGGACTGACTTTTCAATGTGTCACTTACTCTACAGCAGGGATGGACTGCACTTAAACGAGCAGGGTGCAGCTCTGTTGGGAAAGAAAATAACCAAAAGGGCGGAAAAAATGTTAAATCAACCACATGTCATTCACATCGAGACTCCTCCAGCATGCAACGATTCTGTTGAGACTCGGGCAGAATAACTTTCCCACTAAGACACCGGCAGATTGTGGCGTTACCACTGAGACTCTGGCAGAATGTGTCGTTCATCAGCAGCTTCTGAATCACAGACTCAACTAAAAGTCTAAGGAACCCTCCCAGGGACCAGGTACGGCTTTACCAACACAGGTCCCTACACTGGTGGCGGCTGCCACTCCAGTATCCAGAGGGCCTTCCCATCAGCCCTCTATTTCCCTTTTTGGAGCTTCTGAATCACCAACTATGAATGCAAATGGACAAACAAGATGATTGACTGTTCCTAGAAGACTCAACAAAAATTCTAAAGGAACCCTCCTGAGGGACCAGGTATGGCTGTACCAACACAGGTCCCTACACTGGTGGCTGCCACTTCAGTAACCAGAGGGGTTTCCCATCAGCCCTCCATTTTCGTTTTTGGAACTTCTGAATCATCAACTATCAATGCACCTGGACAAACAAGACAATTAGCTGTTCCTAGAAGAAGACTCAACAAAAAGTCTGAGGAAGCTTACCTGGGACCAGGTACGGCTGTACCAACACAGGTCCCTACACTGGTGCGAGCTGCCACTCCAGTAACCGGAGGGTCTTCCCATCAGCCCTCTATTTACCTTTCTGCAGCAGCTTTAAGGTTCGACAATACGTCGCCAAAACATAATCACCTGAAGAACAAGGGGGAGTATGGAAGAGGGAGAGAGGGAGGAAATAGGGGGGGAAGGTTGGAGAAAGAAGGGGGTGAGGGTTGGGGGGAACCCCCACACCCCTTCCTTACTCCTAACCTCTCCTCCCCCCTCCTTTCCTCCCTCTCTCCCTCTTCCATACTCCCCCTCGGGCTTGTGTTGGACCGGCTGAGGGGAGGTTGGAGGCCGGTATTCTTTGGGTGTGTTTTGGAGTGTTATATACATAGATTGCAGTTTAGGATAAGGTTCCAACACAGGTCCCTACACTGGTGGCGGCTGCCACTCCAGTATCCAGAGGGCCTTCCCATCAGCCCTCTATTTCCCTTTTTGGAGCTTCTGAATCACCAACTATGAATGTAAATGGACAAACAAGATGATTGACTGTTCCTAGAAGAAGACTCAACAAAAATTCTAAGGAACCCTCCCGAGGGACCAGGTATGGCTGTACCAACACAGGTCCCTACACTGGTGGCTGCCACTTCAGTAACCAGAGGGTTTTCCCATCAGCCCTCCATTTTCGTTTTTGGAACTTCTGAATCACCAACTATCAATGCAGCTGGACAAACAAGACAATTGGCTGTTCTTAGAAGAAGACTCAACAAAAAGTCTGAGGAAGCCTCCCTGGGACCAGGTACGGCTGTACCAACACAGGTCCCTACACTGGTGCGAGTTGCCACTCCAGTAACCGGAGGGTCTTCCCATCAGCCCTCTATTTACCTTTCTGCAGCAGCTTTAAGGTTCGACAATACGTCGCCAAAACATAATCACCCGAAGAACAAGGAGGAGTATGGAAGAGGGAGAGAGGGAGGAAAAGGGGGGGAAGGCTGGAGAAAGAAGGGGGTGAGGGTTGGGGGGAACCCCCACACCCCTTCCTTACTCCTAACCTCTCCTCCCCCCTCCTTTCCTCCCTCTTCCATACTCCCCCTCGGGCGTGTGTTGGACCGGCTGAGGGGAGGTTGGAGGCCGGTATTCTTTGGGTGTGTTTTGGAGTGTTATATACATAGATTGCAGTTTAGGATAAGTTTGGATTTCTTCTGGAGGTGCTTTGAGTGGACATAATTGATGAACTCCGTTCAGCGGGGAGGTCCTTAGAGAACAGAGGCCGCATACAGGCAGCACAGAGGCTTAGGGATTAGCCTTGCAGCACTGGGGTCCATGGTTCAAATCCTGACCAGGACACTATCTGCATGGAGTTTGCATGTTCTCCCTGTGCTTGCGTGGGTTTCCTCCGGGTACTCCGGTTTCCTCCCACACTACAAAGACATGCTACCTTGCGTTGGTGGTGCAGTGGTGAGCATAGCTGCCTTTCAAGCAGCTGACCCGGGTTCGATTCCCGGCCAACGCCTTCTCCAATACTTGGAGTCCTCAGAGAGAAAAGCGCTATACAAGGGTGGAATGAAGAATGAAGCGAATGTGTGGAATGTTTGAGGAAGAAAATGTTCCCCCAGAACCTATAGAAGGTGAACCCAGCAACTGATAGAAGACGCTTAGGCTGCGATCACACCTAGGCCTTCCGGATTGCGGGCGGAATTACTGCGATTCCAGATTGTGATCCAGTTATTTTCAATGGCACCCCAATCATGGGACAATATTTTCACCTGACAAATCACACAAAAAAAATTGCGGGACGCCTATTTCAAATAGGCCGTCAGGCAACAATCGCGGCAAAATCACGCCTCGATTGGGATGATATTGAAAGTAAAGGGATCGCAAGCGTGTGCTGCGTTTTGCACCGATTCGGGAATCCAGAACACCTAGGTGTGACCAAATCCTCGCTGTGTCCATCATACGACAAGAACTTCCTGCACAAACGTCCCCCCAACATGAATAATACACCCATACCCCCCAACATGAATATTACACCCATACTCCCCCCAGCAGGAATATTACACTCATACTCCCATCAGGAATATTACACCGACAAGCCCCAACATAAATATTACACCCATACCCACCCAACATGAATATTACACCGACACCCTCCCAGCAGGAATATTATACACATACCATCCACGAGGGATTTTACACCCATACCCCCCCCCCCCCCCCAAACATGAATATTATACCCACCCTACATGAATATTACACCCATACCCACTCAACATGAATATTACACCGACACCCTCCCAGCTGGAATATTACACACATACCCCCCCCCCCAGGAATATTACACCCATACCCCCCCAACATGAATATTACACCCATACCCCCCCAACATGAATATTACACCCATACCCCCCAGCAGGAATATTACACCCATACTCCCCCCATCAGGAATATTACACCCATACTCCCCCCATCAGGAATTTTACACCCATATTCCCCCAGCAGGAATATTACACCCATACTTCCCCCAACATGAATATTACACCCATACCCCCCCAACATGAATATTACACCCATACTCCCCCATCAGGAATATTACACCCATACCCCCCCAACATGAATATTACACCCATACTCCCCCCATCAGGCATATTACACCGACACCCCCCAACATGAATATTACACCGACACCCCCCAACAGAAATATTACACCCATATCCCCCCAGCAGGAATATTGCACTGACACCCCCCATCCTGACACTGACGTCCCCCCCAGGAATATTACACCAACACCCCCCATCCTGACACTGACACCCCCCAGGAATATTACACTGACACCCCCATCCTGACACTGACATCCCCCCAGGACTATTACACCGACACCCCCCATCCTGACACTGACATCCCCCCAGGAATATTACACCGACACCCCCCATCCTGACACTGACACCCCCCAGGAATATTACACTGACACCTCCCATCCTGACACTGACACCCCCCCAGGAATATTACACCTACACCCCCCATCCTGAAAATGACATCCCCCCAGGAATATTACACCTACACCCCCCATCCTGACACTGACAGCCCCCAGGAATATTACACCGACACCCCCCATCCTGACACTGACATCCCCCCAGGAATATTACACCGACACCCCCCATCCTGACACTGACATCACCCCAGGAATATTACACCGACACCCCCCATCCTGACACTGGCACCCCCCAGGAATATTACACCGACACCACCCATCCTGACACTGAAATCCCCCCAGGAATATTACAATGACACCCCCCATCCTGACACTGACATCCCCCCAGGAATATTACACCGACACCCCCATCCTGACACTGACACCCCCCAGGAATATTACACCAACACCCCCCATCCTGACACTGACATTCCCCAGGAATATTACACCGACACCCCCCATCCTGACACTGACATCTCCCCAGGAATATTACACCGACATCCCCCATCCTGACACTGACATCCCCCCAGCAGGAATATAACACCGACACCCCCCATCCTGACACTGACATCCCCCCAGGAATATTACACCGACACCCCCCATCCTGACACTGACACCCCCCAGGAATATTACACCGACACCCCCCATCCTGACACTGACACCCCCCAGGAATATTACACCGACACCCCCCACCCTGACATCCCCCCAGGAATATTACACCGACACCCCCCATCCTGACACCCCCCAGGAATATAACACCGACGCCCCCCCATCCTGACATCCCCCCAGAAATATTACACCGACACCCCCCATCCTGACACTGACATCCCCCCAGCAGGAATATAACACCGACACCCCCCATCCTGACACTGACATCCCTCCAGCAGGAATATAACACTGACACCCCCCATGAATATTACACCGACACCCCCCATCCTGACACTGACATCCCCCCAGCAGGAATATTACACCGACACCCCCCATCCTGACACCCCCCAGGAATATTACACCGACACCCCCCATCCTGACACTGACACCCCCCCAGGAATATTACGCCGACACCCCCCATCCTGACACTGACATTCCCCAGGAATATTACACCGACACCCCCCATCCTGACACTGACACCCCCCCAGGAATATTACACCAACACCCCCCATCCTGACACTGACATTCCCCAGGAATATTACACCGACACCCCCATCCTGACACTGACATCCCACCAGGAATATTACACCGACACCCCCCCATCCTGACACTGACGTCCCCCCAGGAATATTACACCGACACCCCCCATCCTGACACTGACATCCCCCCAGGAATAATACACCGACACCCCCCATCCTGACACTGACACCCCCAGGAATATTACACCGACACCCCCCCATCCTGACACTGACATCCCCCCAGGAATATTACACCGACACCCCCCATCCTGACACTGACATCTCCCCAGGAATATTACACTGACACCCCCCATCCTGACACCCCCCAGGAATATTACACCGACACCCCCCATCCTGACACTGACATCCCCCAGCAGGAATATTACACCAACACCCCCCATCCTGACACTGACATCCCCCCAGCAGGAATATTACACCAACACCCCCCATCCTGACACTGACATCCCCCAGGAATATTACACCGACACCCCCCCATCCTGACACTGACATTCCCCAGGAATATTACACCGACACCCCCATCCTGACACTGACATCCCCCCAGGAATATTACACCGACACCCCGCATCCTGACATCCCCCCAGGAATATTACACCGACACCCCCCCATCCTGACACTGACATCCCACCAGGAATATTACACCGACACCCCCCCATCCTGACACTGACACCCCCCAGGAATATTACACCGACCCCCCATCCTAAAACTGACACCCCCCCCAGGAATATTACACCGACACCCCCCATCCTGACACTGACATCCCCCCAGGAATATTACACCGACACCCCCATCCTGACACTGACACCCCCCTAGAATATTACACCGACACCCCCATCCTGACACTGACATCCCCCCAGGAATATTACACCGACACCCCCCATCCTGACACTGACATCCCCCAGGAATATTACACCGACACCCCCATCCTGACACTGACGTCCCCCCAGGAATATTACACCGACACCCCCCATCCTGACACTGACATCCCCCTAGGAATATTACACCGACACCCCCCATCCTGACACTGACACCCCCCCAGGAATATTACACCGACACCCCCCATCCTGACACTGACATCCCCCAGGAATATTACACCGACACCCCCCAACCTGACATGACATCCCCCAGGAATATTACACCGACACCCCCCATCCTGACACTGACATTCTCCCAGCAGGAATATTACACCGACACCCCCCATCCTGACACTGACATCCCCCCAGGAATATTACACCGACACCCCCCATCCTGACACTGACATCCCCCCAGGAATATTACACCGACACCCCCCATCCTGACATACCCCCAGGAATATTACACCGACACCCCCCCATCCTGACATCCCCCCAGGAATATTACACCGACACCCCCCATCCTGACACTGACACCCTCCAGGAATATTACACCGACACCCCCCATCCTGACACTGACATCCCCCCAGGAATATTACACCGACACCCCCCATCCTGACACTGACACCCCCCCAGGAATAATACACTGACACCCCCCCATCCTGACACTGACATCCCCCCAGGAATATTACACCGACACCCCCCCATCCTGACACTGACACCCCCCAGGAATATTACACTGACACCCCCCATCCTGACACTGACATCCCCCCAGGAATATTACACCGACACCCCCCATCCTGACACTGACACCCCCCAGGAATATTACACCGACACCCCCCATCCGGACACTGACACCCCCCCAGGAATATTACACCGACACCCCCCATCCTGACTATGACATCCCCCCAGGAATATTACACCGACACCCCCCATCCTGACACTGACATCCCCCCAGGAATAATACACCGACACCCCCCATCCTGACACTGACATCTCCCCAGGAATATTACACCGACACCCCCCATCCTGACTATGACATCCCCCCAGGAATATTACACCGACACCCCCCATCCTGACACTGACATCTACCCAGGAATATTACACTGACACCCCCCAGGAATATTACACCGACACCCCCCATCCTGACACTGACATCCCCCAGCAGGAATATTACACCAACACCCCCCATCCTGACACTGACATCCCACCAGCAGGAATATAACACCGACACCCCCCATCCAGACACTGACATTCCCCAGGAATATTACACCGACACCCCCATCCTGACACTGACATCCCCCCAGGAATATTACACCGACACCCCCCATCCTGACACTGACACCCCCCCAGGAATATTACACCAACACCCCCCATCCTGACACTGACATTCCCCAGGAATATTACACCGACACCCCCATCCTGACACTGACATCCCACCAGGAATATTACACCGACACCCCCAATCCTAACACTGACACCCCCCCAGGAATATTACACCGACACCCCCCATCCTGACACTGACACCCCCCAGGAATATTACACCGACACCCCCTATCCTGACACTGACGTCCCCCCAGGAATATTACACCGACACCCCCATCCTGACACTGACATCCCACCAGGAATATTACACCGACACCCCCCATCCTAACACTGACACCCCCCCAGGAATATTACACCGACACCCCCCATCCTGACACTGACACCCCCCAGGAATATTACACCGACACCCCCTATCCTGACACTGACGTCCCCCCAGGAATATTACACCGACACCCCCCATCCTGACACTGACATCCCCCCAGGAATAATACACCGACACCCCCCATCCTGACACTGACATCTCCCCAGGAATATTACACTGACACCCCCCATCCTGACACCCCCCAGGAATATTACACCGACACCCCCCATCCTGACACTGACATCCCCCAGCAGGAATATTACACCAACACCCCCCCATCCTGACACTGACATCCCCCCAGGAATATTACACCGACACCCCCCATCCTGACACTGACACCCCCCCAGGAATATTACACCGACACCCCCCATCCTGACACTGACATTCCCCAGGAATATTACACCGAAACCCCCATCCTGACACTGACATCCCCCCAGGAATATTACACCGACACCCCCCATCCTGACACTGACATCCCACCAGGAATATTACACCGACACCCCCCCATCCTGACACTGACACCCCCCAGGAATATTACACCGACCCCCCATCCTAAAACTGACACCCCCCCCAGGAATATTACACCGACACCCCCCATCCTGACACTGACATCCCCCCAGGAATATTACACCGACACCCCCATCCTGACACTGACACCCCCCTAGAATATTACACCGACACCCCCATCCTGACACTGACATCCCCCCAGGAATATTACACCGACACCCCCCATCCTGACACTGACATCCCCCAGGAATGTTACACCGACATACCCCATCCTGACACTGACATCCCCCTAGGAATATTACACTGACACCCCCATCCTGACACTGACACCCCCCTGGAATATTACACCGACACCCCCATCCTGACACTGACATCCCCCCAGGAATATTACACCGACACCCCCATCCTGACACTGACATCCCTCCAGGAATATTACACCGACACCCCCCATCCTGACACTGACACCCCCCAGGAATATTACACCGACACCCCCCATCCTGACACTGACACCCCCTAGGAATATTACACCGACACCCCCCATCCTGACACTGACACCCCCCCAGGAATATTACACCGACACACCCCATCCTGACACTGACATCCCCCCAGGAATATTACACCGACACCCCCCATCCTGACACTGACATCCCTCCAGGAATATTACACCGACACCCCCCATCCTGACACTGACATCCCCCAGCAGGAATATTACACCGACACCCCCCATCCTGACACTGACACCCCCCCCCAGGAATATTACATCGAGACCCCCCATCCTGACATCCCCCCAGGAATATTACACAGACACCCCCCATTCTGACACTGACATCCCCCAGGAATATTACACCGACACCCCCCATCCTGACACTGACACCCCCCAGGAATATTACACCGACACCCCCCATCCTGACATCCCCCCAGGAATATTACACCGACACCCCCCATCCTGACACTGACATCCCCCAGGAATATTACACCGACACCCCCCATCCTGACACTGACATCCCCCAGGAATATTACACCGACACCCCCCATCCTGACACTGACATCCCCCCAGGAATATTACACCGACACCCCCATCCTGACACTGACATCCCTCCAGGAATATTACACCGACACCCCCCATCCTGACACTGACACCCTCCAGGAATATTACACCGACACCCCCCATCCTGACACTGACATCTCCCCCATGAATATTACACTGACACTCCCCATCCTGACACTGACATCCCCCCAGGAATATTACATCGACATCCCCCATCCTGACACTGACATCCCTCCAGGAATATTACACCGACACCCCCCATCCTGACACTGACACCCCCCTAGGAATATAACACCGACACCCCCCATCCTGACACTGACATCCCCCCAGGAATATTACACTGACACCCCCCATCCTGACACTGACACCCCCCAGGAATATTACACCGACACCCCCCCATCCTGACACTGACACCCCCCAGGAATATTACACCGACACCCCCCATCCTGACACTGACATCCCCCCTATGAATATTACACCGACACCCCCCATCCTGACACTGACATCGCCCCAGGAATATTACACCTACACCCCCCATCCTGACACTGACATCCCCCCAGGAATATTACACCGACACCCCCCATCCTGACACTGACACCCCCCCAGGAATATTACATCGACATCCCCCATCCTGACACTGACATCCCTCCAGGAATATTACACCGACACCCCCCATCCTGACACTGACACCCTTCAGGAATATTACACCGACACCCCCCATCCTGACACTGACATCCCCCAGCAGGAATATAACACCGACATCCCCCATCCTGACACTGACACCCCCCCAGGAATATTACATCGACACCCCCCATCCTGACATCCCCCCAGGAATATTACACCGACACCCCCCATCCTGACACTGACATCCCCCAGGAATATTACACTGACACCCCCCCATCCTGACATCCCCCCAGGAATATTACACTGACACCCCCCATCCTGACACTGACACCCCCCAGGAATATTACACCGACACCCCCATCCTGACACTGACGTCCCCCCAGGAATATTACACCGACACCCCCCATCCTGACACTGACACCCCCCAGGAATATTACACCAACACCCCCCATCCTGACACTGACATCCCCCCAGGAATATTACACCGACACCCCCCATCCTGACACTGACATCCCCCCAGGAATATTACACCGACACCCCCCATCCTGACACTGACATCCCCCCATGAATATTACACTGACACTCCCCATCCTGACACTGACATCCCCCCAGGAATATTACACCGACACCCCCCATCCTGACACTGACATCCCCCCAGGAATATTACACCGACACGCCCCCATCCTGACACTGACACCCCCCAGCAGGAATATTACACCGACACCCCCCATCCTGACACTTACATCCCCCCAGGAATATTACACCGACACCCCCCATCCTGACACTGACACCCCCCCAGCAGGAATATTACACCGACACCCCCCATCCTGACACTGACATCCCCCCAGGAATATTACACCGACACCCCCCCATCCTGACACCCCCCCCCAGGAATATTACACCGACACCCCCCATCCTGACACTGACATCCCCCCAGGAATATTACACCGACACCCCCCCATCCTGACACTGACATCCCCCCAGGAATATTACACCGACACCCCCCATCCTGACACTGACACCCCCCAGGAATATTACACTAACACCCCCAGGAATATTACACCGACACCCCCCCATCCTAACACTGACATCCCCCCAGGAATATTACACCGACACCCCCCAGGAATATTACACTAACACCCCCCAGGAATATTACACCGACACCCCCCATCCTGACACTGACACCCCCCCAGGAATATTACACTAACACCCCCCAGGAATATTACACCGACACCCCCCCATCCTGACACTGACACCCCCCTGGAATATTACACCGACACCCCCCAGGAATATTACACCAACACCCCCCCATCCTGACACTGACATCCCCCCAGGAATATTACACCGACACCCCCCATCCTGACACTGACATCCCCCCATGAATATTACACTAACACCCCCCATCCTGACACTGACATCCCCCAGGGAATATTACACCGACACCCTCCATCCTGACACTGACATCCCCCCAGGAATATTACACCGACACCCCCCATCCTGACACTGACACCCCCCCCGGAATATTACACCGACACCCCCCATCCTGACACTGACATCCCCCAGGAATATTACACCGACACCCCCCATGCTGACACTGACACCCCCCCAGGAATATTACACCGACACCACCCCCCATCCTGACACCCCCCATCCTGACACTGACATCCCCCCCATGAATATTACACTGACACCCCCCATCCTGACACTGACATCCCCCCAGCAGGAATAAGAAAATAAGGATGATCCTCAGCTCCATCTAGTGGTCATAATGCAGTACATGTATGACAGGAAGCTACACAGACCAATAGGGTGGTTAGAGGGTTGGAAAGGGGAGGCCACTACGTGTCCATGCAGAGTAGGTGCCAAAATATTTCCTCTGCTCGGGGGTCCACACTTAAGGCAAGTTGATTTCCATTCTAGCAGCAGATTTAATAGAAAATAAAGTGTGTAGCTGTGGTGAAGCAGGGGCTGTTATCTGCTAGTACTTATTGGAATAAAAAATGCAGCGCTAAATATAGATATCAATATTAGGTGATCTATAAATGTGTGACAATCTGACGTTCAACGTGATGGTGTGATAACCATATGTGGAGAGATAGTAATTCTCCTATAAAAAAGTTTCAGTCCATGACCATATGGATGTCCAACTGAGTGAACATTATGATCATAGAAGTGTCCGACAGTGTAAACAATATGTGTTTTAAATTGAAGAGAAGATGATCCTGGGTGCCATACAAGTCACAAAGGTAGTGTTCCGGTACTCGGTATCCACAGATGGAAATAGAAGGAGCAAATACGCTTACCGGAACAGGTGGACACGTTTTCCATACGGCTAGGTGTCATACAGGCTTGTGGATCAACCGATCCAAATGGATGCTTGGTGGAGAGGCGTGTGCGGCAGGTTCCACTGGTTCCTTTATGGCAATCATAGACGACCTGGAGAAGTTGGATGTTCCGAGTCTAGGTGTGGACACCTCCCCGGCAGATGTATGATAAGAAAATACACCTTTCACTCAGCCAGCGTAGGGACATGCAAAAGGAGGAAAAGACCCCACATAGTGCTTGAATCCACAAAAACTGGTTTATTTCAAACCAAACAAAATAAAAGTCCAAATGACAGCAACCGGAATTAAAAGTCATCACAGTGAAAATAGCGTGGTACCAAAAACAAAAAGCTAATCGCAACCCGACATGTTTCTGATTAGAGGTCCTTCTACTGGGGTATATGAAAATAGCGTCATTTGGACTTTTATTTTGTTTGGTTTGAAATAAACCAGTTTTTGTGGATTCAAGCACTATGTGGGGTCTTCTCCTCCCTTTGCATGTCCCTACGCTGGCTGAGTGAAAGGTGTATTTTCTTACCATACATCTGCCGGGGAGGTGTCCACACCTAGACTCGGAACATCCGACTTCTCCAGGTCGTCTATGATTGCCATAAAGGAACCAGTGGAACCTGCCGCACACGCCTCTCCACCAAGCATCCATTTGGATCGGTTGATCCACAAGCCTGTATGACACCTAGCCGTATGGAAAACGTGTCCACCTGTTCCGGTAAGCGTATTTGCTCCTTTCCATCTGTGGATACCGAGTACCGGAACACTACCTTTGTGACTTGTATGGCACCCAGGATCATCTTCTATTCAATTTAAAACACATATTGTTTACACTGTCGGACACTTATATGATCATAATGTTCACTCAGTTGGACATCCATATGGTCATGGACTGAAACTTTTTTATAGGAGAATTACTATCTCTCCACATATGGTTATCACACCATCACGTTGAACGTCAGATTGTCACACATTTATAGATCACCTAATATTGATATCTATGTTTAGCGCTGCATTTTTTATTCCAATATTTTTCACATTGTCACTACATTGTTGATGCTGGCTGCTATATGTGTCATCTTATATCCTTTTTACAGTAGCGCAACAATTTTGTAATTCCATTTTTTCATCTGCTAGTACTTACCCTTGGAGGATCTTCGGCAGGCTTTGGCACACAGCGCTCTTTGTTGCTCCACTTCATCTTTCTCTTGATATTCACTTAGCAAGGAGCTGAGGTATTCTTCCTGTGACAAGAAGAAGGGAAGACGTAAGAGTCCCTATCATGGACAAGAAGAAGGGAAGACGTAAGAGTCCCTATCCTGGACAAGAAGAGCTCAGCAATCAAGGCTTCATAGCAGGACTCCAGGCAGACCTTAAAGTGGACCTCTCAGCAACTTTACAAGTCTGCATGAAGATACAGAATATACCATATTCTTCTATCTCTTCTACAAGTGCAAAAATGTCACTTTTCATCCTGCCGGAAATATACAGAGCTCAGAACTTTCTGCTCTTGTTGTCTCTGGACTGTTTTCAGTCCCAGTTCTCTATGTGGACTACAAAACATCACCTCACTATGTTATAGACAGGGGGGATATTCTGTAGTCCAAACACACTTTCTGTCCTACGGTGACAACGTCTCCATAGATTCAGTACAATGAGTGTTGTCACCCTAGGACAGGAAGTTACCAGCAGGATCAAAGACAAAGGGAAAAGAAAACGAATGCAGCCACCATATCTAAGGACTGCTCAGCTGAAGTATAGTACATTTTTGTATTTCGGATTCCCCCATAAATCAGTTGGCCCCATCCGTGTACCCCCACAAATCACTTGCTCCATCAGAGTGCCCCAATAGATCAGTTACCCCATCAGAATGTCCTCTTAGATTAGCTGCACCCATCAGAGTACATATATAGATCAGTTGCCCCATCACAGTGTCGCCATAGATTAATTGCCCCATCAAACTGCCCCCATAGATTAGTTGCCCCATCACCATGCCCCCATAGAATAATTGCCCCATCAAACTGCCCCCCATAGATTAGTTGCCTCATCACCGTGCCCCCATAGATTAGTTGCCCCATCAAACTGCCCCCATAGAATAATTGCCCCATCACCATGCCCCCATAGATTAATTGCCCCATCAAACTGCCCCCATAGATTAGTTGCTTCATCACCGTGCCCCCATAGATTAATTGCCCCATCAAACTGCCTCCATAGATTAGTTGCCTCATCATCTTGCCCCCATAGATCAGTTGCCCCATCACAGAGCTCAGTGTACCTGTAGGAGAACTCCCTATAGCCTGGCAGGCAGAAGGTGGGAGCTGGCAGGAGAAATGTGCTGCAGGGCACACAGCAGGCACGTGAATTGGTTGCTAGGCATGCTGGCATCTCTAGCAACCATGTATGTCAGAGGAGTGACTGGGACCGGCATTGGTGTCAGCGGACGCTCTATTAACCCTCAGCATTGGTGTCAGCGGACGCACTATTAACCCCCAGCATTGGTGTCAGCGGACGCACTATTAACCCTCAGCAGTGGTGTCAGCGGACGCTCTATTAACCCCCAGCATTGGTGTCAGCGGACGCACTATTAACCCCCAGCATTGGTGTCAGCGGACGCACTATTAACCCCCAGCATTGGTGTCAGCGGACGCACTATTAACCCCCAGCATTGGTGTCAGGGGACGCACTATTAACCCCCAGCATTGGTGTCAGCGGACGCACTATTAACTCCCAGCATTGGTGTCAGCGGATGCTCTATTAACCCCCAGCATTGGTGTCAGCGGACGCACTATTAACCCCCAGCATTGGTGTCAGCGGACGCTCTATTAACCCCCAGCATTGGTGTCAGCGGACGCACTATTAACCCCCAGCATTGGTGTCAGCGGACGCTCTATTAACTCCCAGCATTGGTGTCAGCGGACGCACTATTAACCCCCAGCATTGGAGTCAGCGGACGCACTATTAACCCTTAACATTGGTGTCAGCGGACGCACTATTAACCCCCAGCACTGGTGTCAGCGGACGCACTATTAACCCCCAGCATTGGTGACAGCGGACGCACTAATAACTCCCAGCATTGGTGTCAGCGGATGCACTATTAACCCCCAGCATTGGTGTCAGCGGACGCACTATTAACTCTTAGCATTGGTGTCAGCGGACGCACTATTAACCCCCAGCATTGGTGTCAGCGGATGCACTATTAACCCTCAGCAGTGGTGTCAGCGGACGCTCTATTAACCCCCAGCATTGGTGTCAGCGGACGCACTATTAACCCCCAGCATTGGTGTCAGCGGACGCACTATTAACCCCCAGCATTGGTGTCAGCGGACGCACTATTAACTCCCAGCATTGGTGTCAGCGGACGCTCCATTAACCCCCAGCATTGGTGTCAGCGGACGCACTATTAACCCCCAGCATTGGTGTCAGCGGACGCACTATTAACCCCCAGCATTGGTGTCAGCGGACGCACTATTAACTCCCAGCATTGGTGTCAGCGGACGCTCCATTAACCCCCAGCATTGGTGTCAGCGGACGCACTATTAACCCCCAGCATTGGTGTCAGTGGACGCACTATTAACTCCAAGCATTGGTGTCAGCGGACGCACTATTAACCCCCAGCATTGGTGTCAGGGGACGCACTATTAACCCCCAGCATTGGTGTCAGCGGACGCACTATTAACTCCCAGCATTGGTGTCAGCGGACGCACTATTAACCCCCAGCATTGGTGTCAGCGGACGCACTATTAACCCCCAGCATTGGTGTCAGAGGACGCTCTATTAACTCCCAGCATTGGTGTCAGCGGACGCACTATTAACCCCCAGCATTGGTGTCAGCGGACGCACTATTAACCCCCAGCATTGGTGTCAGCGGACGCACTATTAACCCCCAACATTAGTGTCAGCGGACGCACTATTAACTCCCAGCATTGGTGTCAGCGGACACACTATTAACTCCCAACATTAGTGTCAGCAGACGCACTATTAACCCCCAGCATGGGTGTCAGCGGACGCACTATTAACCCCAGAATTGGTGTCAGCGAACGCACTATTAACCCCCAGCATTGGTGTCAGCGGACGCACTATTAACCCCCAGAATTGGTGTCAGCGGACGCACTATTAACTCCCAGCATTGGTGTCAGCGGACGCACTATTAACTCCCAGCATTGGTGTCAGCGGACGCACTATTAACTCCCAGCATTGGTGTCAGCGGACGCACTATTAACCCCCAGCATTGGTGTCAGCGGACGCACTATTAACTCCAAGCATTGGTGTCAGCGGACGCACTATTAACCCCAGCATTGGTGTCAGGGGACGCACTATTAACCCCCAGTATTGGTGTCAGCGGACACACTATTAACCACCAGCATTGGTGTCACGGGACACAGTAGTAATCCCCAGCATTGGCGTCAGCGGACGAACTATTAACCCCCAGCATTGGCGTCAGCAGACGAACTATTAACCCCCAGCATTGGTGTCAGCGGACGCACTATTAACCCCAAGCATTGGTGTCAGTGGACGCACTATTAACCCCAAGCATTGGTGTCAGCGGACGCACTATTAACCCCAAGCATTGGTGTCAGTGGACGCACTATTAACCCCAAGCATTGGTGTCAGCGGACGCACTATTAACCCCCAGCATTGGTGTCAGCGTACGCACTATTAACCCCAGCATTGGTGTCAGCGGACTCACTATTAATTGAGCCCCAGCATTGGTGTCAGCGGACGCACTATTAACCCCCAGCATTGGTGTCAGCAAACGCACTATTAACCCCCAGCATTGGTGTCAGCGGACGCACTATTAACTCCCAACATTGGTGTCAGCGGACGCACTATTAACTCTCAACATTGGTGTCAGCGGACGCACTATTAACTCTCAACATTGGTGTCAGCGGACGCACTATTAACCCCCAACATTAGTGTCAGCAGACACACTATTAACCCCCAGCATTGGTGTCAGCGGACGCACTATTAATTGAGCCCCAGCATTGGTGTCAGCAGACGCACTATTAACCCCCAGCATTGGTGTCAGCGGACGCACTTTTAACTCCCAGCATTGGTGTCAGCGGACGCACTATTAACCCCCAGCATTGGTGTCAGCGGACGCACTATTAACACCCAGCATTGGTGTCAGCGGACGCACTATTAACCCCCAGCATTGGTGTCAGCGGACTAGGGCTGAAACAACTAATCGATTAATCGACAACTAATCGATTAATCGACAACTAATCGATTATGAAATTAATCGATTACTATTTTCATAATCGATTAATCAGCCAGTAACATAATGGGGTTAAAAAAAAAACTCAAATAAGCCCTTTATAGTACAAAAAGAGCAAATAATCTCTACTGTAAATATTACTTTCACAGATCTACAGTAACAAAATGAACCCCTTACAGTAGTGATTATCTGTTTTTCTTTGTACTATAAAGGGCTAATTTTAGTTTTTTTAACCCCTTTATGTTACTAAACGTCTTAGTCCTGGTTCATATCTCTGTGTTTAGTGCTTTTTACAGAAACGCACTACAGTCCATTTACATGGTTTCCTATGGGACACGTTCACATCTGGGCTTTTTTCAGCCGCTGCCTATTTGGAAAGGGGCGGGGCTTTTTTTGGTTCAATAAACTTCAATGGAGAAGCTGCAGAAAAGCATGTAATTTTTGCAGCAGTTTTTGTTTTTTTAATCTTCCCAACAACAAATTGGCCAAAAATAAATGCAAAAACGCAAAATCGCAGCAAAATCACGTGCGCAAAAGTCAAAACACACAGCAAAAAGCACTGCAGAAACAGATCAAAAGCAAACTGCATAGGTGTGTACCGAGCCTTATGCTGACCACACCGATCAATTTTCAGACGAAATATTCAGACAAAAAAATCTTTGTACATTCGCTGAATGAAACAATGTTGTTGTTTGAAATTTTTACTTGGTTTTTAACATTCTGTTTTTAAAACGAATGTAATTTATGAATGAAAACCACATACACTGTCTGAAAATTCCTTTGACCAAGAAGTTTGCTATTATTTCAAAATAATCCCGTCACTGTGGTTGAAAATGAACGTCGATTTGACCCCCACTAACAATTAGAAAATCGAACGAACGTTCTTAAAATAACATTTTTTTTTTTTAAGGAAGACATTGTTTGTTAAATAATAAATTTTTATCTCGGAGTCTGATGATATTTACCAGATTCACATTTTAATAGTATATACAGTGTATATCTCCTCTAATAGTATATACAGTATATATCTCCTCTAATAGTATATACAGTATATATATATCTCTTCTAATAGTATATACAATATATATCCTCTAATAGTATATATAGTATATATCCTCTAATAGTATATACAGTATATATCTCCTCTAATAGTATATACAGTATATATCTCTTCTGTCTGTTATTCTCAGAGTGGATTAGATATTTTGCTCCCTAACCATATACCGTATATACTCGAGTATAAGTCGAATTTTTCAGCACATTTTTTTGTGCTGAAAGTGCCCCCTTCGACTTATACTTGAGTCAAGCACTTTTCTGCAGCAAAAAATTTCATTTTCCGAACCGACTTTGGGGCCCCGTATCTCAGGGCCGCTTGGTGCTAGGAACCCCAAATTTGGTGTGCAAACCCGGTGGAACTGGTACCACAACATATCCAAAGATGAAGTTCCTAGCACTAAGTGGCCCCGAGATACGGGGCCCCAAAATCGGTTCGGAAAATGTCATTTTCTGCTGAAGAAAAGTGCTTGACATTTTCTGAACCGACTTTGGGGCCCCATATCTCAGGGCCACTTGGTGCTAAGAACCCCAAATTTGGTGTGCAAACCCATTGGAACTGGTACCATAACATATCCAAAGCTGGGGTTCCTAGCACCAATTGGCCCTGAGATACGGGGCCCCAGAACCGGTTCGGAAAATGTCATTCTCTGCTGCAGAAAAGTCAGTGAACTGATTTTTGGGGCCCTGTATCTCAGGGCCAATTGGTGCTAGAAACCCCAGCTTTGGAAATGTTATGGTGCTAGTTCCACTGGGTTTGTACACCAAATTTGGGGTTCCTAGCACTAAGTGGCCCCAAGATACAGGGCCCCAAATTCGGTCAACTGTGTCCATCTGCAGCAATGTCATTTCAGGACCCTTTGGGTTCAGAGACCCCAAATTTTGGCTGCAGCTAGGGGGCATCTAGGAACCCTTAACTACTGAGTTTGAAGTTCAGGGGACCAATGGCTGCAAATGGGCACAGTGATGCTGCAAATGGGCATTGTTGACCCTCTTTTCCACTTACAGTAGCTGTGCATTTCTCACCCTCGTCTTATACTCGGGTCAATAAGTTTTTCCCATTTTTTTTGTAGTAAATTAGGGCCTCGACTTATACTCGGAACGACTTATACTCGAGTATATACGGTAGTTGGTTATTTATATTTACCACTGCATAGAGATAATTAAGAATAATAGTATAGTGACTGTTATTCTCAGCTAATTGCCATAATGTTTAACAGCCAGTAAAATAAGTATTGACCCCGTCACCATTTCTCTAGGTCAATCTATTGGTAGAGGTGATATTGACATGAAATGTTCCCCACATGTCGGTAACAATCCATGCAATCCATACATACAAAGACACCAAAACAAATCCGTTCAGAAATGAAGTTCTGTGTAATAAAATGGAAGGACACAGAAAAAGTATTCAACCCGCTAAATGAAATGTATTTAATATTACCCATCGGACCATAGACTTCCTTCCCCGGCTGCCAAATCATTTTCACAGTCCCTACAAAATTATGATTTAATAGATATTTGGCGGGAGCTTCATCCTCTTGGTAGGGACTACACCCACTATTCCCATCCTCACCATTTGCATTCAAGGATCGATCATATGTTTGTCCTTCGCAAACACCTCCCCTTAATAGAATCAATCTCAATCCTTGCCGCCCCATGGTGGGATCATGACCCTTTTCTAACAGTTTGTCACTCTCTTCTGAGCAAACCACAATCTTCTCCCTGGGTGATGAATGATTCTCTTCTATCTTATAAAGAGATTCTTACTGACATTCATGACGCTTCAGTCGAATACTTTAGAATTAACACAGGAACAGTATCATCTCCAGTCACACTTTGGGAAGCATACAAAGCTGTCCTCAGGGGTCATGTTATCCGTATAGTGAAAATTTTATATGAAAATTTTAACAAAGATCCTGGCCACTCGCCTCAATTCCTTTCTTCCACGCTTAATAAAGAAAGATCAGGTGGGCTTTGTCCCTAGAAGACAGGCAGGCGATGCCATAAGACGTCTTCTTCAAATACAACATATTGTTCATAACAGGTCCCTAGAAACGATGTTTTTGTCACTGGACATCAACAAAGCCTTTGACACACTGTCCTGGCCCTACCTAACACAAACACTTAAGCATTTTGGATTTGGCACCTCTTTCATGAGCTGGGTCTCAGCTATCTATAACTCCCCCCAAGCCAAAGTGAAGTATTATGGGTTTGAATCAAATACCCTCCCTATTAGAAGGGGCACCCACCAGGGATGCCCACTATCATTCATTCTAGCACTTGAACCCCTGGCGGAAGCTATTAGATCCCATCCGGATATAAGAGGCGTGGAAATAGCGGGCACCTCGCACAAACTGTCAATGTTTGCGGACGACATTTTACTGACCATGACTAAACCGAGAATCACCCTCCCTAATCTGTTATCTCTTCTGGATACCTTTGCCACCTTTTCAGGCTTATCTGTTAATTCTGCTAAATCCAAAGCAATGTCGATAAATCTCTCACCCTCTGAATTAGCAACCCTCCAGTCACACTTTTCTCTCCAATGGTTAAATTCGTTACCCTACCTTGGCATCCGGCTTACCCCAAATTATTCAGGCCTATATCAAGCTAATTTTCCATCACTGTTTAGAAAACTCGCAGGTATGCTCTCCTTGTGGTCCACTCTCCCGTTATCCTGGTTTGGCAGGATTACTACCGTCCGTATGTCTTATCTCCCAAAACTGCTTTATTATTTCAGGGTTTTGCCGGTCCAGATCCCCTCTCATATCCTCCGCATTCACCAGCGCAAAATCATGCAGTTCATTTGGGGCTCCAAGAGACCCAGGATTAAGAAACAGGTGCTTTTTGCTTATAAGATTAATGGTGGTCTATCAGTGCCCAATCTACAGGCTTATTACACAGCAGCAGCCATAGCTCCATTATCCCATCTCCATGAGAAACATCAGATGCCGTTATAGGCCACTATGGACATGGTGGACTCTCATCCGATCCCCTTAGCCTCTCTCCCATGGCTTCCTCAAGCACACCGCCCAAGTAGCATAGGTCCATGCTTGGCCCATTCAATACGGTTATGGGACTCAGTCAAATACCCTGCAGGTCTAATCTCTCCACATCTTCCTCTACTTTCTCTCCTTCACTGTCCATTGTTCCCGCCTGGACATGATAATCCACAGCAATTCCGGTGGTGGACTGAAACGGCTTTGTGGATGTCCACTCCATGCTTTCCCCAACTAGGATTACAACATTCGCAGCTTTATGCTCTTCCCATGACATCCCCCTCAGGGAACATTTTAGATACATACAAATTAGACATTTCCTCCTATCCCTCATAAAATTTCAAGCTACTCCTTATACATTGACCCCTTTTGTAAGTCTTTGCAGATCACGACCCTAATCGCCAGGTCTGATTTCTTTAATTTACGCAGCTATTATTGGTTCCACAAAACTGCCTTTAAGACCATATCATCTCCAGTGGGAGGCAGATTTGGGCAAAAGGCTAGACCCAGAGGATTGGCAGGTCATGACTATTGCACTAAGTGCTCCAAGAATGTTCTTTTCTTGGAAAACGCATACAAGGTACTATACAGATGGTACTATACCCCAGCCAGATTGGCGAGTTTCATCCCATCGTATTCCCCTTTATGCTTCCGTGGGTGTTCACAAGAAGGCACGATGGCACACATTTGGTGGAAGTGTCCTAAGGTATGCAGACTGTGGGTCAGAGTATATGCACTTCTTTGAAACCTTTTCAACACTACTATAAAGAGGGACCCATTTGAGGCCATTCTGGGGAAACCAATCATTGAACTGCTGCGACCAGAACGCCAATTGGCATCTCATATATTTACTGCAACTAAGTTAACTATCGCAAAAGCATGGAAAACTCCAGTCCTTATTTTCGAATCGGTTAAAAACCGCGTTAATGACATTATGGTTAATGAAAAACTGACTGCAGTATTATCAGACACACATGATAAATTTCTTCGGACATGGCAGCCATGGGTGAGTTATGCCCACCCCTCCCGATTCGGCATTACTCTCTCTGTAGCGAGTTTCCACCCCCTCACCCCGCTGACCCCTCCCTTCTCCCACTTTCCCCCTCCCCTCATCTATTCCTCTCTGTTTCCCCCCTTTCTTTCCTACTCTATATACCCGTTTTAGCTCCTTTCTGTCCCTTTCTCTTCCTGTTTCCTTCTTTCACCCTCCGACCCACAGGCTCACCCCTGATTGGGACAGGGTACAAGATGACAATGATTTATGAACACATATTGCTTTCCTATAGATTTGTTCATTACTGCACGGTTATGTAGCACATCCTCTCTTGACTCATACGTTGCATAATCTCATGTACCGCTATCACTATGCAATTAAGACTACCCCGAATTATGTCTTTCCTTTTTTTTCTGTGGTTGTATTAAGCCTATGTAAACATGTAATCATACTATGGTCATTTATGTGTTTCTTTTTCTGTACCATTAACGGTCTTTATGCTCAATAAACCCTTTTGTACAAGAAATGTATTTAATATTTGGTACAAAATCCTTTGCTGGAAATGACGGCTTCAAGACGCAGGCTCCTGTATGAAGGAACGAGTCGCATGCGTCACTCAGATGTGATTTTGGTCTTCAGATCTTGAAGGTTCCATGGGCCCTATGAACTCTGACCTTTAGTTCTTTCCATAGATTTTCTATTGGATAGTCAGGTGATTGGCTGGGCTATTCTAGCAGCTTTATTTTCTTTCCCCTTGGCTTTGTGTTTGGGATCATTGTCCTCCTGAGATGTCCTCCTGAGATGTCCTCCTGAGATGTCCGCCCTCGTTTCATCTTCATCATCCTGGTAGATGGCAGATTTTTATCACCATTCATCCTTCCTTCAACAATATGAAGTTTGCCAGTACCGTATGCCGAAAAAAGCCCCGCCCACACCATGATGTTCCCGCCTTCCAACCTCACTATTGGTATGGGGTTGTTCTTGGGGTGGTGTGACCTCCAAACATGGAGTGTATTATGGTATCCAAAGAGTTCCATTTTGGTCTTCTTTGAGCTGACTATATTCTCCCCGTATTTCACAGGCTTGTCTAAATGTTGTGTAGCAAACTTTAACCGAGCTTCACCATGCTTCTTCTTCAACAATGGAGTGATGTGTGGTGAGCGGTCATACAGGCCATGGCGGGTGAGTGCATTACTTATTGTGTACCTGATAATTCCAGGTCTTTCTGAAGCTCTCTACAAGTGGCCTTTGGCTCTTGGAGAACTTTTCTGATAATTCTTTTCACTCCTCTGTCAGAAATCTTGTGAGGAGCACCTGGCCATGGTCGGTTTATGGTGAAATTCTGTTCTTTCCACTTCCAGGTTATGGCCCCAACAGTGCTCACTGGAACATTCAGAAGTTTAGAAATCCTTCAACAACCAATGCCATCAGTATGTTTTGCAACAATAAGGCTGCAAAGGTCTTGAGAGAGCTCTTTTCTTTTACCCATCATGAGATGTTTCTTGTGTGACACCTTGGTAATGAGACACCTTTTTTATGAGACACCTTTTTTATAGGCCATCAGGTGGGACTGAACCAGCTGATATTCATTTTCCCTGACAAGGGGCAGGATTGCTTTCTAATTACTGATAGATTTCAGCCGGTGTCTTGGCTTTCCAAGCCTTTGTGCACCTCCCTTTCGTCATGAGTTCAATACTTTTTCCCCTTGTCCTTCCATTTTATTACACAGAACTTCATTTCTGAACGGATTTGTTTCGGTGTCTTTGTATGTATGAATTGCATGTGTTGTTACCGACATGTGGGGAACATTTCATGTGGGGAACATTTCATGTCAATAGCACCTTTACGAAAAGATTTACCTAGAAAAATGGTGACCGGTTATTTTACCCACTGTATATGCCCTATATTCCCAAAAGTATTGGGACGCCTGCCTTTACACACACATCAACTTTAATGGCATCCCAGTCTTAGTCCGTAGGGTTCAATATTGAGTTGGCCCACCGTTTGCAGCTATAACAGCTTCAACTCTTCTGGGATGGTTGTCCACAAGGTTTAGGAGGGTGTCTATGGGAATGTTTGACCATTCTTCCAGAAGTGCATTTGTGAGGACAGGCACTGATGTTGGATGAGAAGGCCTGGCTCGCAGTCTCCGCTCTAATTCATCCCAAAGGTGTTAAAACTGGGATGCCATTAAAGTTCATGTGTGTGAAGGCAGGTGTCCCAATACTTTTGGGAATATAGTGTGTATACTTTCTTATCTTCAGCCCGCTTCAGACTGAAAAAAAAAGCCCAAATGATTGTTCACTTTCTGTGTCTCTTACCTGCTGCTCTGCACTCTGTGCGTCCGGATTAATAGACTCCAGTGTTAGGACTATGGGTTTGGAGGACTGTTGCTCCACCATGGGCTGAAGGACTTGGGCCAGATCTTGCACCTCGCACATCTCGGTATGCAGCGCCTCAGCTTCCACCTTCTCTCCGCTCTGCAACACTATGGCCTACACAATGCTGCCATCCTTCGTCTGCATGGGAATGCTGTGCAGCGCCGTCACATGCTTGGCCCCTCCCTTCCAGAGTTTAGGTACAGCGGCGTCCTGACCTGTGGTCATACGATGTTTCAGGACACTCCGTTTTCAGTGGAGGTGATCTCCGTCTTCAGTGGTGGGGATCTCCATCTTCAGTGGTGGTGATCTCCGTCTTCAGTGGTGGCAATCTCCGTCTTCAGTGGTGGGGATTTCCGTCTTTAGTGGTGGGGATCTCCGTCTTCAGTGGTGGGGGATCTCCGTCTTCAGTGGTGGGGGATCTCCGTCTTCAGTGGTGGGGGATCTCCGTCTTCAGTGGTGGGGATTTCCGTCTTCAGTGGTGGGGATTTCCGTCTTCAGTGGGGGGGATTTCCGTCTTCAGTGGTGGGCATCTCCGTCTTCAGCTGTGGGGATCTCCGTCTTCAGTGGTGGGGATCTCCATCTTTAGCTGTGGGGATCTCCGTCTTCAGCTGTGGGGATCTCAGTCTTTAGCTGTGGGGATCTCCGTCTTCAGCGGTGGGGATCTCCATCTTCAGTGGAGGTGATCTCCGTCTTCAGCTGTGGGGATCTCCGTCTTCAGTGGTGGGGATCTCCATCTTTAGCTGTGATTATCTCCGTCTTTAGTGGTGGGCATCTCCATCTTCAGCGGTGGGGATCTCCATCTTCAGCGGTGCGGATCTCCGTCTTCAGTGGTGGGAATCTCAGTTTCCTCCTCCTCCAACATAGAAGTCTGAAATGAAAGAAAATACATTCAAGTGATTATAAACATATAAATATATATATCATATAACAGACATGTTATATTTCCTTGTTCTGTGTAATAGTATTGCACAGAGCAGCCCCAATCCTTCACTAGTCGGGTCCCCCGCCGACGCCCCTGGGGGCTCCTTCCCCCACTGACATTCTGAGGGACTCCCTCCCCCCCTTGCCCCCATAGCAGGTTGCTAGCTATGGCGCTGCATACTGAAGGTTTTGTAACTTAATGCAGAGAATACATTAGGGTAACACACCTTCCGGATTCAGAACCACTTTAACATCTTTCAGGCCGCCCATCCACAATGTACTGCAGACAGGCGGCCCATGCAGGCAAAGCGACTTCCCGGTACGTAGCAGATTGCCTTCCGGTTTAGGTTGCGTGCACGTGCCCCCCCCCTGTCCGACACCTGCTGTGATTATACCAAGTGGAAGTCTGTTAGCAATTCCCGGCCGATGATTCATGGCTGGGACCCGCTGATCGGCTGTGTCCAATCACAGCCCTGACCCCTGTGCTGACAATCAACACAGGGCCCTGTACAGCAGAGAGGGAACGATCTCTCTGTTTCTCATCCCTGCAAAGAAAAAAACAGAGAAATCTGTTAGTAAAAGCAGCACATAATCCACACATTAAATATTGTTAGGCACACATTTAACCCCTTAATCACCCCTAGATCTTACCCCCTTCCCAGCCAGTGACAGTGTATAGCAGCGATGTGAACCTTGGCTCCCCAGATGTTTTGGAACTACATTTCTCACAAAGCTCAACTACACTGCAAAGTGCATGAGCATTATGGGAAATGTAGTTCCAAAACATGTATGGTATCAAGGTTCACCATCACTGGTGTATAGTATTAGCACTGATCACTGTATTCGTGTTACTGGCGATGTCAGTTAGTCAGTTCTCACACAGTGTCAGTTATGCCCGGTACACACGATCAGAAGATCGTACGAAAAACATGACATCACTTCCGAATTTTTATTCTGCCGTACACGAAATTTTGTGACTTTAGTAAACTCATCAGATTCTATCTGAGATTAGCATTAAAAAAAAAAAAAAAAAAAAAAGGAAGATGATTCGTCCGATAATCTCATTGTGTGTACCGGGCATTAGTGTCAAGTGGGATCAGAGGAATGGATGGAGTCGGGATGGGATCGGGGTGGTGGATGGAGCCGGTATGAGATCGGGGTAGTGGATGGAGCCGGGATTGGATCGGGGAGGTGGATGAAGCCGGGATGGGATCGGGGTGGTGGATGAAGCCGGGATGAGATCGGGGTGGTGGATGGAGCCGGGATGAGATCGGGGTGGTGGATGGAGCCGGTATGAGATCAGGATAGTGGATGGACCCGGGATGGGATCGTGGTAGTGGATGGAGCCGGGATCGGATTAGGGTGGTTAATAGAGCCAGTATGGGATCGGGAGGTGGATGAAGCCGGGATGGGATCGGAGTTGTGGGTGAAGCCGGGATGGGTTTGGGGTGGTGGATGGAGCTGGGATGGGATCGGGGTGGTGGATGGAGCTGGGATGAGATTGGGATGGATCCAGGATGAGATCGGGGTGGTGGATGGAGCCGGGATGAGATCGGGGTGGTGGATAGAGCCGGGATGAGATCGGGGTGGTGGATGGAGCCGGTATGAGATCAGGGTAGTGGATGGACCCGGGATGGGATCGTGGTGGTGGATGGAGCCGGGATCAGATCAGGGTGGTGAATAGAGCCGGAATGGGATCGGGAGGTGGATGAAGCCGGAATGGGATCGGTGTTGTGGGTGAAGCCGGGATGGGATCGGGGTGGTGGATGGAGCCGGGATGAGATCGGGGTGGTGGATGGAGCCAGGATGGGATCGGGGTGGTGGATGGAGCCGGGATGAGATTGGGGTGGTGGATGGAGCCGGGATGAGATCGGGGTGGTGGATAGAGCCGGGATGAGATCGGGGTGGTGGATGGAGCCGGTATGAGATCAGGGTAGTGGATGGACCCGGGATGGGATCGTGGTGGTGGATGGAGCCGGGATCGGATCAGGGTGGTGAATAGAGCCGGAATGGGATCGGGAGGTGGATGAAGCCGGAATGGGATCGGTGTTGTGGGTGAAGCCAGGATGGGATCGGGGTGGTGGATGGAGCCGGGATGAGATCGGGGTGGTGGATGGAGCCAGGATGGGATCGGGGTGGTGGATGGAGCCGGGATGAGATTGGGGTGGTGGATGGAGCCGGGATGAGATTGGGGTGGTGGATGGAGCCGGGATGAGATCGGGGTAGTGGATGGAGCCAGGATGAGATCGGGGTCGAGGATGGAGACGGGATGAGATCAGGGTGGTAGATGGAGACAGGATGAGATCAGGGTGGTGGATGGAGACAGGATGAGATCGGGGTGGTGGATGGAGCCGGGATAGGATCGGGGTGGTGGGTGGAACCGGAATGGGATAGGGGTGGTGGATGGATACGGGATGAGATCGGGGTGGTGGATGGAGATGGGATGAAATCGGGGTGGTGGATGGAGACAGGATGAGATCGGGGTGGTGGATGGAGCTGGGATGGGATCGGGGTGGTGGGTGGAACCGGAATGGGATAGGGGTGGTGGATGGATACGGGATGAGATCGGGGTGGTGGATGGAGATGGGATGAAATCGGGGTGGTGGATGGAGACAGGATGAGATCGGGGTGGTGGATGGAGCCGGGATGGGATTGGGGTGGTGGGTGGAGCCGGAATGGGATAGGGGTGGTGGATGGATACGGGATGAGATCGGGGTGGTGGATGGAGATGGGATGAGATCGGGGTGGTGGATGGAGCCGGGAATTAATGTGCGCTGGAAGATAACTATAAAACAATGTAACTTTTTGTTCTTAGATGAAAGGAATGAACTTTGGTCTGTAGATGAGGGAAGTTTAACCACTTAACGACTAAACCTTTTTCTGACTCTTGTTTCTTACAAAGTTAAAATCAGTATTTTTTGCTAGAAAATTACTTGGAACCCCCCAAACCTGCCCATGCCCCCCCTCCAATCACCATGTAAGACTCCTGTTATTACAGACCTCAGCCCTGGGCAGGTGTTCCCCCTCCTCCTCCTCGGCTCTTCCTCCTGGCCTGTGTACGTGAACGTCAGAGCCGACGAGGAGGTGGCTATAGTTCCTGGAGATGTAGTTGTGGGTTGTGTGGGACGGACGATGGGACCCGGGCACCCTGAAGCTGAGGGGAAAGCAGAGATCCTAGAAAGGGAAGGAGGAAGCTGCGGCTCCCAGTGTCAGTCCAGGCCCGGTGTCACCCTCTGGTGGGTGTCACCCGGGTGCGGTACCTAGTACCATGCGTGCCGCCGGCAACTCGCTCCAGCTGTGACTGGACACAGCGGGAGCCAATAAGCGTGAGTCTGCCAGGACCCGCTGATCATTCAGGAGACAGGCATAACGATGGTCTGCTTATGTAAACAAAGAGGGTCACCGTTTTGTGAGAGGGATGTATTGATCCTGTGTTTCTGCTTAGCAGGAACATGGATCTCTGTCTTCCCCCAGTCAAGGCACCTCCCCCTCAGTTATCAAACACCCCCTAGGAACATATTTAACCCTTTGATCATTAGTACAGTGACAGTGCATATTTTTAGCACTGATTACTGTATTGGTGTCAATGGTCCCCATAAAGTGTCAGTTAGGTGTCTGATTTGTCCGTCGCAATATCGTAGTCCCGCCATAAACAAAACAAAGAAAAATACCCCATAGTTTTGTAGATGCGATGACTTTTGCACAAACCAATCAATATGCACTTATTAGGATTTTTCTTTACCAAAAACATGTAGCAGAATACATATTGGCCTAAATTGATGAAGAAATTTGATTTTATACATTTTTTAATTGGATGTTTTTGTAGCAGAAAAGAAAAATATATTTTTTTTCCCCCAAAATTGTCGGTCTTTTTTTTTGTTTTTAGCGCAACAAATAAATAACCGCAGAGCTGATCAAATACCACCAAAAGAAAGCTCAATCTGTGGGGAAAAAGGACATCAATTTTAGCAGCGGCGGGGGGAGCTAGAACAGGTGATTGGGGGGAGGTAGAACAGGGGATGGGGAGAGCTAGAACAGGTGATGGGGAGAGCTAGATCAGGTGATGGGGGAGCTAGAACAGGTGATGGGGGGAGCTAGAACAGGTGATGGGGGGAGCTAGAACAGGTGATGGGGGGGGCTAGAACAGGTGATGGGGGGGCTAGAACAGGTGATGGGGGGAGCTAGAACAGGTGATGGGGGAGCTAGAACAGGTGATGAGGGGATCTAGAACAGGTGATGGGGGAGCTAGAACAGGTGATGGGGGGGTGCTAGAACAGATGATGGGGGGGGCTAGAACAGATGATGGGGGGAGCTAGAACAGATGAGGGGGGAGCTAGAACAGGTGATGGGGGGAGCTAGAACAGGTGATGGGGGGAGCTATAACAGATGAGGGGGGAGTTAGAACAGGTGATAGGGGGAGCTAGAACAGGTGATGGGGGGAGCTAGAACAGGGGCGGGGGGAGCTAGAACAGATGAGGTAGGAGCTAGAACAGGTGGGGGGGAGCTAGAACAGGTGATGAGGGGGGCTAGAACAGGGGCGGGGGGAGCTAGAACAGATGAGGTAGGAGCTAGAACAGGTGATGGGGGGAGCTAGAACAGGTGATGAGGGGAACTAGAACAGGTGATGGGGGGAGCTAGAACAGATGACGGGGGGGCTAGAACAGATGAGGGGGGAGCTAGAACAGGTGATGAGGGGGGAGCTAGAACAGGTGATGGGGGGTGCTAGAACAGGTGATGGGGGGGCTAGAACAGATGATGGGGGGAGCTAGAACAGATGAGGGGGCAGCTAGAACAGGTGAGGGGGGAGCTAGAACAGGTGATGGGGGGGAGCTAGAACAGGTGATGGGGGGAGCTAGAACAGATGAGGGGGGAGTTAGAACAGGTGATAGGGGGAGCTAGAACAGGGGCGGGGGGAGCTAGAACAGGTGATGGGGGAGCTAGAACAGGTGATGGGGGGGCTAGAACAGGGGCGGGGGGAGCTAGAACAGGTGATGGGGGGAGCTAGAATAGGTGATGGGGGGGGGCTAGAACAGGTGATGGAGGGAGTTAGAACAGATGAGGGGGGAGTTAGAACAGGTGATAGGGGGAGCTAGAACAGGGGCGGGGGGAGCTAGAACAGATGAGGGGGGAGCTAGAACAGGTGATGGGGGGAGCTAGAACAGGTGATGGGGGGAGCTAGAACAGGGGCGGGGGGAGGTAGAATAGTTGATGGGGGGAGCTAGAACAGATGAGGGGGGAGCTAGAACAGATGAGGGGGGAGCTAGAACAGATGAGGGGGGAGCTAGAACAGGTGATGGGGGGAGCTAGAACAGGTGATGGGCGGAGCTAGAACAGGGGCGGGGGTAGGTAGAATAGTTGATGGGGGAGCTAGAACAGGTGGGGTGTGTTTTCTTACCTTAATACAGGGAACGCATTAAAGGGTATCTTCCCCCAAGATAACCACTTTCCTTCTCTTGATCCCGCCCCCCCAACAACACAAATAGCTACATTTTATTGTTTGTTTACTTTCTTTTTTATCATTACATTACATACACCTGGAAGAGTTGGCATCCTCCCTGTAACTTCACAGAAGAATATGGCGGCACAGGACTTGAGCGGCGGCCGCTGAGAAGAGGATCTCAGCAGGACAACCCTGGATCCGTTGGGTAGGCGAGTATCTGAATTGAGGACAACCAGCAGGTAAGGACAAAAGAAAAATCCTGAAGCTTTACTATAACTTTAACCACTTCTCACCTGCGATGTACTGTGGGTGAGCGGCCGATGTAGGCCAGGTGGCGTACCTGTAATGTGTAAAGTGACCTGTATGTCGCTGCCTACCTGCGGGTTTAGGGCACCCACATGCAGCCCCCCACCCAGCTGCCAATGTGATTGTACACAGCGGGAGACTGTCAGCAAGTCCTGGCCAATGATTCACAGCTGGGACCTGCTGATCGTCACAGTCCAGAGCTCTATGTTGGTAAACAACACAGAACTCTGTACAGAGGAAGCGATCTGTCAGTTTCTCATCCCGCACAGAGAGGTCTTCAGTAAAAAGCAGCACACATTACACATAGTAAACGTAGTCAGGTACACAGGTAACTCCTTTGATCGCCCCTAGATGTTAACCCCTTCCCAGCCCGTGTCATCAGTACAGTGACAGTGTATAGTATTATCACGGTTCTCTGTATTAGTGTCACTGGTGAGGTCAGTGGCAGTTAGTTAGTCCCCCCCCCTCCAGTGTCAGTTCACAGTCCAACTATAAGACACTGATCACCGCCATTAGTGATTCACAAACTATGGGATAGTTACTAGAATTGTCTTTTTTTTTAAGACGCTATAACTTTCATGCACACCAATCAATATACTCTGATTGAGATTTTTTTGTATCAAAGATATGTAATAGAATACATTTTGGTCTAAACTTTGGCCAGTAGACCCTAAGAAAATTGGACAAACGATCATCTGCTTTTCCTCGATGTTTCACAGAAAGTCGAAACTGAGGATGGTACTAATTGTAGGAAAATTCTGGGGTGACATTTGGGTATTTTTGTTGTTGTTTATGGTTTCTGATGGCGCACAGACTTTCATATCTGATTCTTCTCACAGTGCACATTATAAGTGGTTGTAGTCATCCAGGTGGGGGGCAGGACGTTCCAGTCATTTGGGTTAGGAAGGGGGGCAGGGCTGTCCTCTTCCCCACCCCTGTTGTTCGCCCTCGCCATAGAGCCTTTGGTGGCCAAAATTAGAGCTGGGGACTCTGTGGAGGGCTTTAGGTCTGGAGCACTCCATGAAAAGATACTATTATATGCTGACGTCATGTTATCACTGATAGGAGACACAGGCCCTTCACAGTGATGGAAATAATCTCTGAGTTTAGCAGGTATTCCCATCTGACTATAAATTGGATGAAGTCAGCTCTACTACAACTGGACCAAGCCCTAGATCCTCAGCTATCTTCCTTTTGTCCAGTACCAGTGGGAACGTAGTTTTGATACCTAGGGATTATAATCTATTCCGAGATCCCCAACTACTGTAACTTAAATATTCTCCCACTACTGTCACGGTTCAGGGACAAGGTCATGATATGGACCAAGTCATGGCTTATGGTGGCCGGTAGAGGAAACGTAGTTTTTCGCTCACTGCTTTGGAAATCGGGTCCTGCCAGGCTTAGGCTGGAACAGTTACAACGGTCCAAAAACAATGGGGGGCTGGCCTTTCCCGAATCCCTGGCTGTATTATTTAGCGGCCAAGCTGCAACAGATGGTGAATGATACGAGCTCCATGGAGGGGGTGACTAGCGATTCCACACTGGTGGTGGCACTGTAGGGGCCCAGACTCTCCCGGAGGGTTTGGAAGCCCACCTCTTTCTGAAATCGAATAAATCATACCCCAATTATAGGTTAATGAAGAAGATCTGGACCAAGGAAAAACAGCTACAAGTGTCAGGTTTTACCGCATATAGCCCAATATGGAACAACCATGCCTATCCGGAACTGGTGCGCTGGGCATAACCCATCTTCAAAAGTGGTAGGCTGCTCACTTTTGACCATCTGCAATCTCGGTATGGTCTGTCATCTACCATGCATTTCCCTTATATCTGAACCCAGCATGCTATTAAGGCTCCGCCCTCTTTGGTCTCTCCTATATTATCTCCGACCCCTATATTTTACATGATACAGCACTCCACCTCCACCAAAGGTTTTATCTCTAGATGCAATGCGATGCTGTTGGGGGACTATTTGGATAGATTTCCTAATACAGCCATGGAGAAATGGGAGAAGGATGTAGGTGCCATCACTGGAGATCACTGGACTGAGGTCTTGGAGTCTGTCTGTAGTAGTTCTTTTAATGTAACCCAAAGATTGTAACAATTAAATATACTATTACGAGTACATTGCACCCCCCTTAAATCGGTAGTAAAAAAAAAACCTGCAAGACAATAGCCTAATGTGCTAGTATGCCTCGCATATTGGCACTTAATGAAATGCCTTAGAACGAAGCTCCTGCAGCTCGCCCGGTCACCGCTGAAGGAGCTGACATGTTCCTTCTGCATTTCTTCCAGGATCGCTGGCTCCAGTGCTGTGAGTGGTTGGAGCCGCGATTACGTTACTCCCACGCATGCGTGCTGGAGCCCTCCGTTCCCGGCACAGACCGCCGGACCTGCAGAGCGCATGCGCCGCTGACGTCAGGCGTTCAGGTTTAGGAGATCTTCTTTTTACCTACAGGTAAGCCTTATTATAGGCCTTATTATAGGCTTACCTGTATCACTATGCAGGCAATACAACCGCTTTAGGTGGTTTACCCTGGGGTTACGCTCTGGTCCATTATGTGTTCGGTGTGATAGAGACAATGGGGACCTTATAAATCTCTTGTGGAGGTGCCTGAAGTTGTATAGGCACTGGACTTGTGTGGTACAAACCATTAACAGTGCTTTTTAACTGTCTATACTATTTGACCTTAAAGTGGAGTTCCACCCACTTTTACAACTCTTCAGCATCCCTCACTATACTGTGCCCTGTAAACGAATTGGATATTGTTTTATTTTTTTTTCTCAGCACTTACTGTATATCTGCTGTATTCATTTTTCACTTCCTCCTCCCTGGCCGTGGCCCATCGCATCATTTCCTGTTTGCAATGCCTTCTGGGAAGGGGCGGCAACTTCCTCTGACACTGCCGTTGCTATGGAAACCTGACCTGAAACCTATTACACTGCTTGTGCTGCACTGAGCATGTGCGAGATCTGCAAGGATGAGATCCAGGAAGAAATACAGTCTGGCTTCAGATGCCCACACTTAAGATGGCCACGGCCTGCTGTAAGTTTATAAAATAACAAACTACTGCTATAAACTAACAAAACAGACCTTAGTTTACAGACTAACCTTACTAGAATACATTAAGTTTTTGTATTATAGGGGTATTTTTATTTAAAAAGTATAATTTCGGCTGGAACACCACTTTAAATTGTGCCTATTAGTCATTCTAGACCAGTGATGGTGAACCTTGGCACCTCAGATGTTTTGGAACTACATTTCCCACGACGCTCATGGACTCTGCAGTGTAGTGGAGCATCATGGGAAATGTAGTTCCAAAACATCAGGGGTGCCAAGGTTCACCATCACTGTTCTAGATGATATAATATAGGATGCTTATGTCAGATGGACCGGATCCAGAGCTCTTTTCCAAGCCCATAAGCTTCTCTTGCAGCATTGGATTTCGCGGTTTCCTCCTACGTCAGAGATGATGATGGCCCCTATGGGTGTAAAGCTATGAACGTCTGATATATCAACATCGGGGTAATCTGTCCCGCTTTGATAAGATATGGGGAAGCTGGCTTGCTATACCAGGCCTGGCTCCGATGGACTTAGTCCTGAATAGATTGCTCCTATAAAAACTGAATGTTTCCATGTACCTCCTTAGGTATGGTGGGGTTAGGGTGGGTTTAGGGTGATTACTATATGGTGTTTCCATAAGTATTTATACAGTGGGTTGCAGACATGCTATGCATACCAACTCGTACCTCTAAATATTTTGTCTGTTGAAGTAGAAAACGTGTGAAGTAGTAATGTGTGACATTTCTCCGGAATGTGAAACTATTGTTTGTCGGTTCTCAATAAACTCTTTTTCTGGTTCAAAAAAAAATAAATAAATAGTGGTTGTAAAAGTGTTTTATTTATTTTTGTAGAAGAAACTTGTCTATACTTATCTACTCTGCACAGAGCGGCCCCCGAACCTCCTCTTCTTGGGTCCCGCACCAGTGCTCCTGGCTCCACCTCTCTGTCCAGTGGCCCCCATGGGAAGCCGCTACCCATTGTGGCACTTGTGTGTGTGCTCGCTCCTGAGCCTCACTGCTGCATATATTGACCCAGACAGCAGGACTCCCCCCTCCCCCCCCCCATCACTGGTTTCAATTGACAGCAGCGGGAGGTGATGGGCAAAGCCAGTGAGACCCGGAAGTGAGGATAGAGAAGAGCTGCAAATGTGCACAGCACTGGATCCAATGAGGGCTCAACATTTTTAACCTTAAAGGGGTTGTAAACTCCCGCCATTTTTCCAAAACCTTCTTTGCTGCAGCAGCGCCCCCAAGCCCCCCTTACACTTACCTGAGCTCCGTAATTCCCACGATTGGAATGAACACACCAGCTCCGGCCGGTGTCTCGTGTACTGATTGGATAGATTGATAGCAGCACAGCCATTGGCTGCCGCTGCTGTCAATCAAATCCAATTGATGCAGGTGCCGGGGGGTCGGAGCAGAGTCCTGCTGTCTATGTCTACGGACACAGCAGCAGGACACGGAAGCGCGCCCGAACGGGTGTCCACGAAGGAGAGCGCTTCTCCGACAGAGCAGTCGAGAAGAGGAGGAGCCAGGAGCGCCCCGCAGAGGGCCCCCAGAAGAGGAGGATCGGGGCCACTCTGTGCAAAACCAACTGCACAGCGGAGGTAAGTATAACATGTTTGCTATTTTTTTAAACAAACCTTTACAACCACTTTGAAGAGGACCTTCAGTCATTTTTTCATCTATTAAATCTTCTGCCCTTGTTGTTTTATCTTTGGATAGTAAAACATTTTTTTTATGCCAGTAAATCCCTTATACAGCCCACTTCCTGTTCCTTGTCTGGTCATTAGCCTAGGATTATGACATCATTCACAGCTCTCATGAGAACTTGCAAGGAATGGAGGGGGGATGAGTGATAAGAGGGCCAATGAAAGCTGTGGAGCTGGAGGTGTGCCTCTGTGTAAATCCAGGAAGTGAACAGGCAGCAGCTTCAGCTGCCCACAGTTACAATGGATGCAGTCAGACTCAGTGGAGGGAGATTTCTGCAGCATATTTGCCAAGTACAGAATCCCAGTATATATAAAATATAATATGCAAAGTGGTTGGAGGGAAGCTTCAGAATGGCACAGATGTTTTTATTACAAATTATGTGAGCAGACTGCAGTTCCTCTTTAACCCCTTCACACCTAAGGGTAAAACAAATCTTAACGAGTAAGCCCAATTTTGCAACTTTGACCTGTGTTAGTAAAACCGTACATATCATCACAGCGACTTTGTGCATCCTGGTGGATTATACCGCGTTTTCTTCAGGACAAATTGGGCTTCCATTTGGTGGTAAATGGTTGTGGATATCACCTGATTGTCTTTATTATCAAAGGAAAACTGGCCCAAATTCGTAAGCTAGGGTTAGGGTTAGGCCTAGGGTTAGGGTTAGGCCTAGGGTTAGGGTTTAGGGTTAGGGTTAGGCCTAGGGTTAGGGTTTAGGGTTAGGGTTAGGCCTAGGGTTAGGGTTAGGCCTAGGGTTAGGGTTTAGGGTTAGGGTTAGGCCTAGGGTTAGGGTTTAGGGTTAGGCCTAGGGTTAGGGTTAGGCCTAGGGTTAGGGTTTAGGGTTAGGGTTAGGCCTAGGGTTAGGCCTAGGGTTAGGGTTTAGGGTTAGGGTTAGGGTTAGGGTTAGGCCTAGGGTTAGGGTTAGAGTTTAGGGTTAGGGTTAGGCCTAGGGTTAGGGTTAGGGTTTAGGGTTAGGGTTAGGCCTAGGGTTAGGGTTTAGGGTTAGGGTTAGGCCTAGGGGTTAGGGTTAGACTTAGGGACCACCCCCAAAGGTCAAAGGTCAGCAGGCATGTCCCCCAGAGGTCAAAGGTCAAGAGGTGTGGCTGACCCACCCCCACCAAAGTGTTCCACCTACCCCAACTAAGTCGGGGCGTCAGCAAGTTGGGGTATCAGCAAGTCGGGGAAAGCTGTATATTTTTTTGTTACTACCATAACCTACCACCAAAAGAACAACCCAAATTCTCCCACTCCGGACGATCGCAGCGATACTACATATGTGTATGTTAGTTGTTGTTTGTATCCGGAGTACAGCCCAGAAACAATCGTTTTGGAAGCAGCAGGAGCCATTGTCTGTCAATCACAGCCAGTGAGCCAATCAGGGGGCGGGACCAAGCAGTGGCTCCGTGTGTGAATGGACACACAGAGCAGCAGCTCGGCTCGGGTGCCCCCATACTAAGCTGTTTGCTGAGGGGGAATCTGGCAGGAGGGAGGGGCCAGGAGCACCACCAGGGGACCCGAGAAGAGGAGGATCGGGATTGCTCTGTGCAAAACCATTACACAGAACAGGCAAGTATAACAGGTTTGTTATATTAGAAAGAAAAAAAAAACTAAAATTTAGCATTACTTTAATGCAAGGAATGCAAAGAATGCATTAATGTAATAAAATGTTTACGCTTTAGAATCACTATAAATGAAAATTGTTCGTTCTGTTCACGTCCGAGAAAAGTTTTGGAGTTGGTCCCTTTAACCGCTTGCCGACCAGTTATACTGCGGCAGGTTGGCTCGGCTGTGCGAATCGCCATAGCTGTACGTCGACCACCCGCGATCGCTCCACAGAGAGCCAGAACGGGGATCTGTTTGTTTGCATTGACAGATCCCCGATCTGACAAGGGAGTAGTGATCAGGAACAGCGATCTCTCTCTACTCCCTGTCAGTCCCCTCCCCCAACATTTTAGTAACACACTTAACCCCTTGATCGCCCCCCTAGTGTTAACCTCTTCCCTGCCAGTGACATTTATACAGTAATCAGTGGCTATATTTAGCTCTGATCACTGTAAGAATGTCACTGGTCCCCCCAAAAAAAGTGTCAAAAGTGTCCGATCTGTCCGCCGCAATGGTGCAGTTCCGCTAAAAATCACTGAAAAAAAAAAATCACTGAATCACCGCCATTACTAGTAAAAAAAATAATAATAAAAATGCCATAAATATATCCCCTGTTTTGTAGATGATATAACTTTTACACAAACCAATCAATAGACGCTTATTGCAATTTTTTTTTATCAAAAATATGTAGAAGAATATATATTTGTCCTAAACTGATGAAGTAATTTGTTTTTTTACTTTTTGGATATTTATTATAGCAAAAAGTAAAAAATATTGTTTTTTTTTTTCAAAATTGTCGCTCTTTTTTTGTTTATAGCGCAAAAAATAAAAACCGCAGAGGCGATCAAATAACACCAAAAGAAAGCTCCATTTGTCGGAAAAAAAGGACATCAATTTTATTTGTGTACAGCGTCGCACGGCCGCGCAATTGTCAGGTAAAGCGACGCAGTGCCGTATCACAAAAAATGGCCGGTCATTAAGGGGGTAAATCCTTCCGGGGGTGAAGTGGTTGAAGTCTGAATCTGATGTGGAGAATTTTGTACCCACTGTACGAGATTGTTCCTTCTGATTTTCTCATAGTGTGTACCCAGCTTATAGAAAATAGTTGCCTCCACTTCAGAGATTTATCCAAAACAAACTATTCTCTACTCCAGCCTTTTTCAACCATGGTGCCTCTTCTGGGCTCTTCAGGGGGGCCTTGGCAAAATTCCTAAAAATTGCCCTCAAAAATTGTCGTCAGCAAGCCAGAGGATGGATCAAGCCTGCCTCTTTGTTACACAAAGTCGAAGATTTTTTTATTGAGCTGCATTAAAAACCTTGGGCGCCGCGCGGGCCAGCTAACCACCGATGACATGATGGGTTGATAAAGACGATGTTGGGTGCCCAAAAGAGGTCCTTGTTTGTCCCTCTCCTCAGCACTGGGGCAAGGTCAGCTGAGGGAGAGAAATGGAGGGAGAAGAGAAATACTGAAATACTGGTCAGTACCAATATGTAAAGGTGTCTTTGCTTTGGAGGAATAAGTTACCTCCAATGTTGGGTGTCCTACGTGTGAAGATGCTGCTGTGTTATGAAAAACGTATTCAATTTCCTTTTTTTACATTTTACAATAGGATGCCTCGAGACGGAATATCAAAGGGTGACTTGCCTGAAAAAAGGTTAAGAAACTCTTCTCTACTCTATCCCAGACGAAAGGTGGTGCTGTGACTTCAGGTGTGCAATCCATGGATCCCTGTATGGAGGGAATACACCGTCACACTGTGTGCAATACAAACAGAAAGTGCTACACCCAACCCAGAGCATAATAGAACACGCTGAGAGTTCAAAAATAAACATGTGTGACCACTTCCTCTTCCAGCCGCCCTACACTGAGCTGCCGTCTCCCCTCTTCTTCCTCCACCAGGCAGACTTCTCCCCTCTTCCTCCTCCACCGAGCTGACTTCTCTCCTCTTCGTCCTCCACCGAGCAAACTTCTCCCCTCTTCCTCCCCCACCGAGCTGACTTCTCCCCTCTTCCTCCTCCACTGAACAGACTTCTCCCCTCTTCCTCCTCCACCGAGCAAACTTCTCCCCTCTTCCTCCCCCACCGAGCTGACTTCTCCCCTCTTCCTCCTCCACTGAGCAGACTTCTCCCCTCTTCGTCCTCCACCGAGCTGACTTCTCCCCTCGTCCTCCACCGAGCTGACTTCTCCCCTCTTCCTCCTCCACCGAGCTGATTTCTCCTCTCTTCCTCCTCCACTGAGCTGACTTCTCCCCTCTTTCTCCTCCACTGAGCAGACTTCTCCCCTCTTCCTCCTCCACCGAGCTGACTTCTCCCCTCTTCCTCCTCCACTGAGCAAACTTCTCCCCTCTTCCTCCTCCACTGAGCTGACTTCTCCCCTCTTCCTCCTCCACTGAGCTGACTTCTCCCCTCTTCCTCCTCCACTGAGCTGACTTCTCCCCTCTTTCTCCTCCACTGAGCAGACTTCCCCCCTCTTCCTCCTCCACCGAGCTGACTTCTCCCCTCTTCGTCCTCCACTGAGCAGACTTCTCCCCTCTTCCTCCTCCACCGAGCTGACTTTTCCCCTCTTCCTCCTCCACTGAGCTGATTCTCCCCTCTTCCTCCTCCACTGAGCTGACTTCTCCCCTCTTCCTCCTCCACTGAGCTGATTCTCCCCTCTTCCTCCTCCACTGAGCAGACTTCCCCCCTCTTCCTCCTCCACCGAGCTGATTTCTCCCCTCTTCGTCCTCCACTGAGCAGACTTCCCCCCTCTTCCTCCTCCACCGAGCTGACTTCTCCCCTCTTCGTCCTCCACCGAGCTGATTTCTCCCCTCTTCGTCCTCCACTGAGCAGACTTCCCCCCTCTTCCTCCTCCACCGAGCTGACTTCTCCCCTCTTCGTCCTCCACTGAGCAGACTTCTCCCCTCTTCCTCCTCCACCGAGCTGACTTCTCCCCTCTTCGTCCTCCACCGAGCTGACTTCTCCCCTCTTCCTCCTCCACCGAGCAGACTTCTCCCCTCTTCGTCCTCCACCGAGCTGACTTCTCCCCTCTTCCTCCTCCACCGAGCAGACTTCTCCCCTCTTCGTCCTCCACCGAGCTGACTTCTCCCCTCTTCGTCCTCCACTGAGCAGACTTCTCCCCTCTTCCTCCTCCACCGAGCTGACTTCTTCTCTCTTCGTCCTCCACTGAGCAGACTTCCCCCCTCTTCCTCCTCCACTGAGCAGACTTCTCCCCTCTTCCTCCTCCACTGAGCAGACTTCCCCCCTCTTCGTCCTCCACTGAGCAGACTTCTCCCCTCTTCCTCCTCCACCGAGCTGACTTCTTCTCTCTTCCTCCCCCACCAAGCTGACTTCTCTCCTCTTCCTCCTCCACCAAGCTGACTTCTCCTCTCTTCCTCCTCCACCGAGTCCACTTCTCCCCTCTTCCTCCTCCACTGAGCTGACTTCTCCTCTCTTCCTCCTCCTCCACCGAGTTGACTTCTCCCCTCTTCCTCCTCCACCGAGTCCACTTCTCCCCTCTTCCTCCTCCACTTAGCTGAATTTTCCCCTCTTCCTCCTCCACTGAGCTGACTTCTCCCCTCTTCCTCCTCCACTAAGCTGACTTCTGCCCTCTTCCTCCTCTGCCTAGCTGCCCTCTCCCCTCTTCCTCCTCCACCGAGTCCACTTCTCCCCTCTTCCTCCTCCTCTCTTCCTCCTTCACTGAGCTGCCCTCTCCCCTCTTCCTCCTCCACTGAGCTGCCCTCTCCCCCCTTTCTCCTCCACTGAGCTGCCCTCTCCCCTCTTCCTCCTCCACTGAGCTGCCCTCTCCCCCCTTTCTCCTCCACTGAGCTGCCCTCTCCCCTCTTCCTCCTCCACCGAGTCCACTTCTCCCTTCTTCCTCCTCCTCTCTTCCTCCTTCACTGAGCTGCCCTCTCCCCCCTTTCTCCTCCAGTGAGCAGACTTCTCCCCTCTTCCTCCCTCACTGAACAGACTTCTCCCCTCTGTCCTGCAGTAGTGTCAGCTCCGTCCTCTCATCATTGGCTGCACGTCTCTCCTGTGACCTGTGAGCTTGCAATCAGTCGGAGTCCCCACACAGGAGATTGGGTCAGTTCTACGTCTGTTTGTCTCTGTAGAAGCCAATATGTAGTCCAGCCCTCCGCTACGAACGAGAGCCTCACTCTCCTCTAACCATTGCTCACATTCCACCAGCATCTATGCTAGGATATCGGGTGGGGGTGGGGGAGGGGGCTGTCATGTCAGCACTGTATCAGGCACTTTAAAAATACTTTGATACAGAGCGGTGTGAAAGTAGCCAAATTGGTTGCTATTGGGAGATGAGAGATGCACAGAGGAGTGAAATAGACAATTTGTATTTCTTTTAAGATTTTCGCTGCCAAAGCTGTTTTTGCGTTTTTAGCCCTGAAAATGACATGAAACCCCCAAACATGATATGTTTTCTGAATGCAGACACCCTAGAGAATAAAATAGTGTTTTTTTACGTCACACGCTATTAACGCAAAAGGTCTAGGAAACTGGAAATTTCAGAAAAAAAACACACACTAAAGTGAATTTTAGGGGGCACAAATGCAATAAATTACCCACATTTTTGGTAAAATTTAAAAGACAAGGTTGTGTCGAGTAAATAGATACCCAACATGCCAAACCTTAACTTTGTGTGTGCCCGTGAAATGGCGACAAACTTCAGTACCCTATATTTTCTATAGGCGACGTTACAAAAGCACCTTATAGGTATCAGTTTAGTGTTACGGAGGAGGTCTTGCGCTAGAATTATTGCTCTCACTCTGGGGTGCGAAGCGATTTGCAACATGTATATCGCAACTGACGTTTTCACACATAGGTGCCCCCGACCTATTTGTTTACATTCATACGTGCGTATATGTGGAGGCCTCAATTTTTTTGGGAGAGGGATTTTAATGCGTTTGGGTGTGACTTCTTTTTTTTTTCATCACATAGAGGGCAAAAAGTCCCCTATGTGATGTTTTTATGTGACAGGTTCTCTTTAATGAGACATGCAGGGTCTAAAAGACTCCCAATGTCTCCCCTGATCACACGGAGAGGCTGACCCGGAGGTGACATCATACACGTCGCTTTCCAAGTCACAGCAAGAAGGGTAGGGGAGTGAATGTGTGTCCGCTCTCCTGCCTCCCCTCCACCCGCCATGCCGGTCCCAGGCCCGCAGATGGGCAAGTGGAGCCCTGAAAGCATGGTTGGGCATCCGAATGCTGACAGGCTAGAATCCAGGTGGCTGCAGCCAAACCCCCCGCTCTACGACGTATATACCCGGCAGCGAAGGGGTTAATTGAAGATTTTTTCAGGTCGGATCCCCGGTGGTTGGAGCACTGGGACACCACAGGGGGGTAAAACTGGAGAGTGCAGAATGTGGTGCAGCTGTGCATGGGAGCCAATCAGCCAACTTCAGCTTTTTCAATGAAGCTTTGACAATAAGACCTGGAAGCTGATTGGTTTCTATGCAGAGCTGCTCCAGATTCTGCACTTTCCAGTTTTAGTAAATATCCCCCCAATGACTACAACCCTTTGGGTCAGGGACAGTAGAATAAGGACTTGCTGGTCAATGAAGATGAAATACGAGGAGAATAATGCAGCCAGCCGCCCCGCATAGAATTCATTTGAACGCCTGAATCTGTTCAAAGTCCATAGAAGGAGGAAGCCTCCTGGAGGACACATTGTGACGTGAGGTCTTCTCCTGCCTAGGATGAGGTCCATTCTGCACACCGCCTGGTTCTTCCTCGCCCAGCAGCCGGTGACGGCGGCATTGGTGTTTGTGGTTCTTATCGCTCTACTCCAGGCTCTATACCACAAGGTATCTAACAGGAAGCTGCACAGAGAACACGAGCAACTGCTGCACGACGTGGCCTACCTGAGCCTAGAGAAGGAAGAACTGGAGGAGGAGAGTCTCCATCTAATAGAGGAGAACTGTAAGCTGACACAGAGGATTGACATTATCAGGTAAGTGCACCTGTCACCCTGTACTAGGTGGTGTGCACAGCTCAGTGTACAGGAAGGTAAGAAACGTCAATGTAGAAGAGACTTTGTATATCCGTCTGAATTCATATCATATCCCTACATTCTACACATAACTTTACTGTCCTTCAGAGTTTAGGGGGGCCGATTGTGGCCAGTCAGTGTAGAAGAAATAATATCCCCGGCTTGGTGGTCAGTGGGAGAAATAGTGTCCCATCATTGGTGTCAGTGGGAGGAATAGTGCCCTATCATTGGTATCAGTGGGAGGAATAGTGCCTCATCGTTGGTGTCAGTGGGAGGAATAGTGTCCCACCATTGGTCTCAGTGGAAGGAAGTGTCCCACCATTGGTCTCAGTGGGAGGAATAGTGCCCTATCATTGGTATCAGTGGGAGGAATAGTGCCCCATCATTGGTATCAGTGGGAGGAATAGTGCCCCATCATTGGTATCAGTGGGAGGAATAGTGTCCCACCATTGGTCTCAGTGGGAGGAATAGTGCCCCATCATTGGTATCAGTGGGAGGAATAGTGTCCCACCATTGGTCTCAGTGGGAGGAATAGTGCCCTATCATTGGTGTCAGTGGGAGGAATAGTGCCCCATCATTGGTGCCAGTAGAAGGAATGATGCTTCATGGTTGGTATCAGTGGGAGGAGTAGTGCCCCATCATTGTAAGTGGGAGAAATAGTGCCTCAAAGGCCTAATAAAGGCAAGCAAAGGGCAACATCCAGCCCCCAGGCAGCAGTTTGGAGAGCGCAGTGTATGACCTGTAAAGAGACAAAGTGAAATTGTGTTTCAGAAGGTGTCAGTGGTACTTGGATACGTTGGTGCTCCTCCGGCTCCTGGGATTTTTCTGTTGCTTCCTCACCCCACAATAACATTTACACAACCCGTGCAGGTTTGTGTGTTTTGGTAAGGCACTGGAAGTGGCAGTTTTTAGCCTGTGAAGTTAATCAGCGCCCCCTATCTGCTGTGTGTTCCCTTACAGGGATAGGAACTTGTCCGATGTCTCGGAGGAGAACAATCAGCTGTTCCATGATGTGGCTCTGCTGACACTAGAAAAGCAGGAAATTCAGGAGAAAAATCAGTTTCTGCAAACGGAGAACCAAAACCTGCTGCAGACGGTGGCACAGCTGAGGTATGGGAAGCGATGGAAGGGACAATGTGCACCAAGGTTGGGTTATTCCTCCATAACTCTATACAGATCGTCTGTTTCTCACTAATATGCCTTCCATTTGTAGTGCCAGAAGACCACCAGAGACCAATGAGGAGGTCCCACCACAGATGTGGCAGAACTACGCCACCCTGCTGGAGGAAAACGAGAGACTGAAGGCGAAATATGAAAATCTTAAAGTTCAGAGAGATCAAGCAATGCGATATTACCAACATGTGGACAAAGCTCGAACGCCAAACAAATGTCCCCTTTCCTAACAGAGTGAGGGGCAAATGTTCACACCTGGACTACATATCCGATTTCTAGACAGACAGTCCATTTTTTATCCTGGTTCAAAGGTCCCATATGTAGGCAGACTGTCCCTCTATTATCCTGATCTAGAGGTTCCATATGTAGATGGATAGTCCCTCTATTATCCCGATCCAAAGGTTCTTTGTGTAGATGGAAAGGCCCTCTATTATCCTGATCTAGAGGTTCCATGTGTAGATGGTTAGTCCCTCTATTATCCTGATCTAGAGGTTCCATGTGTAGATGGAAAGTACCTCTATTATCCTGATCTAGGGGTTCCATGTGTAGATGGTTAGTCCCTCTATTATCCTGATCTAGACGTTCCATGTGTAGATGGTTAGTCCCTCTATTATCCTGATCTAGAGGTTCCATGTGTAGATGGATAGTCCCTCTATTATCCCGATCTAGAGGTTCCATGTGTAGATGGAAAGTACCTCTATTATCCTGATCTAGACGTTCCATGTGTAGATGGAAAGGCCCTCTATTATCCTGATTCAAAGGTTCTTTGTGTAGATGGAAAGGCCCTCTATTATCCTTATCTAGAGGTTCCATGTGTAGATGGATAGTCCTTCTATTATCCCGATCTAGAGGTTCCATGTGTAGATGGAAAGGCCCTCTATTATCCCGATCTAGAGGTTCCATGTGTAGATGGAAAGGCCCTCTATTATCCCGATCTAGAGGTTCCATGTGTAGATGGATAGTCCTTCTATTATCCCGATCTAGAGGTTCCATGTGTGGATGGAAAGGCCCTCTATTATCCCGATCTAGAGGTTCCATGTGTAGATGAAAGTCCCTCTATTATCCCGATCTAGAGGTTCCATGTGTAGATGGAAAGGCCCTCTATTTTCCCGATCTAAAGGTTCCATGTGTAGATGAAAGTCCCTCTATTATCCCGATCTAGAGGTTCCATGTGTAGATGGAAAGGCCCTCTATTATCCTGATCTAGAGGTTCCATGTGTAGATGGATAATCCCTCTATTATCCTGATCTAGAGGTTCCATGTCTAGATGGATAATCCCTCTATTATTCTGATCTAGAGGTTCCATGTGTAGATGAAAGTCCCTCTTTTATCCCAATTTTGAGGTTCCATGTGTAGATGGAAAGGCCCTCTATTATCCTGATCTAGAGGTTCCATGTGTAGATGGATAATCCCTCTATTATCCTGATCTAGAGGTTCCATGTCTAGATGGATAATCCCTCTATTATTCTGATCTAGAGGTTCCATGTGTAGATGAAAGTCCCTCTTTTATCCCAATTTTGAGGTTCCATGTGTAGATGGAAAGGCCCTCTATTATCCTGATCTAGAGGTTCCATGTGTAGATGGATAATCCCTCTATTATCCTGATCTAGAGGTTCCATGTGTAGATGGATAGTCCCTCTATTATCCTGATCTAGATGTCTCATATCCAGGCTGACACTCTATCCTGATCTAATGTTCCATAACTGGAAGGACTGTTGACATTACTCTCATCTAGAGGTTCCATCAGATGATAGACTGGTTCTCTACTATCCTTATCTGCTTGTCTCAGAAGCACCTCTATTATTCTATTCTAGAGGCACTATATCCAGATAGACTGTGCCTGTTTTATTTTGGTTCAGATCTCCCATAACTAGATGGACTGTTCCTGTTACCTCCATTTAGATGTTCTCTTAAGCCAACCATGCAGTGTGGAAAATAATGATTGGCTCCCCTGCAGATTGTGTAAGTTTGCCAACAAAGGAATGAAGGGTCTATAATAGTTATCCCAGATGTATTATAAAGTCTATAGGTGCAGACACCGAGCATTTGCACGTGTACTGATACCTCCAGGTGGGCCGCATGAAGAGACGTCACGCAAGGGAGTTGGCGGCGTCACGCGCTGATTTCCGGAAGTCAATGGGTGGAGAAGACAGAGGGAATCAGCGGCGTGTTGGAGGTGTCAGAACACCGCGACGGCCATCTTGGTACACCCAGAATTTGCCCGCAGCATGGCTTGTTAGTTGTTACACACAGCTAAGTTATGTTACAGCCAAATCAGTGCTGCATATTAGTGCCTCCTCATCAGTGCAGCCTCACCAGCGCACATCAGTGAAGAAGAAAAATTACTTTTTTTTACAAAATTGTACTTTTAAAACTGTTACATTACATATAAAAAAAAGTATCAGTATAGGTGAGTACTTGGGGGGGGGGGGGGGGGGTACCGATACTTGTAGTACTCGGTCTTAAAAAAAGTGGTATTGTTGCAACCCTATTTTATATGATAGAGACAGAATATCAACCAAAAATCCAGAAAGCACACAGTACAAATGATATAAATGGAGTTGCAGTTCAGTGAGTAAAATAAGTATTTGATCCCCTTCACTAAACATGACTTAGTAGTTGGTGGAGAAACCCTTGTTGGTGATCACAGAGGTCAGACGTTTCTTGTAGGTGGTGATCAGGTTTGCACACATCTCAGGAGGGATTTTGCTCCACTCTTCTTTACAGATCTTCTCTAAGGCCCGGTTCACACCGATGCTTTATTTTAAGTGCATTTTCAGTTTTGCAGAAATACACTACAGTCCATTCACCATGGTTTCCTCTGGGTCATGTTCACATCTGTGCATTTTATGGAAAGGGCCAGGGAATTTTTTTCTGGTTTTTGGTTCCATAGACTTCAATGGATCAAAAGTGTGTTTTGAAAAAAGCAATATGCACCTGCAATATGCAAACTGCACCCTGCATAGGTGTGAACCAGGTCGGAATCCTTAAGGTTTCTTGGCTGTCTCTTGGCAACTCAAAGTTTCAGCTGCCCCCGTAAATTTTCTATGGGATTAAGGTCTGGAGACTGGCTACGCCACTCCATGACCCATCTTCAGTGTTCTGGATGAGGGAAGAAGGTTCTCCTCCAAGATCTTACAATACATGGCCCCGTCCATTGGCCCCTCAATGCGGCAAAGTCGGCCTGAACCTTTATCAGAGAAACAGCCCCAAATCATCATGTTTCCACCTCCATGTGTGACTGTAGGGATGATGTGACTGTAGGGATGATGTGTGACTGTAGGGATGATGTGACTGTAGGGATGATGTGTGACTGTAGGGATGATGTGTGACTGTAGGGATGGTATGTGACTGTAGGGATGATGTGTGACTGTAGGGATGATGTGACTGTAGGGATGATGTGTGACTGTAGGGATGATGTGACTGTAGGGATGATGTGTGACTGTAGGGATGATGTGTGACTCTAGGGATGGTGTGTGACTGTAGGGATGGTGTGTGACTGTAGGGATGATGTGTGACTGTAGGGATGATGTGACTGTAGGGATGATGTGACTGTAGGGATGATGGTGTGACTGTAGGGATGGTGTGTGACTGTAGGGATGATGTGACTGTAGGGATGATGTGTGACTGTAGGGATGATGTGTGACTGTAGGGATGATGTGATTGTAGGGATGATGTTACTGTAGGGATGATGTGTGACTGTAGGGATGGTGTTCTTAGGGTCATAGTCAGCATTTTTCTTCCTCCAAACATGGCGAGACAATTTAATGCCAAAGAGCTCAATTATGTTGATTGGTAGACTTCAGACGTTCCTCTCCATGTGTCTTCCTAAGGAGGGGACCTTGCGGGTGCTGCAGGATTTCCATCCATGGTGGTGTATTGTGTTACCAATGGTTTGTTTGGTGACTGTGGTCCCAACTGCCTTGAGATCCTTCACAAGCTCCTCCCATGTAGTTCTGGGCGGATCCCTCACTTTTCTAATGACCATCCTCACCCCATGAGGAGAAATCTTCCATGGAGCTCCAGACTGAAGGCCATTGATGGTTATTTTGTATTTCTTCCATTTGTGAATAATCGCTCCAACAGTTGTCTCCTTCTCACCAAGCTTCTTGCTGATTGTCTTGTAGCCCATTCCAGCCTTGTGCAGGTCTACAATCTTCTCCCTGACGTCCTCTGACAGATCTTTGGTCTTCCCCATGATGGTGAGGATTGGATGGAAGAAAGAGATTCTGTGGACAGGAGTCTTTTATACACATAACGAGTTGTCGTTAGGAGAACCTTCTTACATTGACAGGACTAATCTGTGTACCACATGAGCACCTACTGTAGTGTCTGTGGGGGGCAGAATTATTGTTGGTTGGTTGGTTGGGGATCAAATACTTATTTTACTCCATTTATAACATTTATATCATGTGTTTTTTTTCTGGATTTTTGGTTGATATTCTGTCTCTATGATATAAAATACACCTATGATAAAAATTATAGACCCTTCATTACTATGTAAGTGGTAAAAACTTACACCATCTGCAGGGGAGTCAATCATTATTTCCCCCCCACTGTATATGGTTGGAATCTCAGATGGTTCAGAAGGGAAATTCCAACCATCTATGGGCAGGCTGAATGTACCCAATTTGATCCATACAACCAGCATGTTGGATTTGTTCATGTGATTAGAGCTGCACGATTAATCGTTAAAAATCGTGATTCTCATTTTAGCCAAAATCTTGCAGCTCTACATGTGAGATCACTGTATTATCCAGGCAGGGATGGCTCCCTGCACCGCCCCCCCTACCCCCCCCCCAGGAAAGAAGAAAATAATCACACCATCTATGGCCGGCTTTACCCTGAAGAAGATTTACCAGAGAATGACAGAACTGAGGAGATGTGTGACCGCCATTGGTGAGGATTGATATCTCCTACCCTGGTCTGTATGTGAGGAGCCAAATCACTGATATAAACCGAGGGAGATGTGCACCGTCTCTTCTATCCTCCAGGGAAAAGGGTGAAGAAAACGGTGGAACAGTGGAGGGGGGGGGGTTGTCACCTGACATTTATACAAGTCCTTATTGGGGGGGGGGGGCTTACATAGTAACAGTGTGGATTTTGTGACCCTTTTTGAGTGTCAGTGCTGGTCATGGGGCTCTTCATACGTGGTGATGATACGTTGGATGGGCTGTATGTGGTGTCAGTATTGGCCATGTGCCACTACATAGATATGTGCGGGGGAAGGGTTGGTCAGTAGTGACAGTTCAGGTCACATGACACCTCTGTATGTGGGGGAAGGGTTGTCTGTAGTGACAGTTCCGGTCACATGACACCTCTGTGTGTGGGGGAAGGGTGGTCTGTAGTGACAGTTCAGGTCACATGACACCTCTGTGTGTGTGGGGGGAAGGGTTGTCTGTAGTGACAGTTCAGGTCACATGACACCTCTGTGTGTGGGAGAAGGGTGGTCTGTAGTGACAGTAGTAGTGTAGTGACAGTTCAGGTCACATGACACCTCTGTGTGTGGGGGAAGGGTGGTCTGTAGTGACAGTTCAGGTCACATGACACCTCTGTGTGTGGGGGAAGGGTGGTCTGTAGTGACAGTTCAGGTCACATGACACCTCTGTGTGTGGGGGAAGGGTGGTCTGTAGTGACAGTTCAGGTCACATGACGCCTCTGTGTGTGGGGGAAGGGTGCTCTGTAGTGACAGTTCAGGTCACATGTCACCTCTGTGTGTGGGGGAAGGGTGGTCTGTAGTGACAGTTCAGGTCACGTCACCTCTGTATGTGGGGGAAGGGTGGTCTGTAGTGACAGTTCAGGTCACATGACACCTCTGTATGTGTGGGGGAAGGGTGGTCTGTAGTGACAGTTCAGGTCACGTTACCTCTGTGTGTGGGGGAAGGGTGGTCTGTAGTGACAGTTCAGGTCACATGACACCTCTGTGTGTGGGGGAAGGGTGGTCTGTAGTGACAGTTCAGGTCACATGACGCCTCTGTGTGTGGGGGAAGGGTGCTCTGTAGTGACAGTTCAGGTCACGTTACCTCTGTGTGTGGGGGAAGGGTGGTCTGTAGTGACAGTTCAGGTCACATGACACCTCTGTGTGTGGGGGAAGGGTGGTCTGTAGTGACAGTTCAGGTCACGTCACCTCTGTATGTGGGGGAAGGGTGGTCTGTAGTGACAGTTCAGGTCACATGACACCTCTGTATGTGTGGGGGAAGGGTGGTCTGTAGTGACAGTTCAGGTCACGTTACCTCTGTGTGTGGGGGAAGGGTGGTCTGTAGTGACAGTTCAGGTCACATGACACCTCTGTATGTGGGGGGGAAGGGTGCTCTGTAGTGACAGTTCAGGTCATGTTACCTCTGTGTGTGGGGGAAGGGTGCTCTGTAGTGACAGTTCAGGTCACATGTTACCTCTGTGTGTGGGGGAAGGGTTCACACGCCATCCCCAGTCTGATGTACATATAAGACATCTGTGAATGTTTCTGTAATAAAACATTTGTGAAATCTATTGAAGGTTTCATTTTCCCCTCTTTGGTTATCACATTGCAGACAATATACCGTGTGAGATGTGAGGAGGAGAGGAACTTCCACACCACCTAATAATTCCATACAAATAATACAATCTTCTATCTATACAACTACAAATGTAAAGGGTGCCGCTCACATCTAAATGTGTCCCGCACATCCAAATTCAGCTTCCAGGTTTTATTACCAAAGGATAATTGAACAAGCTGAGGTCAGAAGCTGATTGGTTGCTATGCAGAAATGTGACTCATTTTTCCCCTCTTTAGGCTTTAGTAAATAAACCCCCCTTGTCAGGAGCAGCTAGCGCTCCTGCTCCTCATTCCAGTATCCGGGTTTTGTATATGGCATTCCCCTTGTCTGTGTCCCCCTGCAGGCTGATTGATGTGGTCAGTCTCTGGATGGAAACTTAAACCTGTTATAAGCCAACTAACTCCTCATTTGGATGATTGGGATAGAGAGTGATACATATGTTGTTCCTGATCTGTCTGTCTGCCTGCCCTGCTCTACTAGATTGGATTTCCCTGTGTATGATCTTGGAGCAGATTTTGGACTATTCCCTGAACTCAGCCTGCCTTTTACCTGGACTGTCATAGAACCACATTACCTGTCTACTTACCGCAAGTACCTGTTTGCTTTGCTTAGTTCGCACATGCCCTGGGGTGGTGGCCAGATACTATAGCATTGTGTATAAGTCCTGGGGGCAAACGAGTACAGTTAGGCCTGCTTGCCTTATGGGAAAGGGGGCTGCTATAGGTGAAGAACACAGTAGCCAGCTATAGTGTCTGACCACCTGCGTTAGGGGTAGACATGACGCCCCTATGGAACTAAAATCTTAACACATATGTACATATATCATAAGCATAGACAAGCGTGGCTTCTATAGTCCGTGAAGAAAACAATATTCCCAATAAAAACACTTAATAGAGTAAAACTAAAACAACTCTTCAAATCTTCTGATGATATTTCTTACAGTTCCAATCCCATGTGTATGGCTCCACAACGTGTTTTCTATCTCCAAACAAAACTGAGCCATCGCAATCCAGTTCTCCTGCTGCATCCGGCTCCTCCCACATGCTACATCAAGCCCATGTCCCTGATGAAGTCACGTGGGTGTGACGTAACGCGTGGGAGGAGCCAGATGCCGCAGGAGAATTGGATAGCGACTACACAGTCGCAAAAGGCATTTTTACAATTTTGTTTTGTTGTAAGTGCAATACTATTAATAAATGATTGGTATATGGTTTACTACACTACGAGAGGCCATCTTATGTTTCCTTGAGTGCATTTGCAGCAGAGAAGACCGGAGGTCTCTTAAAGAGATATACACCGGGGATAACAAAAGGAGAAAATCGTCCAGAACGATAACCAGGAGGGGAGCAGATACCATACCTATACCCCCCACCCACCCCCGCAGGGGTAAAATGCCCATCTAGGCCTAACTACACATGTTTTAGGTACACATAGGAGCAAAGGTGGTGGGACCCACTTGGTGTGTTGGTGTGGAATTATGTTATTATTGTGGACAGAGTAGAGGAGGATTTTGTTTAGAGATAGAAAACACGTTTTGGAGCCATACACATGGGATCGGGACTATATTAAGCATCGTCATAAGATTTGAAGAGTTGTTTTATATTTATTCTATTACGTGTTTGATTGGGTGTATTGTTTTTTTCATGGACTATTGAAGCACTTTCCCACGCTTATGAAACACACTATATTGCCAAAGGTATAGGGACAACCTTCCAAATTATTGGGTTTAGGTCTTCCAATCCCCTCCATGGTCACAGGTGTATAGAATCACACACCTCGGCATGCAGACGGTTCCTCCAAACGTTTGTGAAAGAGTACGTTGCTCTCAGGAGCGCAGACAATCTAAGCGTGGTACCGTGATAGGTGGCCACCTGTGCAAGAAGTCCATCCTACTACTAAAATATTCCACGGTCACCTGTTAGTGGTATTATAACAAAGTGGGAGCAACTGGGAACAGCAGCAACTCAGCCGCCACGTAAAATGACAGAGCGGGGTCAGTGCATGCTGAAGTGCGTGGAAGTCGCCAACTGTCTGCAGAGTCAATCGCTACAGATCTCCAAACTTCCTGTGGCCTTCAGATTAGCACAACAACAAAGCGTAGAGAGCTCCATGCTTCCATGGTCGAGCAGCTCCATCCAAGCCTTACATCACCAAGTGCAATGCAAAACGTTGGATGCAGTGGTGTAAATGTAGACGTGTTCTCTGGAGTGACCAATCACGCTCCTCTGTCTGGCAATCCGATGGATGTTTCTGGGTTTGGTGGTTGCCAGGAGAACGGTACTTGCCTGACTGCATTGTGCCAAGTGTAAAGTTTAGTGAGGGGAATTATGGTGTGGGGGGTTGTTTTTCAGGGGTTGGGCTTGGCCCCTTAGTTCCAGTGAAGGGAACTCTTAAGGCGTCGGCATACCAAGACATTTTGGACCATTTCATGCTCCCAACTTTGTGGGAAGAGTTTGGGGACGGCCCCTTCCTGTTCTGACATGACTGCCCACCAGTACACAAAGCAAGGTCCATAAAGACATGGATGAGCGAGTTTGGGGTGGAGGAACTTGAATGGCCTGCACAGAGTCCTGACCTCAACCCTATAGAACACCTTTGGGATGAATTAGAGGGGAGACTGCGAGCCAGGCCTTCTCATCCAACATCAGTGCCTGACCTCACAAATGCTCTTCTGGAAGAATGGTCAAACATTCCCATAGACACCCTCCTAAACCTTGTGGACGGCCTTCCCAGAAGAGTTGAAGCTGTTATAGCTGCAAAGGGCGGAGCCAACTCAATATTGAACCCTACGGACTAAGACTGGGATGTCAATTAAGTTCATGTGTGTGTAAAGGCAGGCGTCCCAATACTTTTGGCAATATAATGTATATGTATGCACAGTGCTGCGCATAAATAAGTACACCTCTACAGATTCGTCAGAAAACCTTTACTTTCCTTTCAGAATGAACATTTTCTATGGGACGCTAAACTACAAAATACTCCCACAAATGTGGCCGTTGATTGCAACCAAGATTTGTTCATTTGCACACACAAAAAAAGTATTTTCCCCTAAATAATTCATTCAAGACCATGTTGGGAAAAATGAATGCACCCCCAATGAAAGTCTTAGGAGCAAAGCTAAATCTTAGACAATAAAATCCTAATTAACAAGAATTCATCTACAGGTGAGTGTAATTATTCAATAAACAGGTGTCCAGCAGACAGGTGATTATAAAAAGGGCGTTACTTAAAGTGGTGTTCCGGACAAAATTATACTTTTTAAATAAAAATCCCCCTATAATACACAAGATTAATGTATTCTAGTAAAGTTAGTGTGTAAACTAAGGTCTGTTTTGTTAGTTTATAGCAGTAGTTTGTTATTTTATAAACTTACAGCAGGCTGTGGCCATCTTAAGTGTGGGCATCTGAAGCCAGACTGTATTTCTTCCTGGATCTCATCCTTGCAGATCTCGCACATGCTCAGTGCAGCACAAGCAGTAATAGGTTTCAGGTCAGGTTTCCATAGCAACGGCAGTGTCAGAGGAAGTTGCCACCCCTTCCCAGAAGGCATTGCAAACAGGAAATGATGCGATGGGCCAGGGAGGAGGAAGTGAAAAATGAATACAGCAGATATACAGGAGGTGCTGAGGAAAAAAATTAAAAAATATCCAATTTGTTTACAGTGCACAGTTTAGTGAGGGATGCTGAAGAGTTGTAAAAGTGGGTGGAACTCCCCTTTAACTACTTCCGGACCGCCTACCATACATGTACAGTGGCAGGTCGGCTCTATTGTGCGAAACAATGCACCTGTTCGTCCTTTCGTGCAATAGACACTGAGGGGGCGCGTGCTGATTGGACCGAAGGGGAGCCAATCAGCGGGTCTGAAGGACACACTTAACCCTTTGATCGCCCCTGATATTGACCCCTTCCCCTGCCAGTGTCATTAGTACAGTAACAGTTCATAATTTTAGCACTGATCACTGTAATAATGTCACTGGTCCCCCCCCCAAAAAAAAAAGTGTCAAAAAAGTGTCGCCAACATTACTAGTAAAAATAAATAAAACTGCAATAAAAATATCCCATAGTTTGTATATTCTATAACGTTTGCGCAAACCAATCAATATGCGTTTATTGGTTTATTTTATTAACAAAAATAAGTAGCAGAATACTTATTGGAATAAATTGATGAAGAAAATTTGATTTTTTAACATGGTTTTATAGCAGAAAGTAAAAAAATATATTTTTTTTTTCAAAACTGTCTGTTTTTTGTTTAGTTTATAGCACAACAGATAAAGATCACAGGAGGTGATCAAATACCAGCAAAAGAAAGCTCTATTTGTTGGGGGGGACATCAATTTTATTTGGGTACAACATCGCACGACCACGCAATTGTCATTAAAGTAACACAGTGCCGTATCGGAAAAAAAAAAGAAGCCTGGTCATGAAGGGGGGGTAAACCTTCCGGGGCTGAAGTGGTTAACAAAGAAAACCCCTCCCCCATTTCATGCAGTCAGCAATGGCACCATATGCAAGAGAAATGTCACAAAGCCTGAGAAAGACAATCATTTCTTTACACAAGAAAGGTGAAGGCTACAAGAAGATCAGCAAAACTTTACTTATCAGTCAGAATACAAACATGTAACAAAGATGGAACTGCAACCATCTCAGAGAGGTCCCGGCCGTCCACGGAAGGTAAGACCTCGTCAGGAGCGTCTTCTGATGAGAAGGGTTGAAGAACATCGTCATGCAAGGTCACTGCAGTTGGCTAAAGAAGTAGAAAGCCAAACTGGGCTGATTGTTTCCCGTCACACAATACGGCGTACACTGCAGAGGATTGGCCTTCATGGGTGTCGTCCACCAAGGAAGTTTCTCCTAAAGACCACGTACAAGAAAGACCACCTAGAATTTACCAGGGCCCATGCTGAAAAAGAAGAAGACTACTCTGTACTCTGCAGTGATGAAACCAAGATAAATGTTTTTGGAACTGATGGCTTCAAAACCGTATTGTATGGCAAAAGGTGAGGAGTACAAAAGAAAAATGCATTGTGCCTACTGTGAAACATGGTGGTGGCAGTGTCCTTCTGTGGGGCTGCATGAGTGTTGCTGGTGTCGGGGAGCTGCATTTCATTGATGGGATCATGAATTCACAGATGTCCTGCTCTATATTGAATGAGAAGATGCTACCATCACTCCGTGTTCCTTGGTCGTTGTGCACTTTTCCACCATGACAATGATCCAAAACACACATCTAAGGCCAATGCTGAAGAAGATCCGGGTGAAAGTGATTCAGTGGCCGTCTCCTGACCTGAACCCAATCGGGGAACTCCTATGGGGAATTCTGAAGAGACGTCACTCTCCATCCAGGCTTTAAAAGGGATCGTTCTTGAAGAATGGAAAAAGATCGATCTTGCAATATGTCGTGGTTCATCCCACGTCTAGAAGACTTGGTGCCGTCCTTTCACATCATACACAATACTAGATGGAGGAGTTCTTCTTGTGGGGCGGATTCATTTCTTCCAACTCATTTGAGTAAAACTGAAGAATTTGTAATCTGAGTTCTATTATTATCCCCGTCCTTCCGTGTAATGAGCCAAACAAATGTTCTATAAATATCAGTTTTGTCACAATGTTGGAAATTGTTCTTCTGATCATTGATTAAATCTTACTTTTCAAAAAGGGGTGTCCTCATTTATACTGAGCGCTGTATATTGGGGTGTCCTCAGTTATACTGAGCTCTGTATATTGGGGTGTCCTCATTTATACTGAGCGCTGTATATTGGGGTGTCCTCATTTATACTGAGCGCTGTATATTGGGGTGTCCTCATTTATACTGAGCGCTGTATATTGGGGTGTCCTCATTTATACTGAGCACTGTATATTGGGATGTCCTCATTTATACTGAGCTCTGTATATTGGGGTGTCCTCATTTATACTGAGCGCTGTATATTGGGGTGTCCTCATTTATACTGAGCGCTGTATATTGGGGTGTACTCATTTATACTGAGTGCTGTATATTGGGGTGTCCTCATTTATACTGAGCGCTGTATATTGGGGTGTCCTCATTTATACTGAGCGCTGTATATTGGGGTGTCCTCATTTATACTGAGCGCTGTATATTGGGGTGTCCTCATTTATACTGAGCGCTGTATATTGGGGTGTCCTCATTTATACTGAGCTCTGTATATTGGGGTGTCCTCATTTATACTGAGCGCTGTATATTGGGGTGTACTCATTTATACTGAGTGCTGTATATTGGGGTGTCCTCATTTATACTGAGCGCTGTATATTGGGGTGTCCTCATTTATACTGAGCGCTGTATATTGGGGTGTCCTCATTTATACTGAGCTCTGTATATTGGGGTGTCCTCATTTATACTGAGCGCTGTATATTGGGGCGTACTTATTTATACTGAGCTCTGTATATTGGGGCGTCCTCATTTATACTGAGCGCTGTATATTGGGGTGTCCTCATTTATACTGAGTGCTGTATATTGGGGTGTCCTCATTTATACTGAGCGCTGTATATTGGGGTGTCCTCATTTATACTGAGCGCTGTATATTGGGGTGTCCTCATTTATACTGAGCGCTGTATATTGGGGTGTCCTCATTTATACTGAGCGCTGTATATTGGGGTGTCCTCATTTATACTGAGCGCTGTATATTGGGGCGTACTCATTTATACTGAGCTCTGTATATTGGGGCGTACTCATTTATACTGAGCTCTGTATATTGGGGCGTCCTCATTTATACTGAGCTCTGTATATTGGGGTGTCCTCATTTATACTGAGCTCTGTATATTGGGGTGTCCTCATTTATACTGAGCTCTGTATATTGGGGCGTACTCATTTATACTGAGCTCTGTATATTGGGGCGTCCTCATTTATACTGAGCTCTGTATATTGGGGTGTACTCATTTATACTGAGCGCTGTATATTGGGGTGTCCTCATTTATACTGAGCGCTGTATATTGGGGTGTCCTCATTTATACTGAGTAGGGTTGTCCCGATACCGATACTAGTATCAGTATCGGGACGATACAGAGCATTTTCCTGAGTACTTGTACTCGCACAAATGCTCCCGATGCCTTAGGTGATACCTGGGATGGGAGAGAGGCAATGTGCAACGGGAAGTCAGCGGGCGGAGCGGAGGGCGAGTCTTCAAGCAGGTAAGCTGGCACAGGTGCAGAGTGCAGGGCACAGGTGCATCATCCATTGGTATCGACGACAGAGCCGTCATATTCGGTAATGGAAGTGACGCTCTGTTTTGCCGTTACACCGTCAGTGCTTGAAAATCCAGACGCCCATCTTGGTACACCCTGCACTCGGCCACAGTATGCCAGCAGCGGACATCTTGTTACACCCAGCCCATATAGTTCGGACTGGGTGTAATAAGATGTCCGCTGCTGCTTTATTGAGGCCAAGTGCAAGGTGTACCAAGATGGGCGTCACAGATGCAGCATAGAAAAATAAATCCTCAATCAGTGCTCATCAGTGACATCTGTTAGTGCCATCCAGCTAGTGCCAGTGATCAGTGTGTGCCACCTATCAGTGCCCATCAGTGCTGCATAATCAGTGCCATCTATTAGTGCTCATCAGTGCATGCCACCTATCAGTGCCCAGCCATCAGTGTGTGATTAAACAATGTACCATTATATTTTTTACTGTTTTGCACTTTTGGTTGGTTGTGTGATTTTTTTTACATTTGTTATTTATTGTTGTTGTTAATATATTTTGATGTTGTAAAAAATTTTTTGTATTTATCAATATGCTCTGTGAAAATTCTTCGAGTTTACTGTGTGACAAGCAAATAAAAGTTTTATTCTTTTATAATGTCTTGAGTTACAGTTCTTCATTATAAAGATATTCTTAGTCAGCATTGTGGTTTGAAAACTGTCACATGACATTAAAAAAAAAAAGCATTGGTAATCGGTATCGGCGAGTACTTGAAAAAAGTATCAGTACTTGTACTCGTTCTTACAAAAGTGGTATCGGGACAACCCTAATACTGAGCACTGTATATTGGGGTGTCCTCATTTATACTGAGCGCTGTATATTGGGGTGTCCTCATTTATACTGAGCTCTGTATATTGGGGTGTACTCATTTATACTGAGTGCTGTATATTGGGGTGTACTCATTTATACTGAGGGCTGTATATTGGGGTGTCCTCATTTATACTGAGCGCTGTATATTGGGGTGTCCTCATTTATACTGAGCTCTGTATATTGGGGTGTCCTCATTTATACTGAGCGCTGTATATTGGGGTGTCCTCATTTATACTGAGCTCTGTATATTGGGGTGTCCTCATTTATACTGAGCGCTGTATATTGGGGTGTCCTCATTTATACTGAGCGCTGTATATTGGGGTGTCCTCATTTATACTGAGCGCTGTATATTGGGGTGTCCTCATTTATACTGAGCGCTGTATATTGGGGTGTCCTCATTTATACTGAGCGCTGTATATTGGGGTGTCCTCATTTATACTGAGCGCTGTATATTGGGGTGTCCTCATTTATACTGAGCGCTGTATATTGGGGTGTCCTCATTTATACTGAGCGCTGTATATTGGGGTGTCCTCATTTATATTGAGCGCTGTATATTGGGGTGTACTCATTTATACTGAGGCTGTATATTGGGGTGTCCTCATTTATAATGAGCGCTGTATATTGGGGCACACTCATTTATGCTGAGCGCTGTATATTGGGGTGTCCTCATTTATACTGAGGCTGTATATTGGGGTGTCCTCATTTATACTGAGGCTGTATATTGGGGTGTCCTCATTTATACTGAGGCTGTATATTGGGGTGTCCTCATTTATACTGAGGCTGTATATTGGGGTGTCCTCATTTATACTGAGGCTGTATATTGGGGTGTCCTCATTTATAATGAGCGCTGTATATTGGGGCGCACTTATTTATGCTGAGCGCTGTATATTGGGGTGTCCTCATTTATAATGAGCGCTGTATATTGGGGCGCACTCATTTATGCTGAGCGCTGTATATTGGGGTGTCCTCATTTATACTGAGTGCTGTATATTGGGGTGTACTCATTTATACTGAGCGCTGTATATTGGGGCGTCCTCATTTATACTGAGCGCTGTATATTGGGGCGCACTCATTTATACTGAGCGCTGTATATTGGGGTGTACTTATTTATACTGAGCTCTGTATATTGGGGTGTCCTCATTTATACTGAGCGCTGTATATTGGGGCGCACTCATTTATACTGAGTGCTGTATATTGGGGTGTACTCATTTATGCTGAGCTCTGTATATTGGGGCGCACTCATTTATACTGAGCGCTGTATATTGGGGTGTCCTCATTTATACTGAGCGCTGTATATTGGGGCGCACTCATTTATACTGAGCGCTGTATATTGGGGTGTACTTATTTATACTGAGCTCTGTATATTGGGGTGTCCTCATTTATACTGAGTGCTGTATATTGGGGTGTCCTCATTTATACTGAGCGCTGTATATTGGGGTGTCCTCATTTATACTGAGCGCTGTATATTGGGGCGCACTCATTTATACTGAGCGCTGTATATTGGGGTGTACTTATTTATACTGAGCTCTGTATATTGGGGTGTCCTCATTTATACTGAGCGCTGTATATTGGGGCGCACTCATTTATACTGAGTGCTGTATATTGGGGTGTACTCATTTATGCTGAGCTCTGTATATTGGGGCGCACTCATTTATACTGAGCGCTGTATATTGGGGTGTCCTCATTTATACTGAGCGCTGTATATTGGGGCGCACTCATTTATACTGAGCGCTGTATATTGGGGTGTCCTCATTTATACTGAGTGCTGTATATTGGGGTGTCCTCATTTATACTGAGCGCTGTATATTGGGGTGTCCTCATTTATACTGAGCGCTGTATATTGGGGCGCACTCATTTATACTGAGCTCTGTATATTGGGGTGTCCTCATTTATACTGAGTGCTGTATATTGGGGTGTCCTCATTTATACTGAGCTCTGTATATTGGGGTGTCCTCATTTATACTGAGGCTGTATATTGGGGTGTCCTCATTTATACTGAGGCTGTATATTGGGGTGTACTCATTTATACTGAGCGCTGTATATTGGGGTGTCCTCATTTATACTGAGTGCTGTATATTGGGGTGTCCTCATTTATACTGAGCGCTGTATATTGGGGCGCACTCATTTATACTGAGCGCTGTATATTGGGGTGTCCTCATTTATACTGAGCGCTGTATATTGGGGCGCACTCATTTATACTGAGCTCTGTATATTGGGGTGTCCTCATTTATACTGAGGCTGTATATTGGGGTGTACTCATTTATACTGAGGCTGTATATTGGGGTGTCCTCATTTATGCTGAGCTCTGTATATTGGGGTGTCCTCATGTATACTGAGCTCTGTATATTGGGGTGTACTCATTTATGCTGACTTCTGTATATTGGGGTGTACTTATTTATGCTGAGCACTGTATGGGCTCTCAGCAGGGACAGTAGGTGGGCTCCTTGGATCTCCCATGTTGATGCTTCTTTATAGAGCTGGCAGTAATCTGGGAGTATTCTTCTTCTATTCTCAGGGAGGAGATCTCCTCCGGCATTTCCCCTCCCTGGCAGATGTGTCTGTGTTTACTGCAATTAATGTCTCCCCCGGGGGGGTAAAAAACCCTCCCAGCCTCATCACAATGTATGTTCACCTGTAAGATGTCATCCAGGATATCAGACTGATGTACATATAATAAGATATTACATGTCTCTATATCAGCTTAGCCCACACACATACCCCTCCCATTTATCTGCCCCGTCCGCATCAGTGCCAGCAAGCCGAGGACTGGAGGACTGGCATTCAATCTCCAGGATTCAGAGGAACACCTCAAATTCAGTGTGTGGAGCACAGACCCCCCTACCCTGGAATGTTCACAAGGACAAGGTGTAATCTATAGGGGAACCACCGGCCAAGACCCTCCAATGTTCACAAGGACAAGGTGTAATCTATAGGGGAACCACCGGCCAAGACCCTGGAATGTTCGCAAGGACAAGGTGTAATCTATAGGGGAACCACCGGCCAGGACCCTCCAATGTTCACAAGGACAAGGTGTAATCTATAGAGGAACCACCGGCCAGGACCCTGGAATGTTCACAAGGACAAGGTGTAATCTATAGGGGAACCACCGGCCAGGACCCTGGAATGTTCACAAGGACAAGGTGTAATCTATAGGGGAACCACCAGCCAAGACCCTCCAATGTTCACAAGGACAAGGTGTAATCTATAGGGGAACCACCAGCCAGGACCCTCCAATGTTCACAAGGACAAGGTGTAATCTATAGAGGAACCACCGGCCAAGACCCTGGAATGTTCACAAGGACAAGGTGTAATCTATAGGGGAACCACCGGCCAAGACCCTGGAATGTTCACAAGGACAAGGTGTAATCTATAGGGGAACCACCGGCCAGGACCCTGGAATGTTCACAAGGACAAGGTGTAATCTATAGGGGAACCACCGGCCAGGACCCTGGAATGTTCACAAGGACAAGGTGTAATCTATAGGGGAACCACCGGCCAGGACCCTCCAATGTTCACAAGGACAAGGTTTAATCTATAGAGGAACCACCGGCCAGGACCCTGGAATGTTCACAAGGACAAGGTGTAATCTATAGGGGAACCACCGGCCAGGACCCTGGAATGTTCACAAGGACAAGGTGTAATCTATAGGGGAACCACCGGCCAGGACCCTCCAATGTTCACAAGGACAAGGTGTAATCTATAGAGGAACCACCGGCCAAGACCCTGGAATGTTCACAAGGACAAGGTGTAATCTATAGAGGAACCACCGGCCAGGACCCTGGAATGTTCACAAGGACAAGGTGTAATCTATAGGGGAACCACCAGCCAAGACCCTCCAATGTTCACAAGGACAAGGTGTAATCTATAGGGGAACCACCGGCCAGGACCCTGGAATGTTCACAAGGACAAGGTGTAATCTATAGGGGAACCACCGGCCAGGACCCTGGAATGTTCACAAGGACAAGGTGTAATCTATAGAGGAACCACCGGCCAGGACCCTGGAATGTTCACAAGGATAAGGTGTAATCTATAGGGGAACCACCGGCCAAGACCCTCCAATGTTTACAAGGACAAGGTGTAATCTATAGGGGAACCACCGGCCAAGACCCTCCAATGTTCACAAGGACAAGGTGTAATCTATAGAGGAACCACCGCCCAGGACCCTCCAATGTTCACAAGGACAAGGTGTAATCTATAGAGGAACCACCGCCCAAGACCCTGGAATGTTCACAAGGACAAGGTGTAATCTATAGGGGAACAACCGGCCAAGACCCTGGAATGTTCACAAGGACAAGGTGTAATCTATAGGGGAACAACCGGCCAAGACCCTGGAATGTTCACAAGGACAAGGTGTAATCTATAGGGGAACAACCGGCCAGGACCCTCCAATGTTCACAAGGACAAGATGTAATCTATAGGGGAAAGTTGTCACAGTATACAGTGTATAATGTTAAGACCTTGTTCACATGGACAGACTATAGCGTTCACCTGTACGAGGGCCGTGTTTGTCTTCACAGTTGTTCTCCTTCTTCATCCCCATCCAGGCAACGTCATTCATGTCTGCCTTTCATAAAAACAAATGTACACTCAGTATCCACAGATGAGTATTACCATATATTAAAGTTAAGGCGTCCATGCTCACTGGGTTTTGGCCCTGATGCTCGGGGCTCTGGTGTTTAGCAGCGGGAGTGGGGGGCACTGGGGTCCCGCTCAGCCCCATTGCAGGCTGCCTGACAAATTTTATAAGAGGCTGACTGCTGCTGTGGCTGGACGGTGCCCCTGGCAGCACAAACATTTCAGGCAGTATGGGCCCAGGGACGAATGACTAGATGCAAAGCAGTCAACATTCAGAGCCTTCGTCCCGGGGCACATACTGCACTTAATGTGCGTACCGCTAGGTGCACCGTCCAGCCTCGGCATGTGTCAGCTTCCCATAGAATCTGACAGGCTGCAGGCAGCAAGGCTGGGTGGTGCAACTGTGCCCTCTGCTCCCACCTAAACACCAAAGCCTCGTGCACCAGGGATAACCACTCAGTGTTCACCAGGCCTTAAAACAACAAGTTAATATTTATATGAGAGTTGTTTTACAGATCATTGTCAGGACCTGATCACCTGCTGGTGGCTCGGTGGTTCCAAGAGCGGAAGGTTGTAGTTCCGGGGTCCACCAGCAGGTATTTCCTATCAGCCAGCAGATCCAAGTAATGTCTCCACTTGATGCTGGCTGCTGGGAGGGTATTTAGTGCGTCTTCTATCAGTACCTTCCACTTCAGTGTTTTGCTCTGCTCACCAGGTAATGCCTGCCTTTTGTACTGACCCTGCTCTTGCTGCTGCCACCTTGTACCCATACCCTGCACCCTGCTGCCTTGTACCCATACCCTGCACCCTGCTGCCTTGTACCCATACCATGTACCCTGCTGCCGTACCCTGCTGCCGTACCCTGTACCCGTACCCTGCTGCCTTGTACCCATACCCTGCACCCTGCTGCCTTGTACCCATACCATGTACCCTGCTGCCTTGTACCCATACCCTGCACCCTGCTGCCTTGTACCCATACCCTGCTGCCTTGTACCCATACCCTGCTGCCTTGTACCCATACCCTGCTGCCTTGTACCCATACCCTGCACCCTGCTGCCTTGTACCCATACCCTGCACCCTGCTGCCTTGTACCCATACCCTGCACCCTGCTGCCTTGTACCCATACCCTGCACCCTGCTGCCTTGTACCCATGCCATGTACCCTGCTGCCTTGTACCCATACCCTGGCCTGCACCCTGCCACCTTGTATTCATACCCTGCTGCCTTGTACCTGTACCCTGCACCCTGCTGCCTTGTACCCATACCCTACTGCCTTGTACCCATACCCTGCACCCTGCCACCTTGTATTCATACCCTGCTGCCTTGTACCCATACCCTGCACCCTGCTGCCTTGTACCCATACCCTGCTGCCTTGTACCCATACCCTGCTGCCTTGTACCCATACCCTGCCTCCCTGTACCCATACCCTGCCTCCCTGTACCCATACCCTGCCTCCCTGTACCAGATCCCAGCCCTGGTTGCCTCCTTCCTTACATCTCCAGTTTTACCCTCCTATTGGCACGTTCCTCATTAATAAAAAGAAATGAAAAAACTGCAGTGTAAAGAAATGGTATATCAATTAAAATATTATAATTGCAAATCATTAAGTGATTGGTAAACAAAGTTATCAATCCCTATTGTATCCTATAACCAACGTCACATTTGTAGGACATATATGTGCAATAATCTCCTCTGTGTTCACATCTCATCACCAATAAAGTGCAATTCATACAAATCAATAATCATTACACTCACCGGACACTTTATTAGGTACACCTCTTCAGTTGCTCGGTAATACAAATTGCTAATCAGCCAATCACATGGTAGCAACTCAATGCATTTAGGCATCTAGATGTGGTGAAGACGACTTGCTGCATCAGAATGGGGAAGAAATGGGATCTGGGTGACTTTGAACGTGGCATGGTTGTTGGTGGCAGACGGGCCGGTCTGAGTATTTCTGGGATTTTCACACACAACCATCTCTCGGGATTACAGAGAATGGTGGGAAAAGAGAAAATATCCAGTGAGCGGTGGTTGTGTGGAGGAAAATGCCTTGTTGAGGTCAGAGGAGAATGGGCAGACTGGTTCTAGATGATAGAAAGACAACAGTAACTCAAATAAACACTCAGTACACCCAAGGTATGCAGAATACCATCTCTGAATGCACAACACATCCAACCTTGAAGCAGATGGGCTACAGCAGCAGAAGACCACACCGGGTGCCACTCCTGTCAGCTGAGAACAGGAAACTGAGGCTACAATTGGCACAAAATCACCAAAACTGGACAATAGAAGATTGGAAAAACGTTGCCTGGTCTGATGAGTCTGGATTACAGCTCCGACATTCAGAGGGTGGGGTCAGAATTTGGTGCATGGATCCATCCTGCCTTGTATCACCGGTTCAGGCTGGTGGTGGGGGTGTAATGGTGTGGGGGATGGGATATTACTGGTTCAGGCTGGTGGTGGGGGTGTAATGGTGTGGGAGATGGGATATCACCGGTTCAGGCTGGTGGTGGGGGTGTAATGGTGTGGGGGATGGGATATTACTGGTTCAGGCTGGTGGTGGGGGTGTAATGGTGTGGGAGATGGGATATCACCGGTTCAGGCTGGTGGTGGGGGTGTAATGGTGTGGGGGATGGGATATCACCGGTTCAGGCTGGTGGTGGGGGTGTAATGGTGTGGGGGATGGGATATCACCGGTTCAGGCTGGTGGTGGGGGTGTAATGGTGTGGGGGATGGGATATCACCGGTTCAGGCGGGTGGTGGGGGTGTAATAGTGTGGGGGATGGGATATCACCGGTTCAGGCTGGTGGTGGGGGTGTAATGGTGTGGGAGATGGGGTATCACCGGTTCAGGCTGGTGGTGGGGGTGTAATGGTGTGGGGGATGGGATATCACCGGTTCAGGCTGGTGGTGGGGGTGTAATGGTGTGGGGGATGGGATATCACGGGTTCAGGCTGGTGGTGGGGGTGTAATGGTGTGGGGGATGGGATATTACTGGTTCAGGCTGGTGGTGGAGGTATAATGGTGTGGGGGATGGGGTATCACCGGTTCAGTCTGGTGGTGGGGGTGTAATGGTGTGTGGGATGGGATATCACCGGTTCAGGCTGGTGGTGGAGGTGTAATGGTGTGGGGGATGGGATATCACCGGTTTAGGCTGGTGGTGGGGGTGTAATGGTGTGGGGGATGGGATATCACCGGTTCAGGCTGGTGGTGGGGGTGTAATGGTGTGGGGGATGGGATATCACCGGTTCAGGCTGGTGGTGGGGGTGTAATGGTGTGGGGGATGGGGTATCACTGGTTCAGGCTGGTGGTGGGGGGTGTAATGGTGTGGGGGATGGGATATCACCGGTTCAGGCTGGTGGTGGGGGGTGTAATGGTGTGGGGGATGGGATATCACCGGTTCAGGCTGGTGGTGGAGGTGTAATGGTGTGGGGGATGGGGTATCACCGGTTCAGGCTGGTGGTGGGGGGTGTAATGGTGTGGGGGATGGGATATCACCGGTTCAGACTGGTGGTGGGGGTGTAATGGTGTGGGGGATGGGGTATCACTGGTTCAGGCTGGTGGTGGGGGTGTAATGGTGTGGGGGATGGGGTATCACCGGTTCAGGCTGGTGGTGGTGGTGTAATGGTGTGGGGGATGGGGTGTCCCCATCTTCTGATGGCTCCTCCCAGCAGGATAATGCTCCATGTCACAAAGCTCCAATCATCTCACCACTGGACAATGAGGTCCCTGTCCTCCAATGGCCTCCACACTCACCACATCTCATCCAATAGAGCACCTTTGGCATGTGGTGGAACGGGAGATTGGCATCATAGATGTGCAGCTGACAAATCTGCAGCAACTGTGTGATGTTATCATGTCACTATGGAGCAAAATCTGAGGAACGTTTCCAGCACCTTGTTGTATCCATGCCACCAAGAATGAAGGCAAAAGGGGGTCCAACCCGCTACTAGCAAGGGGGACTTAATAAAGTGTCCGGTGAGTGTAGATGCATATATGAAAATTTATATTTATTTATATATCACACACACACACAACAAAATGTGAAGAAACCTTAATAAATCTATATGATGTAAAGTGTCCATTCACTATATACATGTATTAGTAGACTGTCTGACAAAGTCCTGTGATACAGTGACGTAACGCGTAGAGAGGAGGACCCGTTGACGTCACAACTGGAAATGCCATTTCATTGGCGGTACATAGAAGTACACAGAGGCTGCATTCTTTTTTGACAAAAATAAAGTATTATATGCAGTGAGCACTATTTGTATTATTTTTCTTTGAGCTCAACTCGCAAGGATATACAGTGCATCCGGAAAGTATTCACAGCGCTTCACTTTTTCCACATTTTGTTATGTTATTCCAAAGTGGATTAAATTCATTATTTTCCTCAAAATTCTACAAACAATCCCCCATAATGACAACGTGAGAGAAGTTTGAAATCTTTGCAAGTTTTTTAAAAATAAAAAAGGAAAAAAATCCCATGTACACAAGTATCCCAGGCCCCTCCCATGTACACAAGTATCCCAGGCTCCCCCCATGTACACAAGTATCCCAGGCCCCTCCCATGTACACAAGTATCCCAGGCCCCTCCCATGTAGACAAGTATCCCAGGCCCCTCCCATGTACACAAGTATCCCAGGCCCCTCCCATGTACACAAGTATCCCAGGCCCCTCCCACATACAGAAGTATCCCAGGCCCCTCCCATATACAGAAGTATCCCAGGCCCCTCCCATATACAGAAGTATCCCAGGCCCCTCCCATATACAGAAGTATCCCAGGCCCCTCCCATATACAGAAGTATCCCAGGCTCCTCCCATATACAGAAGTATCCCAGGCTCCTCCCATATACAGAAGTATCCCAGGCTCCTCCCATATACAGAAGTATCCCAGGCTCCTCCCATGTACAGACGTATCACAGGCTCCTCCCATGTACAGACGTATCACAGGCTCCTCCCATATACAGAAGTATCCCAGGCTCCTCCCATGTACAGAAGTATCACAGACTCCTCCCATGTACAGAAGTATCACAGACTCCTCCCATTTACAGAAGTATCACAGGCTCCTCCCATGTACATAAGTATCACAGGCTCCTCCCATGTACATAAGTATCACAGACTCCTCCCATGTACATAAGTATCACAGGCTCCTCCCATGTACAGAAGTATCCCAGGCTCCTCCCATGTACAGAAGTATCCCAGGCCCCTCCCATATACAGAAGTATCCCAGGCTCCTCCCATATACAGAAGTATCACAGGCCCCTCCCATATACAGAAGTATCCCAGGCTCCTCCCATATACAGAAGTATCCCAGGCTCCTCCCATATACAGAAGTACACTGAGAATTGAGCTGTGAATACTCTTCGGATGCAGTGTATGGAGATGATGAAGGGTGGGACGGGATTGGTGGGACGGGATTACCTCACACCCATATTGCTGATGAAGGAGATCTATAAAGGAATACAGAAACCTGATGATAAAAGGTAATGTTACACCAATACCGACACCGATGCCAATACTAACCATTTGTAGGAGTGTCGGTACTCATAGCAATGCACTGATACCGGAATCCGATTTCAGGCTCAGTTCTTTCAGCTGACAGCGAGATTTCCCCACTAACAGCTGAAATAAAAAAAAAAGGGGGGAGGGACAGAAAAAGCCAAAAATTATCGGTTGTTAAAGTGGAGTTCCACTCCTAAAATTATTTTAGCATTTTTTTCGGCTGCATTAAAAACGATTAATAAGATTTGAAAAAAAAAAGTTTTACTCACCTCTTAATGCTTGTTGCTATGCGGTCCCTCGTAATCTTCCTCCTTACTCAGTGGGCGCAGTGGGACCGGGGAAAGGTGACGGGGGGCAGTGGGACCGGGGAAAGGTGACGGGAGGGAGCAGTGGGACCGGGGAAAGGTGACGGGAGGGCAGTGGGAGGGGGAAAGGTGACGGGGGGGCAGTGGGACCGGGGAAAGGTGACGGGAGGGAGCAGTGGGACCGGGGAAAGGTGACGGGGGGGCAGTGGGAGGGGGAAAGGTGACGGGGGGGCAGTGGGACGGGGAAAGGTGACGGGGGGGCAGTGGGACCGGGGAAAGGTGACGGGGGGGCAGTGGGACCGGGGAAAGGTGACGGGAGGGAGCAGTGGGACCGGGGAAAGGTGACGGGGGGGCAGTGGGACCGGGGAAAGGTGACCGGGGGGGCAGTGGGACCGGGGAAAGGTGACCGGGGGGGGGAGCAGTGGGACCGGGGAAAGGTGACGGGGGCGCAGTGGGACCGGGGAAAGGTGACGGGAGGGAGCAGTGGGACCGGGGAAAGGTGACGGGGGGGCAGTGGGACCGGGGAAAGGTGACCGGGGGGGCAGTGGGACCGGGGAAAGGTGACCGGGGGGGGGGGAGCAGTGGGACCGGGGAAAGGTGACGGGGGGGGCAGTGGGACCGGGGAAAGGTGACCGGGGGGGGGGGGGAGCAGTGGGACCGGGGAAAGGTGACGGGGGGGGAGCAGTGGGACCGGGGAAAGGTGACGGGGGGGGAGCAGTGGGACGGGGAAAGGTGACCGGGGGGGCAGTGGGACCGGGAAAGGTGACCGGGGGGGGGAGCAGTGGGACCGGGGAAAGGTGACGGGGGGGCAGTGGGACGGGGAAGGTGACGGGGGGGGGGGCAGTGGGGGGGGGGGAAAGGTGACGGGGGGGCAGTGGGACGGGGAAAGGTGACGGGGGGGTGCAGTGGGACCGGGGAAAGGTGACCGGGGGGGGCGCAGTGGGACCGGGGAAAGGTGACGGTGGGGGGGGGGCAGTGGGACCGGGGAAAGGTGACCGGGGGGGCGCAGTGGGACTGGGAAAGGTGACCGGGGGGGGCAGTGGGACCGGGGAAAGGTGACCGGGGGGGGCAGTGGGACCGGGGAAAGGTGACCGGGGGGGGCAGTGGGATGGGGAAAGGTGACCGGGGGGGGCAGTGGGACGGGGAAAGGTGACCGGGGGGGGCAGTGGGACGGGGAAAGGTGACCGGGGGCGCAGTGGGACGGGGAAAGGTGACGGGGGGGCGCAGTGGGACGGGGAAAGGTGACGGGGGGAGAGCAGTGGGACGGGGAAAGGTGACGGGGGGGCAGTGGGACGGGGAAAGGTGACGGGGGGCGCAGTGGGACGGGGAAAGGTGACGGGGGGGCGCAGTGGGACGGGGAAAGGTGACGGGGGGAGAGCAGTGGGACGGGGAAAGGTGACGGGGGGGCAGTGGGACGGGGAAAGGTGACGGGGGGCAGTGGGACGGGGAAAGGTGACGGGGGGGGGGAGCAGTGGGACGGGGAAAGGTGACCGGGGGGGCAGTGGGACCGGGGAAAGGTGACGGGGGGCAGTGGGACGGGGAAAGGTGACGGGGGGGGGGGGGGAGCAGTGGGACCGGGGAAAGGTGACGGGGGGAGAGCAGTGGGACGGGGAAAGGTGACCGGGGGGGCAGTGGGACGGGGAAAGGTGACGGGGGGAGAGCAGTAGGACGGGGAAAGGTGACGGGGGGGCAGTGGGACGGGGAAAGGTGACAGGGGGGGAGCAGTGGGACCGGGGAAAGGTGACGGGAGGGTGCAGTGGGACCGGGGAAAGGTGACGGGGCGCAGTGGGACGGGGAAAGGTGACGGGGGAGCAGTGGGACCGGGGAAAGGTGACGGGAGGGTGCAGTGGGACCAGGGAAAGGTGACGGGGGGCGCAGTGGGACCGGGGAAAGGTGACCGGGGGGGGGCAGTGGGATGGGGGAAAGGTGACGGGGGGGGGGCAGTGGGACCGGGGAAAGGTGACGGGGGGCGCAGTGGGACCGGGGAAAGGTGACGGGGGGGGGCAGTGGGACCGGGGAAAGGTGACGGGAGGGTGCAGTGGGACGGGGAAAGGTGACGGGAGGGTGCAGTGGGACGGGGAAAGGTGACGGGGAGCGCAGTGGGACGGGGAAAGGTGACGGGGGGGGGGGAGCAGTGGGACCGGGGAAAGGTGACGGGGGGGGGGGAGCAGTGGGACCGGGGAAAGGTGACGGGGGGGGGGGGGAGCAGTGGGACCGGGGAAAGGTGACGGGGGGAGAGCAGTGGGACGGGGAAAGGTGACGGGGGGGGGGGGAGCAGTGGGACCGGGGAAAGGTGACGGGGGGGGGGGGAGCAGTGGGACCGGGGAAAGGTGACGGGGGGAGAGCAGTGGGACGGGGAAAGGTGACCGGGGGGGCAGTGGGACGGGGAAAGGTGACGGGGGGGGGGGGGAGGGGGGGGAGCAGTGGGACCGGGAAAGTGACGGGGGAGAGCAGTGGGACGGGAAAAGGTGACGGGGGGGAGCAGTGGGACGGGAAAGGTGACGGGGGGAGCAGTGGGACGGGGAAAGGTGACGGGGGGCGCAGTGGGACGGGGAAAGGTGACGGGGGGGCAGTGGGACGGGGAAAGGTGACGGGGGGCGCAGTGGGACGGGGAAAGGTGACGGGGGCGCAGTGGGACGGGGAAAGGTGACGGGGGGAGCAGTGGGACGGGGAAAGGTGACGGGGGGCAGTGGGACGGGGAAAGGTGACGGGGGGGCAGTGGGACGGGGAAAGGTGACGGGGGGGGGGGAGCAGTGGGACCGGGGAAAGGTGACGGGGGGAGAGCAGTGGGACGGGGAAAGGTGACCGGGGGGGCAGTGGGACCGGGGAAAGGTGACGGGGGGCAGTGGGACGGGGAAAGGTGACGGGGGGGGCAGTGGGACCGGGGAAAGGTGACGGGGGGAGAGCAGTGGGACGGGGAAAGGTGACCGGGGGGGCAGTGGGACCGGGGAAAGGTGACCGGGGGGGCAGTGGGACCGGGGAAAGGTGACGGGGGGCAGTGGGACGGGGAAAGGTGACGGGGGGGCAGTGGGACCGGGAAAGGTGACGGGGGGAGAGCAGTGGGACGGGGAAAGGTGACCGGGGGGCAGTGGGACCGGGGAAAGGTGACGGGGGCAGTGGGACGGGGAAAGGTGACGGGGGGGGGGGGGGGAGCAGTGGGACGGGGAAAGGTGACGGGGGGAGAGCAGTAGGACGGGGAAAGGTGACGGGGGGGCAGTGGGACGGGGAAAGGTGACGGGGGGGAGCAGTGGGACCGGGGAAAGGTGACGGGAGGGTGCAGTGGGACCGGGGAAAGGTGACGGGGCGCAGTGGGGACCGGGGAAAGGTGACGGGGGAGCAGTGGAACCGGGGAAAGGTGACGGGGGGCGCAGTGGGACCGGGGGAAAGGTGACGGGAGGGTGCAGTGGGACCGGGGAAAGGTGACGGGGGGCGCAGTGGGACCGGGGAAAGGTGACGGGGGGGGCAGTGGGACCGGGGAAAGGTGACGGGGGGCGCAGTGGGACCGGGGAAAGGTGACGGGGGGGGCAGTGGGACCGGGGAAAGGTGACGGGGGGGGGCAGTGGGACCGGGGAAAGGTGACGGGAGGGTGCAGTGGGACGGGGAAAGGTGACGGGAGGGTGCAGTGGACGGGGAAAGGTGACGGGGAGCGCAGTGGGACGGGGAAAGGTGACGGGGGGGGGGGGAGCAGTGGGACCGGGGAAAGGTGACGGGGGGGAGGAGCAGTGGGACCGGGGAAAGGTGACGGGGGGGGGGGAGCAGTGGGACCGGGAAAGGTGACGGGGGGGAGGAGCAGTGGGACCGGGGAAAGGTGACGGGGGGGGGGGGGAGCAGTGGGACCGGGGAAAGGTGACGGGGGGAGGAGCAGTAGGACCGGGGAAAGGTGACGGGAGGGAGCAGTGGGACGGGGAAAGGTGACCGGGGGGCAGTGGGACCGGGGAAAGGTGACGGGGGGCAGTGGGACGGGGAAAGGTGACGGGGGGGGGCAGTGGGACGGGGAAAGGTGACGGGGGGGGGGGGGAGCAGTGGGACCGGGGAAAGGTGACGGGGGGGGCAGTGGGACCGGGGAAAGGTGACGGGAGGGGGGCAGTGGGACCGGGGAAAGGTGACGGGAGGGGGGCAGTGGGACCGGGGAAAGGTGACAGGGGGGCAGTGGGACCGGGGAAAGGTGACGGGGGGCGCAGTGGGACCGGGGAAAGGTGACGGGAGGGGGCAGTGGGACCGGGGAAAGGTGACGGGGGGGGAGCAGTGGGACCGGGGAAAGGTGACGGGGGGGAGCAGTGGGACCGGGGAAAGGTGACGGGGGGAGCAGTGGGACCGGGGAAAGGTGACGGGAGGAGGGCAGTGGGACCGGGGAAAGGTGACGGGGGGGCAGTGGGACCGGGGAAAGGTGACGGGAGGGGGGCAGTGGGACCGGGGAAAGGTGACGGGAGGGGGGCAGTGGGACCGGGGAAAGGTGACGGGGGGAGCAGTGGGACCGGGGAAAGGTGACGGGGGGGAGCAGTGGGACCGGGGAAAGGTGACGGGGGGGAGCAGTGGGACCGGGGAAAGGTGACGGGGGGGAGCAGTGGGACCGGGGAAAGGTGACGGGGGGGGCAGGGGGACGGGGAAGGTGATGGGGGGGCAGTGGGACCGGGGAAAGGTGATGGGGGGGAGCAGTGGGACCGGGGAAAGGTGACGGGGGGGCAGTGGGACCGGGGAAAGGTGACGGGAGGGGGGCAGTGGGACCGGGGAAAGGTGATGGGGGGGAGCAGTGGGACCGGGGAAGGGGGGAAAGGTGACGGGGGGGAGCAGTGGGACCGGGGAAAGGTGATGGGGGGGAGCAGTGGGACCGGGGAAAGGTGACGGGGGGGAGCAGTGGGACCGGGGAAAGGTGATGGGGGGGCAGTGGGACCGGGGAAAGGTGATGGGGGGGAGCAGTGGGACCGGGGAAAGGTGACGGGGGGGAGCAGTGGGACCGGGGAAAGGTGACGGGGGGGCAGTGGGACCGGGGAAAGGTGACGGGAGGGGGGCAGTGGGACCGGGGAAAGGTGACGGGGGGGGCAGTGGGACCGGGGAAAGGTGACGGGAGGGGGGCAGTGGGACCGGGGAAAGGTGACGGGAGGGGGGCAGTGGGACCGGGGAAAGGTGACGGGAGGGGGGCAGTGGGACCGGGAGTTGATTTTATTATATATAATCACACCTAAAATCATATATGACAGCTGACAACATGGATTAGTATACATCACATTTCTATATCTGGGTATATACGGGGATATAGTATATAGAGATATATATATAGGACAGTCGTATATACATAGAGTACACACGTCACACCTCTAGCTCGGGGTATTTACATAGAGTACACACGTCACACCTCTAGCTCTGGCTATATACGGTGAATGGCGCTCTGTGAGGAGATGACGTTCACTGGCTCAGTCAGTCAGTTAGGTGCGCGCTCTTTTCTCGGCCCCTCCCCTTTCTCCCGGCAGGCCTCGCGTTGTTCCTGTTCCCGCTGTTGCTATGCGGGCGAGCGGGTGACGTATCACTGGAGGGTGACGGACGGGCGGGCGGACCAATGAGCGGCGCGGAGCAGCAGGGGCTCGACCAATGAGGGAAGCGGGAGCGGGCAGAGCGCGCTGTGCAGAGTCTCGACTTACGTCACTTCCTGTGCGGCTACGTCAGAACACAGCTGACGGCGGGGCTTTACAGCGCATGCGCGACTTTACCGCGGCTTTACCGCGGCTTTACCGCGCGTGCGCAGCCTCTCCATTCAGTCGAGTACATTATCATCACATTACACGATCGTCAGCACCGCCTCTAGCCCCGCCCCCGCCCCTAATATGCCCCTAGCCTGCTCTGCTGAAGGGGGGCGTGCCCGTTTCCTGCATAGCACAGTCTGAGTCTATATGAATGGGGCAAAGTCGACTACAGACACTGTGCCCCATCATATGCAGACTCTGTGCCCCATCATATGCAGACTCTGTGCCCCATCATATGCAGACTCTGTGCCCCATCATATGCAGCCATTGTGCCCCATCATAAGCAGCCTCTGTGCCCCATCATATGCAGACTCTGTGCCCCATCATATGCAGCCACTGTGCCCCATCATATGCAGACTCTGTGCTCCATCATATGCAGCCATTGTACCCCATCATATGCAGACTCTGTGCCCCATCATATGCAGACTCTGTGCTCCATCATATGCAGACTCTGTGCCCCATCATATGCAGACTCTGTGCCCCATCATATGCAGCCACTGTGCCCCATCATATGCAGCCACTGTGCCCCATCATATGCAGCCACTGTGCCCCATCATATGCAGACTCTGTGCCCATCATATGCAGCCACTGTGCCCATCATATGCAGACTCTGTGCCCCATCATATGCAGACTCTGTGCCCATCATATGCAGCCATTGTGCCCCATCATATGCAGACTCTGTGCCCATCATATGCAGCCACTGTGCCCCATCATATGCAGCCACTGTGCCCCATCATATGCAGCCACTGTGCCCCATCATATGCAGACTCTGTGCCCCATCATATGCAGACTCTGTGCCCCATCATATGCAGCCACTGTGCCCCATCATATGCAGACTCTGTGCCCCATCATATGCAGACTCTGTGCCCATCATATGCAGCCATTGTGCCCCATCATATGCAGACTCTGTGCCCCATCATATGCAGACTCTGTGCCCCATCATATACAGCCACTGTGCCCCATCATATGCAGCCACTGTGCCCCATCATATGCAGACTCTGTGCCCCATCATATGCAGCCATTGTGCTCCATCATATGCAGCTACTGTGCCCCATCATATGAGGCCTCTGAGCCCCATCATATACAGCCACTGTGCCCCATCATATGCAGCCATTGTGCCCCATCATATGCAGACTCTGTGCCCCATCATATGCAGCTACTGTGCCCCATCATATGAGGCCTCTGAGCCCCATCATATGCAGCCACTGTGCCCCATCATATGCAGCCACTGTGCCCCATCATATGCAGCCATTGTGCCCCATCATATGCAGACTCTGTGCCCCATCATATGCAGACTCTGTGCCCCATCATATGCAGACTCTGTGCCCCATCATATGCAGACTCTGTGCCCCATCATATGCAGCCACTGTGCCCCATCATATGCAGCCATTGTGCCCCATCATATGCAGACTCTGTGCCCCATCATATGCAGACTCTGTGCCCCATCATATGCAGACTCTGTGCCCCATCATATGCAGCCATTGTGCCCCATCATATGCAGACTCTGTGCCCCATCATATGCAGACTCTGTGCCCCATCATATGCAGACTCTGTGCCCCATCATATGCAGCCATTGTGCCCCATCATATGCAGCCATTGTGCCCCATCATATGCAGACTCTGTGCCCATCATATGCAGCCACTGTTCCCCATCATATGCAGCCACTGTGCCCCATCATATACAGCCACTGTGCCCATCATATGCAGCCTCTGTGCCCCATCATATACAGCCACTGTGCCCCATCATATACAGCCACTGTGCCCATCATATGCAGACTCTGTGCCCCATCATATACAGCCACTGTGCCCATCATATGCAGACTCTGTGCCCCATCATATGCAGACTCTGTGCCCCATCATATGCAGCCATTGTGCCCCATCATATGCAGACTCTGTGCCCCATCATATGCAGCCACTGTGCCCATCATATGCAGACTCTGTGCCCCATCATATGCAGACTCTGTGCCCCATCATATGCAGACTCTGTGCCCCATCATATGCAGCCACTGTGCCCCATCATGTGCAGCCTCTGTGCCCTATCATATGCAGCCACTGTGCCCATCATATGCAGACTCTGTGCCCCATCATATGCAGACTCTGTGCCCATCATATACAGCCACTGTGCCCCATTATATGCAGCCATTGTGCCCATCATATGCAGACTCTGTGCCCCATCATATGCAGCCACTGTGCCCATCATATGCAGACTCTGTGCCCCATCATATGCAGCCACTGTGCCCCATCATATGCAGCCACTGTACCCATCATATGCAGACTCTGTGCCCCATCATATGCAGACTCTGTGCCCATCATATGCAGCCATTGTGCCCCATCATATGCAGACTCTGTGCCCATCATATGCAGCCACTGTGCCCATCATATGCAGCCACTGTGCCCATCATATGCAGACTCTGTGCCCATCATATGCAGCCACTGTGCCCATCATATGCAGACTCTGTGCCCCATCATATGCAGCCACTGTGCCCATCATATGCAGCCACTGTGCCCATCATATGCAGACTCTGTGCCCATCATATGCAGCCACTGTGCCCATCATATGCAGACTCTGTGCCCCATCATATGCAGACTCTGTGCCCCATCATATACAGCCACTGTGCCCCATCATGTGCAGCCACTGTGCCCCATCATATGCAGCCACTGTGCCCATCATATGCAGCCACTGTGCCCATCATATGCAGCCACTGTGCCCTATCATATGCAGACTCTGTGCCCCATCATATGCAGACTCTGTGCCCATCATATGCAGCCATTGTGCCCCATCATATGCAGACTCTGTGCCCATCATATGCAGCCACTGTGCCCCATCATATGCAGCCACTGTGCCCATCATATGCAGCCACTGTGCCCATCATATGCAGCCACTGTGCCCCATCATATGCAGACTCTGTGCCCATCATATGCAGCCACTGTGCCCATCATATGCAGCCACTGTGCCCATCATGTGCAGCCACTGTGCCCCATCATATGCAGCCACTGTGCCCATCATATGCAGACTCTGTGCCCCATCATATGCAGACTCTGTGCCCCATCATATGCAGCCATTGTACCCCATCATATGCAGCCAGGTGCGCCCCATCATATGCAGCCAGGTGCGCCCCCCGGGCTCGGCTGTCACTTAACTAACACCCCCCCCACGCGTGGCCGGTCTTGCGGCACTTACCGAGAGTGACGGGGCTTCCTCCTCCTCTTCTGTAGTGGCGGCTGTGGCTCCTGTGTCTGTTCGGCTCCTCAGGCTTCTTCCGCCGTGTCACCTCTTCCGCCGAAGCGTTAGGTATCCAATAGGATCGCCTAATGCTTTGGCCAATCGGGAGACAGGTCTCACTGACCTGCCTGCTGATTGGCAAGGAGGAACGTTAGTGTGAAAATAGCGAAAATTCATTTGCTATGCCACACAGCAGGGTGAGATCGGGACGCAGTGCTCTGCCCCCCCCGAGACCACCCTATTTTGAAGCCTATTAGAGCCTCTGGCTCTAATCACGTGCTTCAAAATACACCCCCCGCCTATCCCCGCCATAGTAATTCATGTGTCCGGTGTCCTGAAAAGGGCTGGACACATGAATAGGGAGGGCGGCAGAGGTGACGGGGGGGGGGGGGGCGTGCCAGTGCGCCCACATAGCACAGACCGCCACTGGTCTTTGATCTCTGTCAAGTGCTGGGGGCTGGATCGCCTCCGCTGCTTTTCCTCCAATCAGGGGCCAAAGAAGCTGAGTGCTAGTTTACCTGTAGCCCTCAGACTAGAGACTTGTACACCTTGATCATGGCGTCCCAGGACAGTGGGTACCGGGTCCCCCGAGGACAGAGCACATGTGTGACCCGCTTTTGGGTCACTGGTGGCTTAGGAAGAAGGAGAGGGCCTCTGGGTGGACATGGGGGAAGGAGAGAGCTCCTGGGTGGCCGGTGGAGAAGGAAAGGGCTCCTGGGTGGCCATTTAGTGAAGAAGAGGGCTCCTGGGTGGCCATTTAGTGAAGAAGAGGGCCCCTGGGTGGTTGGCAGAGAAGGAGTGGGCCCCTGGCTGTTTGAAGGAGAAGGAGATGGCCCCAGGGTAAGCCAAAATTGAAAGAGCTGATCCTTGGGTGGTTGGAGGAGGAGAGGGTGCCACCCTTCTCCCCTGAGGACGGGGACACCCTTCTCTCCCCCAGAGGACGGGGACACCCTTCCTCCGGGGGAGAGAAGGCTGTCCCCGTCCTCCGGGGGAGAGAAGGCTGTCCCCGTCCTCCGGGGGAGAGAAGGCTGTCCCCATCCTCAGGGGAGAAGGGTGGCACCCTCTCCTCCTCCAACCACCCAAGGATCAGCTCTTTCAATTTTGGCTTACCCTGGGGCCATCTCCTTCTCCTTCAAACAGCCAGGGGCCCACTCCTTCTCTGCCAACCACCCAGGGGCCCTCTTCTTCACTAAATGGCCACCCAGGAGCCCTCCGACAGCCTTCTCTCCCCCGGAGGACAGGGACACCCTTCTCTCCCCCGGAGGACAGGGACATCCTTCTCTCCTCCAGAGGATGGGGACACCCTTCTCTCCCCCGGAGGACGGCGACAGCCTTCTCTACCCCAGAGGACAGGGACACCGGAGGATGGGGACATCCTTCTCTCCTCCAGAGGATGGGGACACCCTTCTCTCCCCCAGAGGACGGGACACCCTTCTCTCCCCCAGAAGACAGGGACACCCTTCTCTCCCACAGAGGACAGGGACACCCTTCTCACCCCCGGAGGACGGGACACCCTTCTCTCCCCCGGAGCATGGGGACAGCCTTCTCTCCCCCGGAGGTCTGGGGACTGGGACACCCTTCTCTCCCCCGGAGGACGGGGACACCGGAGGATGGGGACACCCTTCTCTCCCCCGGAGGACAGGGACAGCCTTCTCTCCCCCGGAGGACGGCGCCAGCCTTCTCTCCCCAAAGGACGGGGACATCCTTTTCTCCTCCAGAGGATGTGGACACCCTTCTCTCCCCCAGAGGACAGGGACACCGGAGGATGGGGACACCCTTCTCTCCCCCGGAGGACAGGGACAGCCTTCTCTCCCCCGGAGGACGGGGACAACGGGGGATGGGGACACCCTTCTCTCCCCCGGAGGATAGGGACAGCCTTCTCTCCCCCGGAGGATGGGGACACCCTTCTCTCCCCCGGAGGATGGGGACACCCTTCTCTCCCCCGGAGGATAGGGACAGCCTTCTCTCCCCCGGAGGATGGGGACACCCTTCTCTCCCCCGGAGGAAGGGTGTCCCCGTCCTCCGGTGTCCCGGTCCTCCAGTGTCCCCGTCCTCCGGTGTCCCAGTCCTCCGGGGGAGAGAAGGGTGTCCCCGTCCTCAGGGGAGAAGGGTGGCACCCTCTCCTCCTCCAACCACCCAAGGATTAGCTCTTCCAATTTTGGCCAACCCTGGGGCCATCTCCTTCAAACAGCCAGGGGCCCACTCCTTCTCTGCCAACCACCCAGGTGCCCTCTCCTTCTCCCCCAGCCACCCAGGGGCCCTCTTCTTCACTAAATGGCCACCCAGGGGCCCTCTCCTCCTCCAAAGGTGGCCTCTCGTTCTCCCACGGCCACCCAGGGGCCCTCTTGTTGACTAAATGGCCACCCAGAGGCCCTCTCCTCCTCCAAAAACCCAGGTGCTCTCTCCTTCTCCACCAGCCACCCAAGGGCCCTCTCCTTCTCCTATGTCCACCCAGGAGCCCTCTCCTTCTCCACTGGCCACCCAGGGGTTCTCTCCTTCTCCCTAAGCCACCCAGGGGCTCTATCCTTCTCCCCCAGCCACCCAGGAGCCCTCTCCTTCTCCCCCGACGGCCCAGGAGCCCTCTCTTTCTCCCACGTCAACCTAGGAGCCCTCTCCCTCTCCAGCAGTCATCCAGGGGCTCTCTCCCTCTCCACCGGCCACCCAAGGGCCCTTCCATTCTCCCACATCCACCCAGGAGCCCTCTCCTTTTCCACGGGTCACCCAGAAGCCCTCTGCTTCTCCCCGGCCGCCCAGGAGCCCTCTCCTTCTCCCATGTCCACCCAGGAGCCCTCTCCACCGGCCACCCAGGGTCTCTCTCTTTCTCCCTAAGCCACCCAGGGAATCTCTTCTTCTCTACCGGCCACCCAGGGGCTCTCTCCTTCTCCCTCAGCCACCCAGGGATTCTCTCCTTCTCTACCGGCCACCCTGGGGCTCTCTTCTTCTCCCTAAGCCACCCAGGGGCTCTCTCCTGCTCCACCGGCCACCCAGGGGCTCTCTTCTTCTCCCTAAGCCACCCAGGGACTCTCTTCTTCTCTACCGGCCACCCAGGGGCTCTCTCCTTCTCCCTCAGCCACCCATGGACTCTCTCCTTCTCTACCGGCCACCCAGGGGCTCTCTTCTTCTCCCTAAGCCACCCAGGGGCTCTCTCCTGCTCCACCGGCCACCCAGGGGCTCTCTTCTTCTCCCTAAGCCAGCCAGGGGCTCTCTCCTGCTCCACCGGCCACCCAGGGGCTCTCTTCTTCTCCCTAAGCCACCCAGGGGCTCTCTCCTTCTACCCCGGCCACCCAGGGGCTCTCTCCTTCTCCACCGGCCACCCGGGGGCCCTCTCCTTCTCCCATGTCTACCCAGGAGCCCTCTCCTTCTCCACGGCCACCCAGGGACTCTCTCCTTCTCCCTAAGCCACCCAGGGGCTCTATACTTCTCCGGCCACCCAGGAGCCCTCTCCTTCTCCCACATCCACCTAGGAGCCCTCTCCTTCTCCCATGTCCACCTAGGAGCCCTCTCCTTCTCCCATGTCCACCTAGGAGCCCTCTCCTTCTCACATGTCCACCTAGGAGCCCTCTCCTTCTCCCATGTCCACCTAGGAGCCCTCTCCTTCTCCCATGTCCACCTAGGAGCCCTCTCCTTCTCCCACGTCCACCTAGGAGCCCTCTCCTTCTCCCACGTCCACCCAGGAGCAATCTTTTTCTCCCACGTCCACCCAGAGGCCCTCTCCTTCTTCCTAAGCCACCAGTGACCCAAAAGCGGGTCACACATGTGCTCTGCCCTCGGGGGACCCGGTACCCACCGTCCTGGGATGCCATGATGATGGTGTACAAGTCTCCAGTCTGAGGGCTACAGGTAAACTAGCACTTAGCTTCTTTGGCCCCTGATTGGAGAAAAAGCAGCGGAGGCGATCCAGCCCCCAGCACTTAAAAGAGATCAAAGACCAGTGGCGGTCTGTGCCTTGTGGGCGCACTGGCACGCCCCCCCCCCCCCCGTCACCTCTGCCGCCCTCCCTATTCATGTGCCCAGCCCCTTTCAGGACGCCAGACACATGAATTACTATGGCAGGGATAGGCGGGGGGTGTATTTTGAAGCACGTGATTAGAGCCAGAGGCTCTAATAGGCTTCAAAATAGGGTGGTCTCGGGGCGCAGAGCAATGCCTCCCGATCTCACCCTGTTGTGTGGAATAGCAAATGAATTTTCGCTATTTTAACACTAACATTCCTCCTTGCCAATCAGCAGGCAGGTCAGTGAGACCTATCTTCCGATTGGCCAAAGCATTAGGCGATCCTATTGGATACCTAACGCTTCGGCGGAAGAGGTGACACAGCGGAAGAAGCCTGAGGAGCTGAGCAGACACAGGAGCCACAGCCGACACTACAGAAGAGGAGGAGGAAGCCCCGTCAGGTGTTAGTGAAGTGACAGCCGAGCCGGGGGGCGCGCCTGGTTGCATATGATGGGGCACAGAGGCTGCATTCGACTTTGCCTCATTCATATAGACTGTGCTATGCAGGAAATGGGCACGCCCCCCTTCTCCAAAGCAGGCTAGGGGCGGGGCAGCTCTATATTTTATCTCGACCTTGTCCTATGCCCGTCCCAGGCCCCACCCCGATTTATCAGAGTAGGCCCCGCCCCCTTCTCCAGAGATGATAATGTACTCGCACCGCCTCCGCCCACCCGCTCGAGTCTAAAATTTTTCTCGACTGAAAGGAGAGGCTGCGCAGGCGCGGTAAAGCCCCGCCGTCAGCTGTGTTCTGACGTAGCCGCACAGGAAGTGACGTGGGTCGAGACTCTGCATAGGTCGCAGGAATTTTTACAACACCGGTGTTCTGCCAAGAAAGTTCCCCTCGGCGGATAAGGACCCCCCTATACTGCGCAATACGAGGTGGCGGAAATAGCCGAAGCTGAATAGGTGTAAATCAGCTGTACACGGCGCCTGCAACAGGGCCACTCGCCACGCTTCACTCGCCACGCTTCGGGCACGGCCTCGCTTGGCTCGGCACTTTTTTGTTCTCCCTCTAGGTCCACTTGGATGGTGGGGCTTGAACCTGGACTCAGTGCGCAGGCGCCGTGTACAGCTGATTGAAGGTTTTCAGCTTCGGCTATCTTCAGCGGCTCCTTAGTCGTTCGTACTGCGCAAGCGCTGCGCCAGCGCAGTACAGGGGGGTCCTTATCCGCCGGTGTTGTAAAAAATCCTGCGACCTATGCAGACTCTCGACCCACGTCACTTCCTGTGCGGCTACGTCAGAACACAGCTGACGGCGGGGCTCTACCGCGCGAGCGCAGCCTCTCCTTTCAGTCGAGCAAAATTTTAGACTCGAGTGGGCGGGCGGAGGCGGTGCAAGTACATTAATATCACATTACATGTTCGTCAGCACCGCCTCCAGCCCCACCCCCGCCCCTAATACGCCCCTAGCCTGCTCTGGAGAAGGGGGGCGGGCATGGGACAAGGTCGAGATAAAATATAAAGCTGCACCGCCTCCAGCCCCGCCCCGAGCCTGCTCTGCTGAAGGGGGCGGCGCCTGCTCTGGAGAAGAAGCAGGGCCTGCTCTGGAGAAGAGGGCGAGGCCTATCTGGTAAAGGGGGGCGGAGCCTGCTCTGGTGAAGGGGGAGGGGTATGCTCTGGTGAAGGGGGCCGGGCCTGCTCTGGAGAAGAGGGCGAGGCCTTTCTGGTGAAGGGGCGGAGCCTGCTCTAGTGAAGGGGGCGGAGCCTGCTCTGGTAAAGGGGGCGGGGTCTGCTCTAGTGAAGGGGGCGGGGTCTGATCTGGTGAAGGGGCGGGGCCAGCTCTGATTAAGGGGGCGGGGCCAACTTTGGTGAAGGGCCGGGGCCCAGGTGTATATCAATGGCAGGTCCAGGAAAAGTATAGAGCTGTGCCTGTGGGAGGGGCAAGCCTTTGCATAGAAGACATTCCTCATCAATATGATCATCCACACTGCATGATGTACATAATGTGATGGGCTGTGCAATCTGTTCAGGAAGGAAAACAGCAACCCCACACACGGAACCTCCGCTTACACAAATCTGTCTGTGCACAGCCCTGCAAAATACATATACAGGAGGTCAAGGAAAATTATAGAACAGTGTACAGGGGCGGCTGGTACTCAAAAATTTTGGGGGGCGCAAACAAACTGAAAAATACTGAAACCACCCCCCCCCCCCAATCAATTGCAGCCTCACTGTGCCCATCAAATGCAGCCATTGTGCCCGTCATAAGCAAACATTGTGCCCATCATATGCAGCCCATGACTTCCCGAGGTAAGGCCCGGTACAGACTGACGTCCTGCAGGGAAATAGCAGCAGCTCGGGACAATTTTATATATTTTTGTATCTGATAGTTTTCTCATTTGTTATTTTTTTATTTATCTGTTTTGTCATTATATAAATATTTTTTTTTTATCTGTTTTGTCATTATATAAATATTTTTGTTTTCTTTCTTTAGTTTTTTTTGTTTTTTACAAATACACATTTATTACACCGCAAAAGATTCCCGGAGCTTTATAAGCAGCTTGCTTTGCAGCCGTCTTTGTATGAAACTTCCTTCTGAGCGAGGGAGGCGGAGTCACTGCTGTGATGACAGGCGGCTTCCTTCTGCAAAAGCAATCAGGTCAGTGATGTAATAAGGAGACTGGAGCTCCACCTGCTGGCTGGGTAGAGAACTGCACAATATTTATATACAATATTTCTTATTTACCTAGATAAAAAAAAAAATAGAAAAAGATTTTTAAATGTTTATTTTTGAATGTTTGAATGCCCTGACCATATAAAAAAGAAAGAAAGAAAGAAGGAAATAACTAAAAAACTTAAACAATCTTTTTTTTATTGTGAAAATCTTCTCCAGCTACTCAGGCTCCAGCGTTAGGCTATTAATTGCCCCAACCGACATGATGACCTTATGTTTGCTGTGTGTGTTGGATTCAGGGGCCCCATGGAGATAATAGTTAGAGGATTATTAGAGCCATTGAGTACTGCACTGTGGGGGAAACTTACAGTGCCTTATAAAAGTATTCATACCCCTTGAGATTTTCCACATTTTGTTACAACCAAAAACATAAATGTATTTTATTGGGATTTTATGTGATAGACCAACACAAAGTGTCACATAATTGTGAAGTGGAAGGAAAATGATAAATGATACAAATAAATATGTGAAAAGAGTGGGGGGGAGGGGCATTTGTATGGCGCCCCCCGGAGTCAATACTTTGTAGAACCCCCTTTCTCTACAAGTCTTTTTGGGGGTGTCTCTACCAGCTTTGCACATCTAGAGAGGACATTTCTGCCCATTCTTCTTTGTAAAATATCTCAAGCTCTGTCAGATTGGATGGAGAGCGTCTGTGAACAGCAATTTTCAAGTCTTGCCACAGATTCTCAATGTGATTTAGGTCTGGACTGTGACTGGGCCATTCTAACACATGAATATGCTTTGATCTAAACCATTCCATTGTAGCTCTGGCTGGATGTTTCGGGTCGTTGTCCTGCTGGAAGGCAATACACCTCAATTACTACATAAATTCTTCCCTAACACATCTAATAGGTGCTGGAGGTGTCATATTTTTGCATATTTTTTGGACCTGCCCACTATTACAGAATTTTTCGGACAACAATTGAGAAAATTATTAAGAAATTCACAAACCACATAACTCAGAGAGATCCTGCGAGCTTTCTGCTGCACGCCACCTCAATCCCGGCTCGGTCGTACAAGAAATCGGTGGTTAGACATTTGCTCAATGAGGCAAAGTCTTGTATTCCAGCCATGTGGAAACAAAATGTAACCCCCCCCTCGGTGGGGGATGTGGCTGCGCAGAGTTGAGGACATTAAAAAACTGGAAGATTTAGTACTTACTGCCCAACACAAACAAGGCAAACACTCCAAAAACCTGATTATCCTGGAATATGTTCACTTTGTCCGATGAGGGACAAATCTTACTAAATTCTTGAGAGTCACATTAATGCAGATTTACCACGGGACAGGATCCCTGCACAGTCCATCACGCTCGTGTTGAATATATACCCCCCCTCCCCTTACCCTTTCTATACTTTCTATCCATTTCACTTACCCATTTCTTCAATTAGTGGTCTAGTATTCAGCCAATAGATGGTCTTCCATCCCCACCAGATATGTTGGGACTATGAAGTAGCGGACAGCCCATTGGAGTACACCAATCAAGAAGTATACCAATGCTACATAGATCTATATAGGTGGCCAAGACTGGCTTGCGGGCCAAATGGTATAATTTTATGTGGTACGTTATTTTCTCTGAAGACAGAATGAGAGCCTTTTATTGAAAACATATATTTGTTATATTTGTTAGAATGTTGAATCTGACCACTGTTGTATTTTTGTTATGCCCTCACAGTATTCCTTTCTCTTCTCTTCAAAATCTTCAATAAAATTTATTTTTGAAAAAAAAAAAAAAAAAAATTTCTCCCCAGTCTCAAGTCTTTTGCAGACTCTAACAGGTTTTCTTCTAAGATTGTCCTGTATTTGTCTCCATCCATCTTCCCATCAACTCTGACCAGCTTCCCTGTCCCTGCTGAAGAAAAGCATCCCCACCACATGAAGCTGCCACCACCATGTTTCACGGTGGGGATGGTGTGTTCAGGGTGATGGGCAGTGTTAGTTTTCCCCACACATAGCGTTTTACTTTTAGGCCATAAAGTTGAATTTTGGTCTCATCTGACCAGATCACCTTCTTCCACATGTTTGCTGTGTCCTCCACATGGCTTCTCACAAACTACAAACAGGACTTCTTATGTCTTTCTTTCACCAATGTCTTTCTTCTTGTCACTCTTCCATAAAGGGCAGATTTGTGGAGAACACGACTAATAGTTGTCCTGTGGACAGATTCTCCCACCTGAGCTGTGGATCTCTGCAGCCCCTCCAGAGTTACCATGGACCTCTTGGCTCTTCTCTGATGAATGCTCTCCTTGCCTGGCCGGTCAGTTTAGGTGGACGGCCATGTCTTGGTAGGTTTGCAGTTGTGCCATACTCTTTCCATTTTCCGATGATGGATTGAACAAAGCTCCGTGAGATGTTGAAAAATATGGCACCACAGTGACATCCCAAGAACTGGACATCCCTCCAAAATTGATGAAAAGACGAGAAGAAAACTGGTCAGGGGGGCTACCAAGAGGCCTACAGCAACATTAAAGGAGCTGCTTGAATATCTGACCAGTACTGGCTGTGTGGTGACAACAATCTCCTGTATTCTTCATATGTCTGAGCTATGGGGTAGAAGGACAAGACAGAAGACTTTTCTTACCAAGAAAAACATCCAAGCCCGGCTACATTTTGCAAAAACACATCTGAAGTCTCCCAAAAGCATGTGGGGAAAATGTGTTCTGGTCTTATGAAACCAATGTTGAACTTTTTGGCCGTAATTCCAAAAGATATGTTTGGCGCAAAAACAACACTGCACATCGCCAAAAGAGCACCATACCCACCGTGAAGCATGGCGGTGGCAGCATCATGCTTTGGGCCTGTTTTTCTTCAGCTGGAACAGGGGCCTTAGTCAAGGTAGAGGGAATTATGAACGGTTCCAAATACCAGTCGATATTGGCACAAAACCATCAGGTTTCTGCTAGAAAGCTGCACAAGAAGATGAACTTCATCTTTCTGCATGACAACGACCCGAAACATCCATCCAAATCAACAAAAGGAATGGCTTCACCAGAAGAAAATTCCCAGCCAGAGCCCAGACCGGAATCCCATTGAAGATCTGTGGGGTGATATGAAGAGGGCTGTGCACAGGAGATGTCCTCACCATCTGACAGATTTGGAGTGTTTTTGGGCAAATATTGCCAAGTCAAGATGTGCCATGCTGATAGACTCCGCCCCAAAAACACTGAGTGCTGGAATAACATCAAAAGGGGCTTCACCAAAGTATTAGTGTAACGGTGTACACACTTATGTTACCAGATTAGTTTATTTTTTTATTTTTACTTCCCTCCTCCTAAAAGATTTCAGTTTGTTGTTCTCCTGAGTTGTACCGTTTATCAGTCACATCAAAGGTGGAAAAAGTTCTGAAATGATTTATCTTTCTCTCATTTTTTTTATATCACAAAAACCCGACATTTTACCACCCGGGGTGTGTAGACTTTGTATATCCACTATACCTGGATATAGAAAGTCTACACACCCCGGGTGGTAAAATGTCGGGTTTTTGTGATATAAAAAAAATGAGAGAAAGATAAATCATTGATTAGGAGTGAAAATCCCCAGAGAAACATAGAGGGGTAATCCCTGTAGATCATAAAACCAACCCCCGATGTAACAATCTACATACACCATCACATGTCGGGCCTCCTGCACACGGGACGATTGGCAAACTCTCCTAGAAGCTTTCCTCCCGGCAGCTTATGTTTTGGTAGAAAAAAAGCCTGCCGATGGTGAGCTTATATAGGCATTAAAGTGGTGTTCTGGCCGAAATTATACTTTTTAAATAAAAATACCCCTATAATACACAAGCTTAATGTATTCTAGTAAAGTTAGTCTGTAAACTAAGGTCTGTTTTGTTAGTTTATAGCAGTAGTTTGTTATTTTATAAACTTACAGCAGGCCGTGGCCATCTTAAGTGTGGGCATCTGAAGCCAGACTGTAAGTTGCAGCAACTTCAAAGTCATGCACTACTTTGGTCCGACTTTCATGCAACTTGAGGGCCATAGACTTCAATGGTAACCCTCAAACATTGCATGAAAATCACACCTGAATGTTATAAAATGCAACAGTTGTCCATTATCTCTGGTCAAAGCCAAAGTCCTATCCAACTTGCAACCACCCAAAGTTGCATCAAAGTTGCACTCCTCCAAAGTCGGCGCAAATCATACAAAGTGTGAATGGAGTGTTGGGCACAATTACAGGCATCAAGAATTTGGGCTTTTAATACATTTCATTGGTAAGAATAATAATTTATTCTGCCAATTGAAATCAACGTCCAATCACTAAACACGTCTGTGACAGACTCACCCGGGATAGAGGCTTTTGGAGGGGACTGAATGCCAGCCTCTTGCCCACTGATCATGGGCCCTGGCATTTGGGGGAATGGTGCTCTTTGTGAGCTGTATGCCTGGGGAACCTTGAGGTGGTGTTACTTTGGATTCGGGTCCTGGTCCCCCAGGACACACAGACTCTGGGGACCGTGTGTATGCCATATTGGATATGGTGACTTGGAGGGTATGTCTTGGATTGCTTAAAATGGGACAGTAATATTTATCCCCAATATCTCCCAGGATATATATGTAAAGACTATTATTGGTTTGTTTGATTCTGAACTCAACATGTTAATTGTGTGAGCTGATCACATTGGCCTCCAGGACTGGCTAGGAGATGAACAGTCTACTCCTACTATAGTTTGTTGATGACTAGGCTGAGGAGGGGGAGAACACGGTTTGTATTGTTAATTGTAATTAGCTCCTGCTATTGTGAGAATACAACTGTGTGAAGTCTGCTCTAAAAGGTCATGTCTCTTACACCTAGGCTAGATAAAGGATTAGATAATTAGCTCATGTTAATTAGGTTAGGTTTTAGTCATCCTGCTGTATATATTTGTGTGAGATCTCAAATAAAAAGTTAGTCCATGTTAGCAGTGAAACAAGTGTCGTCTTGTTTTATGCTTGGGAGCATATGGAATATCTGATATCTGTATCCAGACTGGGAGGAAGCGGTATACTGACGGAAGCACTCAAGCGGAGTGTGGGACGTTCCGTGACAACGTCTAACATTTAGGGGCGCCGATCATTTTTTCTTCCCAAACTCCGCTGCTCCCAGACGCACTGGCGGTGTTTTTTTCTCTCGCTAAACACCTTTTAAAGCCTGTGTGTGGACGGACACATAGACCAACATGGAGGGAAAGAAACAGACACCCCCCCTAAGGAGCCACTGAAAAAAACGTCCCGTGTGTTGGAGGCCTCAGTGGGACCACCGGCTCCATTCCTTCTAAAGTCCCAAATAAATTGCAGAAGTCAGAATTTCCTGACAGAGGAGACATGGAAGCTTCTTCTCCTGACTCCTAGCATGGTGAATGGAGCGCGATTATAGTAATCTGACCTTCATGTAAATGGAGAAATCTGGTTCTTTTGTTTAACTCAAATGCATCGCTAATAGCACAAGTTCCATGTTTGTAGTTTAAGGCCGGGTTCACACTTATGCCCTGTACACACGGTCGGACATTGATCGGACATTCCGACAACAAAATCCTAGGATTTTTTCAGACGGATGTTGGCTCAAACTTGTCTTGCATACACACGGTCACACAAAGTTGTCGGAAAATCCGATCGTCCTGAACGCGGTGACGTAAAACACGTACGTCGGGACTATAAACGGGGCAGTAGCCAATGGCTTTCATCTCTTTATTTATTCTGAGCATGCATGGCACTTTGTGCGTCGGATTTGTGTACACACGATCGGAATTTCCGACAACGGATTTTGTTGTCGGAAAATTTTATATCCTGCTCTCAAACTTTGTGTGTCGGAAAATCCGATGTAAAATGTGTGATGGAGAAAATCCGACCGTGTGTACGGGGCATTAGTGCGGCTCGCAGCGGGGGGGTGGGGGGGTGGGTATCTGGCGCGTCCCTGTTTTTTTCGTTTCAGGTGCGAATCAGGTCCGAACTTTTGGCAGCGGCCATCCCGGAGCTGTGCGATTCGGCTCCATTGAGAACTGGTCACACTCTCCTGTCATATGAATTGGATGCGAGGAAACCTCATCCAACGTGTGAACCCGGCCTGAATACTGAGATTTGTGCTTTGTCCTCTTGGACCCCGCACTGGCGTGCCGCATCCGTGTGCAAAGCATTGTGGGGTATTTGCCGAGTGGCCTTATTCATTTAAATGAGTCGCAATTGACCACTGGCGGTTGGTGTTTTTTTTGTTTTTTTTGGGGGGGGGGGGGTGGGTGGGCGTCAATAAACAAGTCACCCGCCGCCACCCCTAGTCGGTTGGTTCACAGATAGCCGGGTAAAGGACGGCACCCTCCTCCCGGCCGGTGAGTTAGTCAGGGCCCTCTGCACTTACCCCATCTCGTGGGCAGTGTGGCGGGCGGCGGTGGCTTCTCTCCAGGCTGCTTGGTTCCCCTGCGTGCGTCTTCTCCCTCCTCTCCTCCGTGCACCGTCTGTCTCCTGCTGGCCATATGGTTGCCACCTCATCCCTTTAAACCCGAACACATATTAATTACACAGGTTCTGTGGCTGATTAAGGTGGAAATTAAACTCACTTGGTACCTTATCTGCATTTAATTAGCCTCAGAACCTGTGTAATTCAAAGGTGTTCAGGTTTAAAGGGATGAGGTGGCAACTCTAGCTGGCCAATCAGATCGATTTCTCCTTTCAGCCAATCGGGTGATGTGTGCTCTGCCCACCGAGCCCACCATTTTTTGAAGGCTATTAGAGCACCTGGCTCTAATCACGTGCTTAAACCCCGCCTCCACCATTGGAAACCATGGTCAGCGAAGGGTTAATCACAATGTTTTACATCCCATGTAACAATCTGACCCACCAGCTCCAATGAAACCTTTTCCTACATTTCTCTCCCCTCTGCTTCTATCTGTGTGCTAATACTGCCCTCTAGTGGCGGAGAATGATTGGTACAGCCAAAACTTAGTACATTATTACCCCCAATTCACACTCCAGCAATACTACAGCGTCGCCGTGTTGGGGTGATTTTGTGCGACAACATTCATTGGAATGGGCCTCCCTCTGCTCCAAAAATGCGATAAAGAAACTCATGTACCAGGATTTGGACATCGGCCCGCTTTGCGCATTTCTTAATGTTTTTCGGAGCTGAAAACACTCTGCAAAGTGCGACACGGCAACCCCCACTTGGGGTGTCATTAAGAAATAGTAGAACTGCAAGTGTGCTGCATGTTTTAGAGTGTTTGTCATACATTTGTAAAAACCCTCATTAACTGACGGCATTTCTGCTACATCTAGGTGTGAACCTCAGGGGTTCCCCCCATCCCGGGTCTGTACACCCGCTGTACTCATTATGAGGGGTTTCCACCATCCCTGTGCTGAGTTCCCGGGTCTGTACACCCGCTGTGCCCATTATGAGGGGCTCCCACCATCCCTGTGCTGAGTTCCCGGGTCTGTACACCCGCTGTGCCCATTATGAGGGGTTCCCACCATCCCTGTGCTGAGTTCCCGGGTCTGTACACCCGCTGTGCCCATTATGAGGGGTTCCCACCATCCCTGTGCTGAGTTCCCGGGTCTGTACACCCGCTGTGCCCATTATGAGGGGTTCCCACCATCCCTGTGCTGAGTTCCCGGGTCTGTACACCCGCTGTGCCCATTATGAGGGGTTCCCACCATCCCTGTGCCAAGTTCCCGGGTCTGTACACCCGCTGTGCCCATTATGAGGGGTTCCCACCATCCCTGTGCTGAGTTCCCGGGTCTGTACACCCGCTGTGCCCATTATGAGGGGTTCCCACCATCCCTGTGCTGAGTTCCCGGGTCTGTACACCCGCTGTGCCCATTATGAGGGGTTCTCACCATCCCTGTGCTGAGTTCCCGGGTCTGTACACCCGCTGTGCCCATTATGAGGGGTTCCCACCATCCCTGTGCTGAGTTCCCGGGTCTGTACACCCGCTGTGCCCATTATGAGGGGTTCTCACCATCCCTGTGCTGAGTTCCCGGGTCTGTACTCCCGCTGTGCCCATTATGAGGGGTTCCCACCATCCCTGTGCTGAGTTCCCAGGTCTGTACACCCGCTGTGCCCATTATGAGGGGTTCTCACCATCCCTGTGCTGAGTTCCCGGGTCTGTACACCCGCTGTGCCCATTATGAGGGGTTAATTTTGTTTATTGAAAAATCTTACAAACAACAACTTATATACAATAAAACCATAATAAATAAATAAAACATATTTACAGAATAATTGAATTTGATAATACAAAACAAGAACATAATAAATGGTACAAACCAAATTGCGCACAACATAATCCCTATGGGAGAGCCAGACTAAGGAACATCACCGTCACCATGCATGGAGCCTTTTATCAAAAATATATTTAATCTTGAAAATCTAGGGGAGTAAATCAAGAATACAAAGAAAAGCCGCACACCCCGAGATCAACAGGCAGCAGCTACAGAGTCCTGATATTCCTCCACGCCCTTATCCAGGCCTCCTGCTGCCACCTGCCTTTCTCAAGACCCCGAATCTTCCCAACCTCACCCAGAATGTCCTGCACCACTACTTCCACAGGGAGGATTTTACCCCGTAAGGATACCTGACACCGTGCACTCCACGTGAAATAACGGACTACTAGACTAACTAAAAAAAGTGTTTCCAAATCATAATCCTGACGAGTCTGGAATGCCCCATACACCCACTCTGCATAACTCATATGGGGGAGGAAAGGTATACTCAGAGCCCTCCCAACCCTCTTGTACACCTCTATATTAAAAGGGCATTGAAGTAGAAAGTGATCCATGGACTCCACCACTCCTCCACACTCCACTCTCGGGCACCCCCGATCACTCATGGAAAGAAACTTCAAGTTGCCCTTCACATATAGTTTTCCATGAAAGGCAAGCCAAGCCTGATCCCTAAACTTCATTGGGATTCTCTCCAAATTAATCAATCGCAAACCCACCCCAAACCAGGCTTGGGCAATCCCTCAAGGCCAGTGGCTCGCAAAAAGCAGAGCTCATGATCCGCTTCTCAAGAAGTTTCCTTGGAAGAGATCTGACTTCTCCTGCTGTTACTTGCCACTGCCGAAGTATTTCAAACACGGGGCAACATAAGCCGGGAGCTGTTCATGCTTGACCCTCAGGCTTTTCACTGGCCCACCATTCTCCCAGTCTCGCAGAAAGGGCCTAAACCAGGACTGGAAATACCAACCCACCCAGGCGGTCTCTCTGCCAACATGTTACCAACATTGTACTTCACAAACATCAGAGAGAAAAAGACTACAGGTTGACCATCCCTAGACCACCCTCCCACCTAGGAAGTAAGTCACATTCCTTTTGACAAGGTTTATTCTGTTTCCCCCATAACAGCTGGAAGAAAACAATATAGATCCTGGTATAGAGAGAAACTGGCAAAATGCAAACAAAACTGACATACAGAAAAATCGGAATCAGGTAAGTCTTGATCAGATCAACCTTTTCCCTCAAGGAAAGCTGCCAACCTTTCCAGCTTGCCACCTTGGCATCGGCATTCTCCAGCCTGTTCACCCAATTTGCATGACCATAGTCACCTGGGCCGAATTCAATGCCTAGAACTCGAATTTTTTGTTGGGGCTCCGGGAAGTCATCCGGGAGAACAAAGCTCTCCCCTTCCACACCCATCCAGAAAGCTTCACACTTGTCCTGGCTGACCTTTGAACCTGATGCCTTTGCATACTGCCCTATCACTGAGACCACCTCCTGCGCCTCCGCAGTCCCCAGAGATAAAAAGAGAAACATCATCAGCATAGGCCACAACCCTTCAAAAGAAGGGTCACCAGCGATGCCCAAAGGTACCCACACAATGGTCCACTCTCTAGCCTTCTAATGAAGGGTCGATTGCAAACACATATAGCAGAGGACTCAATGGACACCCCTGACGCACACCCGAGCCAACCGCAAAGGGCTGCCCGACCCAACCATTAACCAGAGGAAAGCTTTCAGCCCCTTTGTACAAAATCTTGAGCCAATCAATGAAAGCCCCCTCCAGGCCATATTTGTCAAGAAGGAGCCACAAGTACTCATGATTAACCCGATCAAAGGCCTTAGCCTGATCCAATGTCAGCAAAAATTTACCCCAACCAGCAGCCCTACAACGCTCCAAGGCCTCCCGGACAGCTAACACCGCTGAGAAAGTGCTTCTACCTTGGACCGAACAGTGCTGGTGGCGGGATAACAAACTGCCTGCAACTGGTGATAATCGCCAGAAGAAATCTTTGCCAGTATCTTTCTATCGACATTAAGAAGGCTAATGGGGCGCCAATTCCCAATCATGGAAGGATCTTTACCCTTTGACAGAAGGATCACTGCAGATTGCCTCATGGAGGGAGGGAGAGAACCCTCATTCAAACAGCCATTAAAAACCTCCGCAAGGTAGGGAGCCAGGATCGTCTTAAAACATTTATAGAACTCGGCTGTCAAACCATCTGGCCCTGCCGTTTTCTTGATGGCTAGTTTATCAATAGCCTGAATTACCTCATCTGCAGTGATTTCATCTGTCAAATTCATCAAAGGAACATAACTTTCCAGTCCTGGTGTAGAGTCCAAAAAACCCAACATCCTTGTCCGATCAAGGTTCCTTCCTCCCAGGAGATCGGCATAGTATGACCTGACAACCTCCAGGATCCCTGACCTAGACTTCGTCAGAGAGCCCGTACTGTCCCTCAGGCCATTGACCGTCTTAACTGCTACGCTCTGTTTTACAGTTCTGGTAAGGGTCAGGCGAATGGTATTTCCCATAATCCCTCTCCTGAACCAAAGAGGCGTGCCGGTCATATTGATGTCTCCTAAGGAGGAGCTTCACCTCAGAGATCGCCCCTGAATCTTTTCCATTCGAAACAAGGCGGTCAGTTTCCTCCGCAAACGCTGGTAGGTGATATACTTATCTTTTTTTTTTTTTTTTTTTATATCTTTATTTATCCAAACAGTTTACAATTTTTGACATTACATAAAAAAAACACATGCACATCATAGGTAGAGATTCTTCAATGTGACATTAATCCAAATCTGCTACCCTAATGTCCCTGTACCTAAAAATACACCCTCCCAAACCTCCAGACAACCCCTACCATACATACATACCATACACAAACAAGAAAAAAAAAAAATTTTTTTTTAAATACAAAGGGTGGGGGTCAGGGATAAGTATAATCATTCTGTTCCATCCCACCTACTCCTATATCCTTGAGAATTCCTATTCTCCTATACCTCACATAGTAATTCAGAGAAGGCACTATACTCTACCCATCTATTCCAAGTAGCCGTTTATTGTTTATTAGATCCTTCCTCTAGCACCTTTCTCTCTCCGTCAGCTCACACTCCCATTCCATTATGGAGGGCGCATTTACGCATTTCCATTTCCTGGCTATACATGTACGTGCAGCTGTTAGGAAATATTTTAGTGGATCTTTCTTTATATTTTTCAATCATCCAGGTACAGGGCCGGACTGGCGTACCGGGATACCGGGAAATATCCCGGTAGGCTGGCTGCACTAAGCACCGCTGGGGCCGCTCACTGCCTGTGTCAGCAATCTAAAGAGCAGCGG